>CM064505.1:32186848-32649348 GCA_032716605.1 Paralithodes platypus | reverse complement strand
TTATTAGTAGTAGTAGTAGTAGTAGTAGTAGAAGTAGTAGGAATAGTTGCTTTCAGATCAATTAAGTTCTTGAATGCTACGCCTGAAATATATAAATGTAATGTCATACCGGTATATCATATTGCAATGCAATCCAATTATGTATATACAATAATTAGTCAGAAATCCATGATTAGACACACTATATAAAAAATATATTACCATTGACACTAAACTGATCATGAAATAATAGTATGTCAAATTCTACGAACAAAATTTAGTGATGTTGCTTGGGTCATTATTACCATAAATAAGAGTATTTTATATTGATATGGCAAGGCTCCAGTAAATTAGGCCCTATCCTGCTATGTAATCAACTCCACCTCGACTCTGCTACTTTCATCCAATTGTCCAACTGGGTATACTGGAGGCCTTTAAGGGGAGATGGGTCGTTTTTCTGGACACCTTTTTCCCTCATGCTTAGCCCCATTAATTTTCAGATTTTAAGACGTTCAGCCCATTAGTTTGGCGATTTTAAGACCTTTCGCTCCTTTTCTTTGTCAATATTTAGACTTTTCGTGTCATTTAAGTTTCGATTTCCTCCTAGCTAGCGATAATGAGCCTGTAATTTAAAAGGAATCGGTCTTCGGCCGGGACATTTTTCTACCGAAAAATGTACAAATGTATTTTAAAGGGGGATAATTGGGTTATTGTTTTAAGTTTGATGGAGGTCTAGGGAGGAAACTATAAAAATATGTATAAATGAAAATATCGATCAAAAAGTGAAGCCCCCCCCCCCCATTAAGGGGAGATTTTCACTTAAAGTTTTTTTTTTATCTGTACCTCCTTCTCTCATGGTTAGCCCCATTGGGTTTGAGATTTTAAGACGTCTGCCCTATTAGTTTGACGATTTCAATAGCTTTCGCCCCCATTTCTGTCAATTGGAAGACCTTACGTGCCATTTTGGAGTCGATTTTATCTTGGTGAGCGGTAGCGTGGCTGTAATTTAGAATCAATCGGACTTCGATCGGGACATTTTCTACCGAAAAAGTACACATTTATCTTGAAGGGGGGTTATGGGGGTATCTTTTTAAGCTTGATGGAGGTCTGAGGAGCAAACTAAAAACCTCCCCTTAACCATATTTCCCAAGTTTGTAGAGGTTCTTTCACTTAATCTATGTATCTCTTACTAGGAAGATCACGGTATGGGCCAATCGGCGCTCTGTTTCTGACCTCTGACTGTTTCGGTGAGGTCAGTCCTAATGGTGTTAGTGAGCTGGGCTTTATAATCCCAGCTCATAAGGCCTTATATTTAGGGTTAAGTGTGAGAGGGATCTGCCTTGTTTCGGCCAATTGGCTTGCTGCAGACTCCCGTTTTCTTATGTTCTTATGTTAACTTTTCCTAGCCAGGCATAACCTAGCATCTCTTCACGTCAGCTAGTCTATCCTAGCTCAACCTCGTGTAACTTGGTATAATCCCACCTCCTCTAGCTTAACAGAATTCTACCCAACTTAACCTAAAGGGCTTGAGTTAGGTTAGGTTAGGCGTCTACCGTGATCGCATTGACACACACACACACACACACACACACACACACACACACACACCCACACACCCACACACACACAAACACACACACAAGTAGTGTGATCAACTGATCATGCTAATAAAATAAGAAATAGCGCTAGATTATTAGGGGAGGATTAGGTTTAATTATGCTAAGTTAACCTTTTCAGTACCAGTGCCGTCCCTTTAACTTTATTTTGGCTACTATTAGACGATTGTATTCAGCTTAAAAAGGGCCTCCAGCAATATAACAGGCTTCGAACTATCTCAACCTTTTTTACTACCACAGATCCTTCTTAACCTGCACAAAATCCTCTAAATATAGCAAGAACAAAATTTAAAAGACATCGCCGGTACGGAATGGGTTAAATCAGATCAAGTCATGTTAGGGTAGAATAATGTACTGTGTTCGCGAGTACAAACCCTACCAAACTCGGAGACTATGCGCTCAGGTGGTTATGAGGGGAGCTGTTTATATGCATTTAGCTGTGGTGGTGTGACGTGTGCGGGCCTATTATGGACTAGTATACCACCTCCTGGCGTTTTAGAAATCTGCCAGGACCCCCTCTCGAGTCTCCCTAGGACCTAGGTGGTGGTGTGCTCTTGTTCTAGCCGTTCTTCTTCTTCTTCTTCTTCTTCATCTTCATCTTCATCTTCATCTTCATCTTCATCTTCTTCTTCTTCGTCGTCTTCATCTTCTTCGTCGTCTTCTCTCTCTCTCTCTCTCTCTCTCTCTCTCTCTCTCTCTCTCTCTCTCTCTCTCTCTCTCTCTCTCTCTCTTTTTTTATCTATCTATCTTTATTTGTAAACCTATCACGTCCTGACAATGTTCTAGGTCTAGGAAGCAGAGCAATTGTAACATGGAAGAAAAAACTTAACAAATACCTTAATAAATTGGAACAGTGTAGAAAGTATTCTCTTGTAATTGGCATATCAGAGTGATTGGCAAGACAAAAGTGTAAGATTTGGCAGCTATGAACAGAGAGTTTATACCTAGTTTTAAGTTCTGTAAGTACTAATGATAGCTTAGTATGATATGGATTTATTTAATTTTATTATTATTATTTTTTTTTATTTTATTTTTTTTTTATATGGCCGTTTGTGAAGTTAGTGAAGGGGTTGATGAGATGTATATAATATTTTTGTTATGCAGAGATTCAAGAAAGCGGGGAGCCCAGAAGTCCCCAGCAGTACTATACCAGCCCCAACACCCGGGACAATACCAGCTTCCGCTTCGACCAACAGAATAGCTGTAATCCGGAAGGGGCTAACACAGTGCTCCCTCCAAGCCAGTTTTCTTTACCCCCCTGCCACCTTGATATCTCTCTCACAAACAGGTACAGCCAATGACAGAGCCCATTACGTCAAAGTGCCTCCCACCAAGGACACTTGTCATGCAGCTGGCAGCTTACCTTCCCCCACACTTACCTGGGCTGTTAAAAGATAGGAGAACGCCAGGCCAGAGAAACAAGAGCTCAAAAGCCACCCCAACCCCACCACATAGGCCCTTACTCCCCTCAAGGACACCGAGACCAGGAGGAACAGAAAAATTAGCAAGGAGCGAGAGCAAAGATTTTTCGGCAGGCTCAACCCCTCTTCTAAAATCAGCTACCCTTTTTCAGGACTTACCCCCCTCAGCAACTCTCGGGAGGTAAACAATGCGACCAACCTCAGCCACCCTTGGCAGGCCGCAACCTCATTCGGCAACCCCTGTGAGGCACCTAGAGAGTTTAGCAACCATTGCTTTATTGCTTTGTACATGCATATTTGGCATTATTTGCATAATTGTATATGCATACTGGTGCCACCATTTCGACACTTATGTTAAATAAACCTTGGATGCCAAAGCTCATGTATCTGTTCTAATCTTAGTTTCCCAGCTCATTAAGAACTGCACGCTCATAAGGATAAGTTTATACTGCCAAAGGACAATTAGTGCCTGGTCTATATTTTATTATTCATCCAGATTCTTTTATATTTTGTTTTCATAATCAATCCGGTCTGGCTTCGTAACTTCCTTTTATTAATAGCAAGGATAAATTATTATTTTATGGATATCACATGTAAATATGTATCATCAGACCTCCTGCTGCCATCTCAATGCCAGTGTTTAGCTAAATGTGTAGCCTTGTGACAAGAGATCTAAAATGAGGTAAATTAAATAATCTGCTTGTATGTTAAATAAAAGTTGACATCATTGTTCTGAAATTCTATTTCGGATGACTCCATGCTCTTTGGGGTCGAGAATTGTCAATTTTCTCTCTCACTTACAATAGGCACATCCAAAACACGAATTTGCAGGCTATATAAAGCCATTGTATAAAGGGAGACATAATTTTTGTTATAATGTATATGCGAATCAGCTCACTCTTGTTCTTCAGGATTTATCTTGTATTCTGATTTAATATTCTCACTTATGCTAATTAATTATCTTTATTGTTTACATACATTTCCGAACCCCCAAGTAGGCCTAGGGGAAGGATATTGTTTTGCAAAATGTGGAGACTTGCACAGGATATATAAATAAATAAGACCATGACCTGACAACCAATAGACTATTTAAACCGGGTACTGGAGAATTCGACCCGAAACCAATTCGACCTGCTCTTGGACAACAAATTTGACCTGTTTTGGTGGACTTGCCCCACGAATTCGACCCACACTTGGACACTTGATCACACTTGGACACTTGATCCTCAGTGTTTTGGAGGACAAGCAACCTAGAAGGGTCACTAGACCTGTTTATGCTTGATTTCCTTTGTACTCCTTTGTACTTTGTACACTGCGAGTTCAACCCGTTTATACCCCCCCCCCCCCTCCCCCTCCTACCGAAGCTTATGTTATGTTAGGTTAGATTAGGTTAAGCTACTATGGGTTTCAGAGGCCTAAACTGGTCGAACTCGCAGCCGGTCGAATTCTTCAAGCGGGGCGAACTCGTTTGGGGTCGAATTGTTTTCGGGTCGAATTCTCCAGTATTCTTTAAACCAGTAGATCTTAACCAGTGCCAGTCCAACCTATACTATTAACTATTAGGATAGGTCAGGTAAATAATGACCCTTTACCCCTTCAGCACGATGACATCTTTTTACCTTTAATTCTAAATAAATGTATACGGTTGTACACAGTTTAAGAAGGGCCTATATTTTTATATAGAGGTTTTATTAAAATCGTTTCGACCCCTTTGAGCCCTAGAGGTAGGTTATAATAAAGTAAACCATCTAACGGTAACCAGCACAGGATGAACATTACGTCATCTTGCTGAAGGGGTAAGGTGACACTGGTTTATTTGGCGCTAGTTAAGTTGGCACTGGTTGAAATCTATTAGTTGAATTGTCCGGGAACCCTATGAGAGGTATGGTTGATTTACAGGATTACATAATTACTTATGAAGTAGTTAGGGGAAACCAGAGAAGGGGTATGATTATTATATCTTTCAGCTTATAAACAACTGAGGATATGCTTAAGTTGAATCTAAAATATACAGGACTTTTATATATCAAAGTCTCATCACGAATGCAGTAAGGACGTAGTAAGTTTATACAAAATACTAAATTCAGGCGAATTGAGACGCCTGTTCGATATAGACAATCAATAGATATCACTATTTGTTTATGGTCTGTAGTGTGATAGCCCTTTAACTATGGCCATAAATCTGTATTCAGGGGAGGTGGTGGTGAAGGTTGAAGCTCTAGGTAGTAGGTATTCACAAGAGGCCAGACCCGCCGAGATTATATCAATTCACAAACAAATATGTGAAAGTAATGACAACGAACACATGAATATACTTAATAAAAGTATGTATGTATTTATGTATCTATCTATCTATATATCTATTATCTATCCATCTATCTATCTATCTATCTATCTATCTATCTATCTATCTATCTACCTCTCTCTCTATATATATATATTAACAAAAGACAGACTGATAGTGAGTATCAGTGAGAGAGAGCATATACTGTAACTGTTGCCCCAACATCCAGTACCATAAATCAACGATTGGTGGCTCTTAATTCTCAACAGTAGTCAAATGATCTTATCGAACTCCATGTTTGTGTCTGCTCATCTTTATAGGCATTATATATGATATCCGAGTTGATTCATTGATTGGTTCAGAGAGAGAGAGAGAGAGAGAGAGAGAGAGAGAGAGAGAGAGAGAGAGAGAGAGTGTGTACATTAACACTCAATTCTATAAATCAAGAATACAAGGCTCTCACCTGCCGCAGTAGTTAAATGGTACTATTAATTGCAAAGAGAGGGAGAGAGAGTGTGTGTGTGTGTATGTGTGTATATACATGAAACAGACAGACGAACATATGTAAGAGTCAGTAAATATTGAGTTGTTAAATACCCTACTTAATGTTGAGCGGTACTTGAAAAGTAGACAGAATGGATAAAAAGCACCATCTGAGGAAGAGCACTTTATTGACAACGTTTCGCAGATAGTGACCTGATGAAGCTATCTGCGAAACTTTGTCATTAAAGTGCTCTTCCTCAGATGGTGTTTTTTATCCATACCTTACTTACTTAATCAAATTATTTATTCAATTGCTTAATGCTTACTTTGTTAGTCAGATTATTGTTTGCGTAGATGGATCGCTAAAACGATCAACTAATTAATGATGGTTCAGGTGTAAACGTTCCTAGCACCCCCGACCTTGTGTGACACATGCTGAAAGTCTGGCTCTGGTGTCAAGGGTCATTTAGTAATCAAAATATACAAATGGTGACGAGCAGACAGATATGTGTGGGAGGAGTGTATGAGTGAGTGACTTCGATAGTTACCATTAGTTTGGTAATTAGTAGGTAAACTGGACAACAAATCGTGTTCCACTAATTTATGTTGCACTTGGGTCCACACTACTAGTGCCACGTGAAACAGTGCCCGGCCCTCTGACCTTGTGTGGCACCTGCTGATGAAAGTCTGACTCAGGTGCAACAGGCTATTTACATATTAGGGGTACAGTCGCGGTCAGTAATTCTGATATATTTTGAAGCCTCGAAAGGATTAATTGAACCTCCGAAACGTAAGTAGAAGGAAAATAATTAATAAGGAGATGCAAGTGAGTCCGAAACAGCATTGAAAAAGTATCGGAATTAATGACCGGGACTGTATCATAGCTATCGTGTTTTTATGTGTATTGTTTTCTGACAAATGAAACAGAGTGGATATCCATAATGACATGGGAAGATATCAGTAGCACTAGTATTATGATTAAATATATAATATATATATATATATATATATATATATATATATATATATATATATATATATAGCTAGTTTAAACAAAAATAATTATTGTATCATTGTGTTTGGGCATCTCCTATTTTCCGTTTCCTTCTGCGCTCCCAAGTTTCATTATTATCTTTCTTCATTCTTCATTCCTGGCCATATGTCTCGTTTATCTTATTGTTTGTTCTGTGCAGTCTTTTCATATCCTTATTAGCTCGCTCATATCTCCCCATTTATCTTAATGCCCCACATCATCCTCCGTTTTTATTTCTGCTTTCTTACCTGTTTCTCACCAGCTGGTCAAGGTTTTTGTTCATATTTCTTGTTGCAGCTTTCTTCTCTGGCCGCTTCCTATTTTTTTGCTTTCACATTAGTATTCCCCCTTCTGTTTGTATTTGATAATTTTCCTTGTACCTTGCACTGTTTATCTTCTTTGTTTTCTGCCATCCCTTCATTTAGTGTTTATCTTTTGTATTTATGTTCTCCGTGTTTGTATTATATTGGTCGTTATATTATCCTACCTATGTATTATCTCTCATTTTCCTCTTCATGTGTCTATTTTCCTCTTCCTTTCCTCCTCCTCCTCCTTCTCCTTCTCCTTCTCCTCCTCCTCCTCCTCCTCCTCCTCCTCCTCCTCCTCCTCCTCCTCCTCCTCCTCCTCCTCTTCTTCCTCCCCCCTATGCCAGTCACCCTCACTCACCCCTCGCAATATAACCTTATTTTGGAGTTTCTCTTTAAACCTGTTTCGACCAGGCTATTATATGGAGGCAAGAAGAGAGAGAGAGAGAGAGAGAGAGAGAGAGAGAGAGAGAGAGAGAGAGAGAGAGAGAGAGAGAGAGAGATACATTAGATCAAAATGAGAATGAAGAGAGGTGAGGAAAAGCGATAAGATAATTAATTGGGGGATGATTGGTGGTAGATGAAGGAGAAAAAGCGAAACGGGAATATCTAAAGGAGGTGAACAATTGGTGGAATTTATATTAACGTTTGATTAGCCCTCTTATGATACGTAAACTCGTTGACATAATAGATCAGCAAACTGTGAATTGTTATCATGTAATGCCAAGTAAACTGTATTGCCTATAGATATATATTCACTGTGTTCGATACTTTGAAAACTATTGGAAGCAAAATATGAAATAATATACAACGTTTATACCAAAAAAATCACCCAACTCTCACTGTGAAGATATAAATGAAGGGAGAGAAATTGTATCTGAAGAATTGAAGTTGGAATAGCAAGCAAATTGAAGAGAAAGAATAGACGGGTGAGGGAAGGGGAGAGGGAATACAACCAGAGAATGTGGAGGGAGGATTTACATAGATTTGCACAGGGTTTATGCACATTTAAATAGGTCGGGTTAGTCAAGTGGTCTAAGGCTGGGTCGAGTACCCAAAAATCCTTAAGTGTTTTTTTTTCGGCTATCCCGATGGAGAGGATTCCATCATGGTCCCTCCCTAGCCAAGCTGTTCAACTATCAGCTTGTGTTAGCCTACACGTAAGAACATAAGAACTTAAGAACCCGGAAATCTGCAGAGGGCCTATACCGGCCCACACGAAGCAGATCCATATCGCATTCGTAGTTTTCACCAGCGCATCTGCGTATGTACTATGTACAAAGGAGTACAAAGGAAATCAAGCAACAACAGGTCTAGTGACCCTTCTAGGTTGCTTGTCCTCCAAAACACTGAGGATCAAGTGTCCAAACAGTGGTTTAGAGTGGGTAAGGGAACATTGGAAAGGGAATTACTGCCCTGGAACTAATGTCCGTGGCAGGATTAGGAAGTTAGTAGAGGACAGATGGGTTAGTAACTAGGGGGGCATAAAATAAAGTTATTCATTTACAAACGCAGTCAGTCGCGGGTTTAATGAGAGATATTTGTCTAGGCGGAGTTTAAATGAATCAACGGTGATGCAGTCTATAACGTTTCGGGGAAGCCCATTCCACAAGTTGACAACTCGATTGAAGAAGAAATTCTTAGATTCGTGCGAGTTAAAAGATTTACCAATAATTTTGCAACCGTTTCCCCGCGTGTAATTAGATTGGTCGATAGTGAAGTACTTACTACAGTTCATATTGTCGATGCCTTTGATGATTTTGAACACTTGAATTAAGTCACCTCTTAATCTGCGCTGGGTTAAAGGAAATAGATTTAATTCTCTAGGACGCTCTTCGTATGGTTTGTTCTTTAGGCTAGGTATCATTTTGGTAACTCTACGTTGAACTCGTTCTAGCTTGTTTATATCTTTTTGGTAATAAGGGCACCAGGATTGAACGCAGTATTCCAGAAGAGGGCGGCCTAAGGAATTGTAAAGGGTTAGGATAACTTCTTTGGATTTATGCTCAAATGACCTGCCTATAAAGCCAATTATTTTGTTTGCCTTCTTAACAACTTCTGAACATTGTTGACTCGGTTTTAGGTTACTCGATATTGTTACTCCCAGATCGGTTTCTCTGTTTACATTCTTAAGCTGAGTGCCATTCATCGAATAGTTTGCTTTCTCATTTAGGTATCCGACATTTAGTACTTTACATTTATCCGTATTGAAACTCATTTGCCAAATTTGGGCCCAACATGACAATTTATCTAGATTGTGTTGCATATCGTCAACTTGTTCTTTTGAGAGTACGCTATTTGCAATTTTTGTATCGTCAGCAAATTTTGAGATTGTACAGGTGAGACCCTCATCTATGTCGTTGATGTAAATTAGAAAGATAATTGGTCCTAGTACCGATCCCTGGGGTACCCCGCTACTTACATTGGTCCATTTAGATGCCTTACCGTTTATGACTACCCTTTGCTTTCTGTTGCTGAGCCAATTTTCTATCCATTTCAACACACCGTCTTGTATTCCATGCGCTTTTAGTTTTAGCAGTAAACGTTTGTGGGGAACTTTGTCAAAGGCCTTTTGAAAATCAAGGTATATAATATCTACAGCTTTACTCTCATCGTAGAGGTTGAGGATATCGTGGAAGAAGTCTAAGAGGTTTGTTAAACAGGAACGTTTTTTACGAAAGCCGTGTTGAGTATCTTTAAGTATGTTATTTTCCTCTAAGTGATTTACGAGTCTGTCTCGTATGACCGTTTCTAGCATTTTACAAACAACTGAGGTTAAGCTAATTGGACGATAGTTACTAGGTAGGGATTTGCTGCCTTTTTTTAATATCGGTGTTACGTTGGCTAGCTTCCACTGATCAGGCATAGTTCCAGACTGCAAGGATTTATTGAATAGTAATGTCAGTGGTTTGGAGAGCTCATCCTTAGCTTCCTTTAGAACTCTAGGCGAGATTGTATCAGGTCCTGGCATTTTATTTACCTTGAGTTTATCTAAACAATTCAATACTTCTCTCTCTGTAACGGTGATATTGCTTAGAACATCTGAATTATCAATCTGAATCGGCGATGGTGTAGGGATATCACTGAGGTCTTCTGTTGTAAAAACTGATGCAAAGAAGGTATTGAGGGCATTACTCATTTGTACTTCGTCTTTGGTGTATTCTCCATTTTCATCGACTTACGGTCCAACAGTTGAAGTAACTACTTTTTTCTTTCTGATATAACTATAGAATTCTTTCGGGTTTGTTTTACTTTGATTCGCAATATGTAACTCTAAGGTCTTTTTACTCTGCTTAATTAACTTTTTGGCTTTGCGTCGTATCTCTACAAATTTCACCCGTTCTTCGTCATTTTGTGAGGATTTTAATCTATCATTAGCAATTTTTTTAGCAAGCAGGCAGTTTGAAATATCTTTATTCCACCATTTGGGCTTATTATTATGGCCTGGACGCCGTATTTTCGATGGTATGCAGTCTTGCACTGCTTTTAGGTAAGTGGTTTCGAATAACTTCCAAGATGTATTTATGTCGTTATTGTTAATTAAAAAGCTCCAGTCAGTTTCTTTAAACATAGCTCTAAGTTTATGGAAGTTTGCTTTCTTGAAATTAGGGACTTTTTCGATGCTACTATTTGGTTCGTTACTAGTAAACTTTAAAGTGAAAGTTATCGTACGATGGTCGCTGTTACTGAATTCATCACCAACATTCAAATTCTCTATCAATTCTTCTTTTGTTGCAAGTACAATGTCAAGAACGTTATTACCACGGGTCGGCGTTCGAACAAATTGATAAAGCGAACTCTCTTGCAAGTTCGTATACAAGTCATGTCCGGAGTGTGAAGTAAGAGTATCGCCCCACTTGGTCACAGGTAAATTAAAGTCGCCAAAAATTACGGTATCTTGTGAGTTACTTACATCTGCAATTTGTTCGTAAATTTCTCGGTCAGTTTGCACTGATTGAGCTGGAGGTCTGTATATTAACGCAAGTATTATTTTTGTACCTTTATTATTCTTTATTAGCACAAAAGATGTGTCGACGTTCACAATTTGAGGTTTTGACACGAGGGTCGGGTTAAGACTTTCTTTGATATAAAATAAAACGCCACCTCCATTTTTATTTATTCGGCTGTTCTCAAACATTACATAACCGGGAAGTGAATACTCTGCTAAAAAGTCTCTATCTTCTGTATTGAGCCAAGATTCTGTTATGCCAATCACATCATAATTTTCTGTAAACACTAGTTCCTCTAAATCTGAAAATTTATTGCGTATGCTACGAGTGTTTGCATAGAAAACCTTTAAAGTTGCAGTTTTAGAACTCACAGAACGTTCTTTCATCGAATTTTTGGTTCTGGTCGGATCTACATTTACATTCATGGCTGTCCTCGGTCCTCGGTCGTTATCCCTGGCGGTTTTGAATTTGGGTCGTGTTGGTGGAGCTTTATCCAAATTCGCGGTTCTTGACGGATTAGTATTTAATTCCTTTGTAGGTTGCCGTCCTCGCTGTCTTCGGTCCTCCTTCCTGGTTGTCCTGTGCTGAGTCGATTTCTTCTCCGAAAATCCGTCACCGCATCGTTGAGAAGACGCCCAAAACGTGCTGCTCCCACCTGGTTCAGATGAACTCCATCGTCCGAAAACAAATAGTCATCGTAGTAGAAATTGTCCCAGGTGTCGACGAATCCCACGTTCTCCTTCCTGCAGAGGTTTGCTAGACAACGATTTGTGCTGGTGGCTATGTTGTAAAATCGGCTCTCTACACCGAGCCGGGGGACGATTCCTGAGACGATGATCCTTGATGACTTCTCCTTAAACGACTTGATCAGCTGCTGGTACTTTAAAAGCAAATCTTCCGACCGGGTTCGCTGTACATCGTTTGATCCAACGTGGATGACGTACATTGTATTAGCAGGGGCCAGCTTTGATACTTCGTCAACTGCTGCAACTACGTCGTCCACACCACCACCAGGGATACAAAAACGCTTCCTGGTCTTAGGTGCCCTGGCGCAAAACTCTGTGAGCTGACCACGTATCATCGAGTCTCCCACGAGCCGGACTTCTTCTATTTCCTCTTCGTCATCTGGGTCTGTGAGTATCTGGAAACGGTTTTGACACTCGGTAATCGGTATGTGTTTCCTGGTCTTGGGGCAAACGTTGTTCCTCACGACACGGAAGTTGTCTTGAGGGGGAAGAGAGTCACTATTTGTATCTTGAGTATCGGAAACATCAGCTGAAGTGGCTACTGTAGGCGTTGAATTGTTGGCAGTTGACGTTGGGGCGTTGGTGGCTGCTGGAGTTGCGGTGACAATTGAAGTTTGTGGTACTCCAATGTTGGGTGTTACAAACTCTTGGAGTGATTCCAGCTTCATGGTGAGGACGTTGATCTTGTTGTAGGCTTCATCTAATTTCACTGTAAAATTCTCTCGTTGCTGGCAGAGCCGGCAGACTTGAAAATCGACAGTAGCAAACATGGACTCGGCACCTCACGGTCGCCAAAGGTCGTAAGTGACCTCGTAGTTATGGTAGAATAAGCATAAGTATAGAAATAAGAATAAGTACCTAGGTTAAAGAAAACTAGATTTTTAGCCTCACAACTGCAAGTGTACAGTCGCGCTAATAAGTCATGTCCCAGCTGTTATTACGTTTGGCTTTCTCTGTGCTATACTTATGTCTGTCAGATGTTGAATAGGGTGGATAAGTTTAGGAACATGTTTGTATATCTCACTCAAAAAGAAGAAATAATGTGTAAATATTGCTGATACCAATTATTATTGATCAAAACATACTTGGTGCCGAGACATCACTTATTAGCGCGATTGTACATTAAACCGACAATTATCATGATTATTATTAATATTTAAAACAGATTAATTGACCACACGGACCTTATGAGCTACCGTAAGCAGTGTCATCCGGACTTAATTATAATAGATATAGAAGAACCCCGCAAACAGAAAAGTGTAAGAAAGGGAGAGCACCCTAGAAGAAAGATCAAGAGAGGGGAGAAGACAAAAGAAGGCATTGAAGGAAAAGAGAAGGGGGAAGAAGGAAGAACAGAGAGAACTGGATGGATAAGGGGGGGGGGGGGGTTCTCTTGGCCTGAATAGAGGATCGCCACTTTCAGAAGCAGTTGAAAGTGGACAACCTGCTCCCCCCTGCATAACTGTATTGGTCTGGGGGTGGCTATTTGGAACTCCCCCCTATTTCACCCCATTAGTTTGGCGATTTTAATGGTTTCTCCCCATTAGTTTGCCGATTTTATGACATATCTCTCTACTCTGGTGCCAATTTTCTTTTTGGTCGAACGATACTGAGACTGCAAAGAAAACAAAATCGAGAAACAAAATCGAAAACAAAATCAAATTTAGCTTGAAGGGAAACCTTGGAACCGTTAAATTTTGTTTAAGCTTGAAAAGGAGTGATTTATTTATTTGTTTGATTTTTATTTTATTTTACTAACTAAAAACAAATATTCGAAAACTACATAACAATACAAAATAGTACCATAATAATTCCCCCAAATGTCGGATGCCTAGTGTTAAGGGGGAGGTAGTTGTTTTTTATGGACTCCCTCTCTCCCTCATGTTTAGTCCCATTAGATTTGAGATTTCAAGACGTTCTCCCCATTAGTTTATCGATTTTGAAACCTTTCGTCCCATTTTCATATCAATACCAAGACCTTTCGTGCCATTTAGATCTCGATTTTTTCCTGGCGAGCCATAGCGAGCCTGTAATTATGGAGGAACCGGCCGATCTACTGAAAGATGAACACATTTAACTGGGAGGGAGATCTTGAGGATGATTTATTAAGCTTGATGGAGGTCTAGAGAGGAAACTAAGACAATATTACATATATGAATAAATATATGTAAATTTAAATATAGGAATAAAATAATGAATATACAGTATATATATAAATATATATTTTTTTGTTTTCTTCTATTTTCCAACTACTCCCTCTCGGGCATAGGCTGATAGCCTTTACACTCTACCGCTGAACACGGTGAGGCCCGTGAGGTCTTGCTCCAGTCTAGGGAGTGAGACATGCTTCACGGCTCGAAGCAACTACATCTCTGAAGCCGCCACGCCTCTGCACTTCACAGTCTCATCCCCCACACTCGGACCCTCACTCTCAGAACGCCACCTATTGAGCAATTAACTCACTAGGCATTGCCCCCCCTGTTGCATATTTTTGAATATGGGAATATTCATACAATGCTATTTTAATCAGAGAACAATGAGGGTATTTTTTTTGGCATTTCGGTGTGCTGTGGTAATGCACTGATACCTAGGTACAGCACAAATTCCATCCCAATAATATCTTCCCATTGACATATTGGGATTCGAACCCGGGTCCATTGGATTACCAGTCCAGTGGCAAGACCACTCCGCCACACCTCCCTATATATATATATATATATATATATATATATATATATATATATATATATATATATATATATATATATATATATATATATATATATATATATATATATACGGTATATATACTGTATATATATACAGTATATACTGTGTACCGGGTATATATATATATATATACCTGTAAACCGTACCCCCTTAAAGTGAAGAACCTGTTGATGCTCAGTCCTGCTTCCTTTCTTTTCTCTTCTTACTTCAGATCGTGGAGCAATGTTTAGTTCTTGAATTTCTTGTTCCATATATATATTTTCCAATTTCAATTTGCATCTAATTATATTCCTAAGTCATGTTTTTTTTTCTTTCTGTGTTGTTTTTCACATTTATGTTTTCACTTTGTAAGTATTATTAGTCTGTTGTACCTACTTTTCCATCTCTTACTATATTAGTTATATTTCTGTTAGTTGTACCTGATCTTAATCTTTGTTTTATATATATATATATATATATATATATATATATATGTGTGTGTGTGCTTTTTCTTTATTCTTACATATGCTTTCTGAGTTTTACATAGTATTCGCATTTGTTATTGGCAATTTCTGACATGTTTCACATTGCATTTATTGACAGTTATTTTATAATATTTTTGTTCTTCTTTTTCTTCATATTTTCTCATGTCTTTGTTATTGAAATGTGCTGCAATCTCCGTTGGCACTGTCTTGCTTCACCTTTCATACCCAAAACTTGCCCCTCCTGTCTAGTGTTTTGTTAGTGATTTGTCTGAACTTCCGTCTTTGTTATCCATTCGCCATAATATTAAGTGGACGTTTCTGTTATTTGTTCTGTGCCCCATTAGTTTTGACATTTTAAGACGTTCGCCCCATTACTTTAGGAATCTTAAGACCTTTCGCCCCATTTTTTTACCAAAATTAAGACTGTTCATGACATTTAGGTGGCGCTTATTTCCTAGCGAGCGATATCGAACCTGAAATTTAGGATTAACATTATTCTACTGAAAAAAATTGCAAAATTACTCAAAGGGAGTAGTCTTTTTTTACAGAGTTCTAGGGAACAAACTGAAAAAAATAATAATTAAAACAAAAAACAAAAAAACAATTACTTAAATTATTATGCTATATCCCCCATAAATTAAATCCATCATTATCTATAAACATTATATTTCCCTGACATGGACTTCATAACACTCCTACTAACCCCTTCAATTTATCAGGACGAACTCTTCAGATGATATCGGCTGTTATTATTTATATTAGGAAGGAGTAATGGGAGTCTAATGGTTAACCCGGGAAAGGCGAACTACCTCATAGGAGGTTTGGTGGGTAAAGGTGAAGGTCCTCTTAAGAGCCAAGGCCTAAACAAAATCCTTTCAAAACACCCCACTGGCACTCAAAACAAAGCAATATGTGATTAGGTGAGATAATTCCCCTCCATTATTTCTACCACTCCTACATATGTGTCCCCCCCCCCCTTCCCTTTCTTCCCCCCTTCTCAATTATCACCTATTTTTCCTCTTATTCCTCCTTTTATTGGGTAAATTTCCGCATGAATTTCCCTTATAACACAGGCGAGGCAGCTACAGATCCTTGCAACACAGAGACTTGTATTGCAAGGCGTCAGTGCTGCTTTAGAGCTCAGATAAGGAGGATATACGACGCCCCAGTTCTCGCCTAATGATACGACAGGGCTGCAATAATACGTCTTTTTCACCCCCCAAATGCTATTCCCGCTTATATTATTGCTCTTCAATGTTCATATCTTCATATTAAACATAAAATAGGTGCATATGAATAAGTAATAATGATATTTATGGTAAAAATCACTATTTTCGTCAAGAATGAACCAAAATACCTTCGCCTGGCGGGACGTTTAAAAAACAATAGCTCCGCGCTTCCCGGGCTAACTGAGATTGAGTTTACTACTTTGATTACTGGAGGTCTTCCTAATTGTCTAATATTAGGTGCTTATGTTCTGGGTGTGGTGTCCCGAGTTCGAATCCCGAGAGGACCGTATGCTTTCATTAGTTTATTAAAGTACAGTGGGGTTTGTAATTGAAGATTAATGTTAAGAACGGGGTGTTACTTATTAGCCTGACGAAAAAAGAAGAAAAGCGTCCTCCAATACTGATAGGGTTCCTCATCACCATTACCAGTAAAGATGTCGCCATCATCATTGTTAACCCCTCAGCACCATGACGCCGTTTTACCTTTTATTCTGGCTAAAGTAAGACGATTTTATGTAGTCTAAGAAGGACCAATGTTCTTTAGAGGATTTATTGAAATGGAAATTTATTCCTTTGATTCCTAAATTTAAATTATTTATAAGCAAAAGAAAATGGTCTACTGATAACCAGAATATGATGAAGGTTACAACATTTTAGAGCACCATTATAGTTGTAGTTCCACAAACTCTCTGGCCAAACAGTCCCGAGTTCGGTAGACCGAAGCTGCTCCAGATTCTAGGGCCCCCGAAGGGGCCATGGTGAGATGAGAGATGTTTCTGAGAGGGCAGTGGGGGAGGGGATCGTCAGCAAACGGGCCCCCCCCCCCCCCCCCCCGGGCCTATGCCTCCACAGTCCGCAGCCCCCCTTGCAGTGCCACCCAATCGGGCGATCTCGTCAGCACCTAGAAGGAAAAGTAGCTAAGGAAAATAGACAGACAGAAACGGCTATGTTTGTGTAGAGGATTCCAAACCTTCCTCTGGATAGGACCAGCCCTCACCCAAGAGCACCATTGTTAATCTAGTCTGTGTTGGCTCCCATATAAGAAGCGTCCTCCAATACTGAAATAGTTAATCATCATGATCACCATTACGAAAGTTGTTAGCATCATTGTTAATCTTGTCTGTGTTGGCCCCCCTATATGTAAGACAGTGGTAACCATTCCTACCACGTCCACCCGACCGTCAACACACAACTTATGTGGCCCAAGATACTCCGATTTATCTACCTTACTATCTACCTATCTATCTAGCTCTCTATTTATCTACCTAGATGTCTATCTATATCGATCTGTTCATCTCTCTCTCTCTGTATATATATATATATAGTATGTGCGGTAGATAGATGCGTGTACGTGTGTGTGTGTGAAGGCACTCACTTTTATTCATTGTTGTTTTGCATGCATTAATAAACAGTTTCTAGTATCTAGTTAATCTAACAAGCACCATTATCTTATTTATATCATCTTCATCGTTTGTACCACAACCACAATGATCACTAATTTGGTCTTCCTTCTTACCCCCCCCCCCTCCCCCTGCCCTCCTTGTGTGACCATTCCTCCCACGTTTGGTATCTCGTCAACAACAACTTATGATGCTCCTGATACAGCCTCCCACCAGCACGACCACCACTGTCTCTGATCACCACTTGCATCACCAATACTCGGCCCACCCCTGCATCACCAATAATATCCTCCACTACAGTCATCACCAGCATCATCATCGTCATTGTCATCATCACCGGTAATTAATCTTGGATCATCATTACCTATCATATCCTTGTTCTCATCACCACTTGCATCACCAATACTCGGCCCACCCCTACATCACCAATAATATGCTCCACTACAGTCATCACCAGCATCATCATCGTCATTGTCATCATCACTGGTAATTACTCTTGGATCATCATTACCTATCATATCCTTGTTCTCATCACCAATACTCGGCCCACCCCTACATCACCAATAATATGCTCCACTACAGTCATCACCAGCATCATCATCGTCATTGTCATCATCACTGGTAATTACTCTTGGATCATCATTACCTATCATATCCTTGTTCTCATCACCACTTGCATCACCAATACTCGGCCCACCCCTACATCACCAATAATATGCTCCACTACAGTCATCACCAGCATCGTCATTGTCATCATCACTGGTAATTACTCTTGGATCATCATTACCTATCATATCCTTGTTCTCATCACCACTTGCATCACCAATAGTGTGCCGGTTCCTGCATTACCAATATTTCACACCACCATAGTCATCATTATCATCATCATCATCATCATCACCACCGGTAATAACAGTTCTCTCGGATCATCACTACCTTTGATATCCTTGATCACCAACCACTTGCATCACCAATAGTTTGCCGACCCTTATATCACCAATACTACTTAGCACCACAATCATCATCATCATTATCATCATCATCATCATCATCATCATCATCATCGGTGGTAATGGCTCTTGGGTCATCACCATTGTTAAACCCTCTATCATGATAATTACATCACCCTTATTCCCAACCTTGTTATCAAAACACACAGTCTATCACCAAGAGGCCTATGTTGTCGTGTCATCACAATTAGTATGATCTCTATTCTAATAACTAAAATGCTAATGTCACCATCATCATCACTACTTATAACCCTGTATAAGTCAAATCCACTTACACAACTTTTGTTCACCAAAAATGGGAGCTGCCTCGTGTGGGCCGCATGTCCTTATGCAGCTTCCCGCGGTCTTATGTTTTTATGTTCTTATTGTCTAAAACCTCACATAAATTATTTCAACTGAGCTTCTCATCTATGAAAATTTTCTTGCTAATGTGAAGGTTCGTCCAAAACTGATCTGAATAAAACCACCAGTGCCATCACTGTTAGTATATCCTTTCCCATTATCAATATCACATCATGGTCTATGTTTTCATCACCCATATCTCCAGTCATCATCAGTAATACCCTCCAGACCAGATGGCTGGAGTAAAGAAGGAAAGAAGAGTAATTGGAAAGAGGAAGAACAAGCCGAGAAGTGAGAAGTACAGTAGAAGACTGAAAGTCCTCGGCTCAACCAAGTTGCTTCATTGTCCAATTCCACCTCAGCTTCTCTTGCATTAGCCCTGCCTTCAGTATTACCAATATTTCTACGCCAATAACAACAGTAACTTTTACTAAAGCCCTCTGCGGGTCTTCAACTAAGGGGGGATGGTTGTTTGTTCTGGACCGCCTTCTCCCTTAAGTTTAGCCCCATTAATTATGAGATTTTAAGACGTTCGTTCCATTAGTTTGGCGATTTTAAGACCTTTCACCTCATTTCTTTATCATTTCGTGCCATTTAGGGGTCGATATTTCTTGGAGAGCGATAGCGAACCTGTAATTTTAGTAGGTAATGCCCTTCGGCCGGGACATTTTGTTACCGAAAAATGTACAAAATTATCTCAAAAGGATTTTTTTTTTTTTTTTTTTTTTTTGTTAAACTTGTTGGAGGTCTAGCAAGAAAACAAAAACTACATAAACATATGTATACATAAATGGGCCAACAAATGAACCGTATATCCCCTTAAGTGAAGTAAACCAATACCACGCACAAATGCCCAACTCTCATCACTTGGAGTACAAAGGAGTACAAAGGAAATCAAGCAACAACAGATCTAGTGACCCTTCTAGGCTGCTTGTCCTCCAAAACACTGAGGATCAAGTGTCCAAACAGTGGTTTAGAGTTGGTAAGGGAACTACTGCCCTGGAATTAATGTGCGTGGCAGGATTAGGAAGTTAGTAGGGAACAGATGGGTTAGTAACTGAGGGGAGGATAAAATAAAGTTACTCATTTACAAACGCAGTCAGTCGCGGGTTTGATGCGAGATATATGTCTAGGCGAAGTTTAAATGAATCAACGGTGCTGCAGTCTATAACATCTCGGGGAGTATGTCATTACCATTGTTATCCAAGGTAATAAACTGCTATTACATCACCATTACCATTGAACCACATTGTTTAATAATAAAATTGATATTGTCGTCACCATCATCACCAATATTGTCATCAACGAGGTATAATTGTATATTGGAAATACTGAAAAAATAGCTTGATCTTAGTTTCGCTTTCATTGCTGACTATTAGAATTGATTATAAGAGGGAACATTATGATATTGCAATGTAATGAAGGTTCGGTACTAATATCGTATAGTACTGATAACTATTGTGAGATATACCTGTTGCAATAACAGTGTCATCTATTAATTATAATTTACACTTGTTGACAAAAATATTAACTACCGGTATTCATTATAATACTAGAGGTTATTGGTTCAATTTATTATCTGTACGAGATATATGCTTGTTAAACGAATGCTTAATATATTAGATGATAAATTGTAGATATAAACTTGTTTTATGATTATATAAGGACGTTAGACAACTATGATTATATTTCAAGGGACAGCTATTGATCTATTACGTATATATTATCATTTAAAAGAACATAAGAACATTTCGTTCGCATGTCTCTATAGTTAAGGATGTATTGTTGTTTTCTTATATTATTTTAATTAGTGCACTAGTAAATGTGGGGGGGGGGGGTGCGTAGATAGGTAGCTATTATATTGACCGCATCATTACACAATCATCATTCGTACTATTTACAGCACATTGGTTATATTTTGTATTGATATATAACAAAGTCCCTGAAGATCATCAACGAAGAAACATGAGAACAAAACCAAGAGATAACAACGATGTGTGTGTGTATGTGTTCGTGCGTGTGTGTGAGTGTATGTGTGTACTGTATGTGTGTGTGTGTGTGACTGTGTGTGTGTGTGTGTGTGTGACTGTGTGTGTGTGTGTGTGTGTGTGTGTGTCTGAGCGTTCTCACCTGTCCACTCACCTCAGGTCACTTCCGGGCGTCAACCCTCTCTCTCACCTTCCTTACCTGTTGCCCCTTCCTCCTTTCATTAGCAACACCTCTCCTCTTACCTAAATTGGTTCATTAGCACCATCATTTATTATCGTTACCATATTTATTATAATGACCGTCATCATCAAAATGTTACATATACTGTATATATATATATATATATATATATTTTTTTTTTTTTTTTTTTTTTTTTTTTTTCTATATTCCAACTTACTTCCTCTCGGGCATAGGCTGAGAGCCTTAACATTCACCGCTTTACATTGAACAGTGAAGCCTGTGAGGTCTTGTTCCAGTCTAGGGAGTGAGACATGTGAAGCACGTAGAGTACAACGAGCACCTGCCATCTTGCCTTCACATGAGGCACGGTGCTCACTCATGGCCCGAAACGACCCTATCTCTGAAGCCACCTCGTTCCCGTGCTTCACTGTCTCACCCCCTACACTCGGACTCCACTTACACACACACAACGCCACCTTTTGAGCAGATAACTCACCAGGCATTGCACCCCTATAGCATATTTTGAATATGGGAATATTCATACAGTGCTATTTAATCAGGGAAAAATTAGGGTATTTTATTGACGTTTCGGTGGGCTTGTGGTAATGCACTGATACAGCACAAATTCCATCCCAATAATATCTTCCCATTGATACATCGGGATTTGAACCCGGGACCTTTGGATTACCAGGCCAGTGGCAAGACCACTGTATTATACTGTATATATATATATATATATATATATATATATATATATATATATATATATATATCATATACTGTATATATTTGTCTATCGATTTATCTATCAAACAATAAAGCAATCAATCTATATTTGTCTGTCTTTCTATCTATCTATCTATCTATCTATTTATCTGTATCTATTGCCAGTCACCTTCTTCTTCGTCCCTTACCATTATTATTATCACCATCATCATCATCATCACCACTACTAACTATTCTCGTAACTCTGTATGCTTGTCAGTTGGCAATGTCTTCATCAGCTTCGTTAGGCTCTACTTGAAGCCTCATGTTTTATTCTTGTCGTTCGGCAATCTCCTCATCAATTAGGCCAGCTCCAGTGCTTTCTGCACTAATGTCTATTCTGGTCAGTCTCTAATTTCTTCATCAACGTCATTGACCCCTGGAGGATCTAAGACGCATTTTTACAATTACTTTTGGTTATCATTAGACGATTTTCTGCAATTTAGGAAGGGTATCTAGGAATCAAATGGGTTAATACTATCTCAATTAACTCTATAGCTCCCACAAGTTCACCCTAAGTTCAATGAAATCGTCTGACGACAGCGATAAATAACAGTCAAAACGTGTTATGATCCTCAAAGGGTTAACCCATGTTCTTTACGAATCATTCTGTATTCTTGTTATTCTCCAAATTATTCATCAGTATAGTTAATTGGATCATTATTCACCATTATTATATTTCTTTATTTCATGTTTTATTCCACTAGTATTTTATTTTAATATCCGTATCCATATGCAATTCCTGATATATATATATATATATATATTTTTGTTGTACTTGCATAATTAATCTCCAAGCATTCCATTCACCTAAATCGTATCAACTTTGTTACCTCTGAACGTTTCTTTCTAATCTCCATTGTATCTCTTATTCTTATTATTCCGTGATCCTAACAGTTTGCCCCTTTTGTACCGGCGACATCTTGTTTGTCTTTATTCTGGCTACCATTAGATCATTCTATTTAGTTTAAAATGGGTCTCCAACAATTAACAGGCTTCGAACTATCTCATTTAACAATTTTTACTACCACACATCCTTCTTAAACTGCACAAAATTGTCTAAATATTGCTAGAATAAAATTAAAAAGACGTCGCCAGTACAGAAGGGGCTAATTCTGTAGTTTCCTAGTCAGTCTCGTGTCAGTCTCGCAGTGGAAGCTAGCCAACGTAACACCGATATTAAAAAAAGGCAGCAAATCCCTACCCAGTAACTATCGTCCAATTAGCTTAACCTCAGTTGTATGTAAAATGCTAGAAACGGTCATACGAGACAGACTCGTAAATCACTTAGAGGAAAATAACATACTTAAAGATACTCAACACGGCTTTCGTAAAAAACGTTCCTGTTTAACAAACCTCTTAGACTTCTTCCACGATATCCTCAACCTCTACGATGAGAGTAAAGCTGTAGATATTATATACCTTGATTTTCAAAAGGCCTTTGACAAAGTTCCCCATAAACGTTTACTGCTAAAACTAAAAGCGCATGGAATACAAGACGGTGTGTTGAAATGGATAGAAAATTGGCTCAGCGACAGAAAGCAAAGAGTAGTCATAAACGGTAAGGCATCAAAATGGACCAATGTAAGTAGCGGGGTACCCCAGGGATCGGTACTAGGACCAATTCTCTTTCTAATTTACATCAACGACATAGATGAGGGTCTCACCTGTACAATCTCAAAATTTGCTGACGATACAAAAATTGCAAATAGCGTACTCTCAAAAGAACAAGTTGACGATATGCAACACAATCTAGATAAATTGTCATGTTGGGCCCAAATTTGGCAAATGAGTTTCAATGCGGATAAATGTAAAGTACTACATATCGGATACCTAAATGAGAAAGCAAACTATTCGATGAATGGCACTCAGCTTAAGAATGTAAACAGAGAAACCGATCTGGGAGTAACAATATCGAGTAACCTAAAACCGAGTCAACAATGTTCAGAAGTTGTTAAGAAGGCAAACAAAATAATTGGCTTTATAGGCAGGTCATTTGAGCATAAATCCAAAGAAGTTATCCTAACCCTTTACAACTCATTAGTCCGCCCTCTTCTGGAATACTGCGTTCAATCCTGGTGCCCTTATTACCAAAAAGATATAAACAAGCTAGAACGAGTTCAACGTAGAGTTACCAAAATTATACCTAGCCTAAAGAACAAACCATACGAAGAGCGTCTTAGAGAATTAAATCTATTTCCTTTAACCCAGCGCAGATTAAGAGGTGACTTAATTCAAGTGTTCAAAATCATCAAAGGCATCGACAATATGAACTGTAGTAAGTACTTCACTATCGACCAATCTAATTACACGCGGGGAAACGGTTGCAAAATTATTGGTAAATCTTTTAACTCACACGAATCTAAGAATTTCTTCTTCAATCGAGTTGTCAACTTGTGGAATGGGCTTCCCCGAAACGTTATAGACTGCATCACCGTTGATTTATTTAAACTCCGCCTAGACAAATATCTCGCATCAAACCCGCGACTGACTGCGTTTGTAAATGAATAACTTTATTTTATCCCCCCCTCAGTTACTAACCCATCTGTCCCCTACTAACTTCCTAATCCTGCCACGGACATTAGTTCCAGGGCAGTATTTCCCTTTCCAATGTTCCCTTACCCACTCTAAACCACTGTTTGGACACTTGATCCTCAGTGTTTTGGAGGACAAGCAACCTAGAAGGGTCACTAGATCTGTTGTTGCTTGATTTCCTTTGTACTCCTTTGTACTCCTTTGTGTGTGTGTGTGTGTGTTTTTGTTTTTTGTTTTTTTACACGTATTTCCTTTACCTCCTATACCGTAAGCAGCATATCTTATCATAAACTTCCCTTTACAATAAACCTCACTATTATTTACTTTCTATCTTTATCTACTGTGTACGTTCACCTCATTAGTATACAGTCTTAACCCCTTATGGTACGTACCGGTGACGTCCTTTTCGTTATATTATGGCAACTGTTAGGCGGTTTTCTTCAACCTAGGAAGGACATCTACCCATTAAAAGGTCACAGACCATCTCAATTAATCCTTTTAGCTACCATATATACTCCCTAAGTTTCACAAAATCGTCTAAATGTAGCTGAAATCAATTATAAATGACGTCGCCGGTACAGATGGAGTTAAATTTAAATCTAGTCAATACACATCATCACCAACTTCCCAGAGTTCATTATTCATCAACCAACATTCTCCTATTTAAGGGGAGGCAGACCGTGTTTCGGGACCCCCTTCTCCCTAATGTTTAGCCCCACTAGTTTTGAGATTATAAGACGTCCGGCCCATTAGTTTGGCGATTTTAACACCTTTCGCCCCATTTCGTTGTCAAATTTAAGATCTTTCGTGCCATTTAGGTGTCGATTTGTTTTCCTGGCGAGCGATAGCGAGCCTGAAATTTTAGGAACCGGCCTTCGGCCAGGACGTTTTTCTACCGAAAAATGTACAAATTTATCTTAAAAGGGGGTCTAGGGAGTGTTTTTCTAAGTTTGATGGAGGTCTAGGGAGGAAACTAAAAAAATATATGAATAAATTAATTAATAGACCAAACAAGCGGTCTGCCTCCCCTTAATCTTTATCACATAGACGAGCGCCGCAGCTAAGTGCAGTTTAGCTCAAGCCCACCAACTTTACCTTAACCCCCTCTGTACCGGCGACGTCTTTGACATTTGTATTCTAGGTATATTTAGACGGTTTTATGAAGTTTAAGAAGGGTCTGTGGTAGTATAAAAGGGTTACATTAGATAGTTAAAAGCCTGTTAATTGCTGAATAACATTGTCTCATATTAGCCTGAGGAAAGTTAAAAGGACAGGACCGGTACTGAATTGGTTATTAGACAATTATGATTGCTATAGAGTATTTGTTTGCAGCTAAGTGATCAACTAATACGCAATTGAATACGATAACACCTTTTATATCAATCTAGCTAAAACAAATAGATAAACAAGCAATTTGATTAAACGAAAAAAGGCCTCTTGTAGCGGTTAATGTCAGTTTTCATGAACCGTGTCAATATTAACCCATTCAGTACCGGTGACGTCCTTTTCATCATGTTCTGGATACTATTAGACAATCTTATTCAGTTTAAGAAAGGCCTCCAGCAATGAACAGGCTTCGAACTATCTCACTTAACCCTGTATACTACCACAAATCCTACTAGAACTGCACACAATCGTCTAAATACAGCTAGAATAACAGTTATGAGTATACTGTATACATACATATTAAGGCAATTTCCGTATTGACATTTATCGTCGTATAATATAGTATGACTTTGTGCTATATAAAAGCCAAACTAGGATACCAAACTTCAGATTCGTTTAAGCTTATAATATATATATATATATATATATATATATATATATATATATATTATATATATATATATATATATATATATATATATATATATATACTGTATATATACTTACTGTATTTATTATGATTATTATTATATTCAAATATGTTTTTAATGTTATATCTTTGTTAATAAAAGTCGAATCAAGCCACTAACCATCAGAACCGTCCATTTTTTGTTCTTCCTCCTAGAAATCCCAAGAAACAGGAAGCTATTTAAAGGGCAGAGGGAAGCACGCCTTACCTCACCACTGTACCGGTGTTGTTAAGGGAGGGTCCAGGTCCAGGCCGATCACATCATTGGTCACCCGAGAGAGAGAGAGAGAGAGAGAGAGAGAGAGAGAGAGAGAGAGAGAGAGAGAGAGAGAGAGAGAGATAGAGAGAGTGAGAGAGTACAAAGTACAAAGGAGTAGTACAAAGGAGTACAAAGGAAATCAAGCAACAACAGGTCTAGTGACCCTTCATAGGTTGCTTGTCCTCCAAAACACTGAGGATCAAGTGTCCAAACAGTGGTTTAGAGTGGGTAAGGGAACATTGGAAAGGGAACTACTGCCCTGCCACTAACGTGGCAGGACTAGGAAGTTAGTAGGGGACATATGGGTTAGTAACTGAGGGGAGGATAAAGTTATTCATTTACAAACGCAGTCAGTCGCGGGTTTGATGCGAGATATTTGTCTAGGCGGAATTTAAATGAATCAACGGTGCTGCAGTCTATAACGTCTCGGGGAAGCCCATTCCACAAGTTGACAACTCGATTGAAGAAGAAATTCTTAGATTCGTGCGAGTTAAAAGATTTACCAATAATTTTGCAACCGTTTCCCCGCGTGTAATTAGATTGGTCGATAGTGAAGTACTTACTACAGTTCATATTGTCGATGCCTTTGATGATTTTGAACACTTGAATTAAGTCGCCTCTTAGAGAGAGAGAGAGAGAGAGAGAGAGAGAGAGAGAGAGAGAGACGCGCTTTGCCTCACCACCGGTATTGGTAGGGTCCGGTTCGAGCCCTATCACAGCATTGGTCAACCGGATTACCCCCCCCCCCCCCCCCCCCCCTTTAAAAAAATATGTATTTATTTATTTTATTGGGAGGGGGTATTAGTGGGTGGTATAGCGGATATACAAGTGTATGTAAACTGGTGTGTAGACTTTCTGTGTGTGTGTGTGTGTGTGTACTGTTAGATGTGCAGGAGGTTATGGTGTAGGTGTGTTGTGGGGGCCAAGTTGCTCCTCCGTACATGGTAGTTTGGTACACTGTATAATTCCCATGTACAGTTTCGATTATTTATGCTAATACCTATACAGTATGTTCCAAGCTGTCTCGGGTTGAACGGAATTATTATAAATGCATTATATACCTGATATTTGTATTGCGGAGATTCCATATATTTCGTCGAGGCTTCAAAACTTATCATAATTTTGTATTGCGACTGTACATAATATTCAGGTAACTTGTGAAAAATATTGTACTTATATTCACTCTTTCCTTAAGTATTAGAACACCTTTTCAAGCATTTTAGGTACGCAAGTGCTTTCTTTCCATGTCTACATAGAGCTTGGGCTCGCTATCGCTCGCCAGGAAAAAATGGACACGTAAATGGCACGAAAGGTTTAAATATTGCCAAAGAAATGGAGCGAAAGTTATAAAAATCGCTAAACTAATGGAACGAACTTCTTAAAATCTCAAAACTAATGGCACTTCACATAAGGGAGAAGAGGTTTCAGAAGAAAAGAAAAACCTACCTCCCCCTTAACACGTAGTGAAATTAAGAATAAGTAGGTAGGTCTGTCAGTAGATAGCAAAGGACCTACTAAATACATTATAGCGGGTTGAATGAATACGTTAGTCCGAAGGTTAACGGGTGAGTTTTATGTGATGGGTAGTTTAGTAGTTTAGTAGTTTATTTCGGGGGTAGATTCCATACAATTATAATAATAGTGAACAAATGTGTGATATTTATGTAGTTATTTATTAATTATTGTGTATAGGTTGATAGTGTTTATTTACTTGTTCTATCATTCTATCATTACATTTAGCCATTTATTCCATTTTCCTTTAGTTGTAATGCGATATATTTGTTATCTTATTTAGAACAGAGGATGGCTTATTCATAGGTATTATGCTGTACGATGCGTCATTACACACACACACACACACACACACACACACACACACACACACACACACACACACACACACACAGCCCGTAGCCTAGTGGTAGAGCTCTCGTCTCACACACGAGGGGCCGGGGGTTCAATCCCCGGCCGGGCGGAGAGAAATTGGGCTTGTCTCCTTTCATGTGTTAGCCTCAGTTCACCTAGCTGTAAATAGATACCTGGAATAAGTGGACGACGTTGTGACGTCCCATCTGGGGTTGGCAAAAATGGTACAAGGCGAGATGGGTATCATATGGTTCACCTAAGCTGATGGCTACCTAAGCCTTCGGGCGAGACGGTACCGTCTATAGTGAGAATGGTACCATACAGATCCACCCTAAGCCTTCGTTTCCGATGTCGCCAATTGGCTAAAAATACAGACTACACACCCATCCACAGCCATTCCAACGATACATATAGCACCTACACATATAGGAGGCGGGAAATAACGAGCATGCTCACTCCCGCAATACAACTAGAGTAAGTACAACTAGAGTAAGTACACACACACGATACCTTATAACTAGCACTCGAATCTCTTCTCAAAGATAATAGGTAGTGTTAGTGGGTAATTAGATTTGTCAAGTGGAAAAGTGTACTAATGTAATAAATGGGTAAGAAATTGGCTTCCTGAATTCCCCAGTCACATCCTCAAAAAACCCTAAACAAACATAATATGCTTCGTTCACTTGCCAAACAGTACTAAACGCTGAATATTCTCGGTCTTAACTCTCCTCTCTGATTATGTTAACCCCTTAAGGGGAGGGTTTTAGTGTTTCCTAGACTTCCTTCAAGCTTGAAATTACACTCCCTTGACCCCCTTTCAAGATAAATTTGTACATTTTTCGGTAGAAAAATGTCCCGGCCGAAGGCCGATTACTCTTAAATTACAGGCTCGCTATCGCTCGCCAGGAAAAAATCGACACCTAAATGGCACTAAAGGTCTTAAAAGTGACATAAATGGGGTGAAAGTTCTTAAAATCGCCAAACTAATGGGGCGAACGTCTTAAAATCTCAAAAAGCAATGGGGCTAAACATGAGGGAGAAAGGGGTAAAGAAAAAAATCCCTCAAGTGGAAATCTCCCCTTAAGCACTAACCACGCTATTTGACAATATATTATCAATAGACAATGTTATGTATCAATAGATGATTCATACAATTTTGAAAGGATTTATGGGGATTTAAGGATTACAAACAATCTCGGTTAACTCCCTAACACCCATAAGTTTTGTTTATAAATTGAATATATAGCAAATAGCGATAGCAAATAGCGATAGCAAATAGCGATAGCAAAATATAGTGAAGAGTATTGTCATCCTTTATTGTAAGGGGTAACTACGTTGTGTTCTATTTCACCTTATGTTTGATATGTTCCTGTATAATTATTAAGTTAAGATAACTCCCAATATATTATTAAGTTAAGATAACTCCCAATATATTATTAAGTTAAGATAACTCCCAATATATTATTAAGTTAAGATAACTCCCAATATATTATTAAGTTAAGATAACTCCCAATATATTATTAAGTTAAGATAACTCCCAATATATTATTAAGTTAAGATAACTCCCAATATATTATTAAGTTAAGATAACTCCCAATATATTATTAAGTTAAGATAACTCCCAATATATTATTAAGTTAAGATAACTCCCAATATATTATTAAGTTAAGATAACTCCCAATATATTATTAAGTTAAGATAACTCCCAATATATTATTAAGTTAAGATAACTCCCAATATATTATTAAGTTAAGATAACTCCCAATATATTATTAAGTTAAGATAACTCCCAATATATTATTAAGTTAAGATAACTCCCAATATATTATTAAGTTAAGATAACTCCCAATATATTATTAAGTTAAGATAACTCCAATATATTATTAAGTTAAGATAACTCCCAATATATTATTAAGTTAAGATAACTCCCAATATATTATTAAGTTAAGATAACTCCCAATATATTATTAAGTTAAGATAACTCCCAATATATTATTAAGTTAAGATAACTCCCAATATATTATTAAGTTAAGATAACTCCCAATATATTATTAAGTTAAGATAACTCCCAATATATTATTAAGTTAAGATAACTCCCAATATATTATTAAGTTAAGATAACTCCCAATATATATTAAGTTAAGATAACTCCCAATATATTATTAAGTTAAGATAACTCCCAATATATTATTAAGTTAAGATAACTCCCAATATATTATTAAGTTAAGATAACTCCCAATATATTATTAAGTTAAGATAACTCCCAATATATTATTAAGTTAAGATAACTCCCAATATATTATTAAGTTAAGATAACTCCCAATATATTATTAAGTTAAGATAACTCCCAATATATTATTAAGTTAAGATAACTCCCAATATATTATTAAGTTAAGATAACTCCCAATATATTATTAAGTTAAGATAACTCCCAATATATTATTAAGTTAAGATAACTCCCAATATATTATTAAGTTAAGATAACTCCCAATATATTATTAAGTTAAGATAACTCCCAATATATTATTAAGTTAAGATAACTCCCAATATATTATTAAGTTAAGATAACTCCCAATATATTATTAAGTTAAGATAACTCCCAATATATTATTAAGTTAAGATAACTCCCAATATTATTACGTTAAGATAACTTCCAATATATTATTAAGTTAAGATAACTGCAAATATATTAGTAAGTTAAGATAACTCCCAATATATTTAAGTTAAGATAACTCCCAATATATTATTAAGTTAAGATAACTCCCAATATATTATTAAGTTAAGATAACTCCCAATATATTATTAAGTTAAGATAACTCCCAATATATTATTAAGTTAAGATAACTCCCAATATATTATTAAGTTAAGATAACTCCCAATATATTATTAAGTTAAGATAACTCCCAATATATTATTAAGTTAAGATAACTCCCAATATATTATTAAGTTAAGATAACTCCCAATATATTATTAAGTTAAGATAACTCCCAATATATTATGCCAACCATATTAATCATGGGTCTCGTGTCTGTGCCAATTGTGTGTGTGTGAGCAGTATTCTGTTTGGAAATCCATAAATATATGAATATATAAAATCAAATCACCATTCCATCTTTTTAATTATACAGGGGGAGGGGGGTATATATATTATGATGGAGGTGAACATATATTTAAAGGTAATTAGGGGAGATAGTAAATTAGCCCTCAGAGAGATGGACGTGTAGCTAATGTAACTTACCGCCTATAATATAAGCAGATAATGGAGTGAATCAGCAAGTAATTTGATGAAAGTTAATTGCTCTGGAAATAGTTAAGGGGAGACTGGCTGTTTGTTTGGTCTATTAATGAATGTATTCATATATTGTTTTAGTTTCCTCCCTAGACCTCCATCAAGCTTAGAAAAACACCCCCTAGACCCCCCTTCAAGATAAATTTGTAAATTTTTCGGCAGAAAAATGTCCAGGCCAAAGGCCGGTTCCTCTTAAAATTGCAGGCTCGCTATCGCTCGCCAGGAAAAATCGACACCTAAATGGCACGAAAGGTCTTAAAATTGACAACGAAATGGGGCGAAAGGTGTTAAAATCGCTAAACTAATGGGCCTAACGTATTAAAATGTCAAAACTAGTGAGGCTAAACATTAGGGAGAAGGGGGTCCAGAAAAACGGCCCATGTCCCCTTAATGTGCAGGATAGGAGCAATCATATAGTAGACATATATATACAGATAGATATTTGATAGATGTATTATGTTATATGCAAAGTATTTAATGTATTGTGAAGGGATCGAGTTCTTTGTTAGATTGATAATGTATATAGATAGTTTAGATACAGCCACTCAGTGAAGTGTTCGTACCTGCTATATTAGGGGGGGGGTGTCACCGTTTTTTTTTATCTTTCTCTCCTTTTCTCTCTTTCCCTGACTTGTATCCATTTGGCCCCCTTCACCCAACTGTTTTAAGACTTTTATCCCCATCCAGGTGTCGATTTATTCCTGGCGTGCGAGAGCGAGCTTGCTTTGTTTGGAGAAATCCGGCTTCGCCGGTATTTTTCTATTGAAAAATGTACAAATTTAGCTTGCTGTCAAAACAAAAAATGTATATATGCTGGCTCGCTACCGCTCTCCAGGAAAATATTGACACCTGGATGGGGGTAAACGTCTTAAAATAGTTCGCTGACTGGGGCCGAATGGATACAAGCCGAAGAGAGAGGGAGAGAAAGATAAAACAAGCGAGGTGAGCCCCCTTAATCAATGTGTACATATATAACTTTCGTGATTTATTTGTTATGCACGAAATTGTTTAATTGGCTTTGGTAATAAATGTATATAGAAATATATTCATACATTTTCCTTGTAATTTCACATTGATATTGAAATACATATGAGGCCATCGCAAATGTATTAAGGATATGTGCCTACGTCGTCGTACGTGTGGCTCAGTTGATAGCGTGTCTGATTCCCATCTTGCAGGTTTCGCGTTCAATCCCCGCTCAGATTGAAAAGTTTTTCTGGGATATAGCCGGCGGTTACCATCTCCCCATGAGCAAGGGGGATGGGTAATGGTCTCTGGTAGACTAAAGAAAGCCAAGCGCTTGTGAATCCTCGAAGGAGGAGATACGGGCGCTATATAAGTAACCAGAAGATTATTATTATTATTACGTAAACAGGATTAAATAAACGGATGAATATACTTGACCAAAAATATGATCAAGAAGATTGAGGTTTTGGTACACACATTATTATTATTATTGAGAGAGAGAGAGAGAGAGAGAGAGAGAGAGAGAGAGAGAGAGAGAGAGAGAGAGAGAGAGAGAGAGAGAGAGAGATCACTACAGCTGGGGGTAGATAGACAGCTGGATGTTAGGTAGATCAGAGTAGGTAGGTAGGTTTGAAGACAGGTTCCAGGCGTAGGGAGGCCAGTAGAAAAAAACTAGCTATGAGGTAGATAGGTAGGTAGACAAGAGGACAAAAAGTAGTCAACACAGCATATACATAGACCGAGAGCTGTGTTAACAGAGGGGTCAAAAGATGTTGAGGGACTAGTGGCCGGTTTTTTGTTTTGGCCCATTAATTCATTTATTCATATATTTTATAGTTGCCTCGCTAGATCTCCATTAAGCTAAGAAAAACACCCCGTAGACCCCCCCTTCAAGATAAATTTGTAAATTTTTCGGTAGAAAAATGTCCTGGCCAAAGGCCGGTTTCTCTTAAAATTACAGGCTCGCTTTCGCTCGCTAGGAAAAAAATCGACACCTAAATCACACGAAAGTTCTTAAAATTGACAACGAAATTTGGCGAAAGGTATCAAAATCGCCAAACTAACGGAACGAACATCTCAAAACGAATATGCTAAACATGAAGGAGAAGAAGGTCCATAAAAAGCGACTGCCTCCCCCTTAATAGTGAGTAAATTGGTAGCAATAAAAAGATAAGAGGTCGCGGACTGGCATAATAGGGTAGCCAGTTGATATGTTAGTGGCACAAAAATAAAATGTTTGAAAGTACAGTTAATCTTAGGAATTCGTACCCATTTCTTGATTTTATATATGGAAGTAAAAATAGGGTGGTTTACTTGGAAGAATAGTTGTTATGTAACCGTTAACCCCTGCTGTACCGGTGACGTTTGTTATGTAACCGTTAACCCCTGCTGTACCGGTGACGTTTGTTATGTAACCGTTAACCCCTGCTGTACCGGTGACGTTTGTTATGTAACCGTTAACTCCTGCTGTACCGGTGACGTTTGTTATGTAACCGTTAACCCCTTCTGTACCGGTGACGTTTGTTATGTAACCGTTAACCCCTGCTGTACCGGTGACGTTTGTTATGTAACCGTTAACCCCTGTTGTACCGGTGACGTTTGTTATGTAACCGTTAACCCCTGCTGTACCGGTGACGTTTGTTATGTAACCGTTAACCCCTGCTGTACCGGTGACGTTTGTTATGTAACCGTTAACCCCTGCTGTACCGGTGACGTTTTTTTTAGAGCTAATTCTAGCTGTATTTAGACGATTTTGTGCTGCTTAAGAAGGATCTGCGGTAGTAAAAAGGGTAAAGTGGGATAGTTCGAAGCCTGTTAGTTGCTGGAGGCCCCTTTTAAACTGAATATAATCGTCTAATAGTAGCCAGAATAAAGTTAAAACGACGTCGTCAGTACAGAGAGGGTTAATTGATCTAAAGAAATTAACTACTGTTTGACAATTAATACTCCTAATTTAGTCATACTATTATTCCATATATACATAAAATGTCGGAGTGGGTAAACATTCATGCGGACAACTGTACAGCCAAGAGTATTAACCCCTTGTAGCTCTGACGCGTTTTAGCAGATTAGTTTGGCTATCATTAGACGATTGTATGCAGCTTAGGAAGGATCTGTGGGTATTAAAAGGGTAAATACTATCTCAATCAACCCTCTGACTTCCGTATACAGTTACTAATCTGAATAAAATCGTCTAATAGTAGCCAGAAAACAGAACAGAAACGCGTATTGGAGCTTGAAAGGGTTAATATTGCGACACCAACCAGATCACGTTAACCTTTTCTTACAAGAGCGGAATTAAATCGTCTGGTTGAAACTGGAATTAAATGTAATAATATATGTGGGGTTGACAGGGATTAGCACAGAGATCTCGGGTTGAAAGGGGTTAAGGTGATCTGGATGGTGTCGCAGCATTTGTACTGTTATCCTCATGAATTTCGCCCACTGTTATTTTATATATAGAAGGAAAAATATTGTGATTGAATTGCGAGTGGATTTAAATATGCAGTACGTATTTAATGTTATCAATTAACGGCTATATAATTATTATAAGTCAGTCATATTATTTTTACTTCCATACATAAAATCCCTGCGTGTGTAGGAATGTGCACTTATGGCTGTTATGTACAGTGGTCCAAACGTCCAGCTGTTGCTCTAATATTACTTATTCTATCATACCCAATATTTTAGTATAAACATTAATAATTCAAAGTTAGACTGTATCAGTCAAATGAATGAGGATAGGCTGGTCCAACGGTGTATCACATAGGGCTGATGAAGATGGGTGGGATTTATAATGTGTTTGCCATTTTTAGATATCGATACATTTCTTTTGAAATAAGTATCTACTGTATATTATAAGGTAGCTATTTATTTCATTATCTGTCACATTGCACTTAATCAACCCATACAACTACACATACTAAAATGGTCTCCTAGAGCCTGTATATAAAACGGTAAGCAGATAGCCAACTAAATGATTATGTAAGAGATGAGAGGTCAGCTAGCAAGGTAAAGGTGAATAAAATATATAGGGAAACGGGTAATGTTACCAGAGTAGGTATTATTATAATAATAAATTCTGAAGTGCACGTAATAAAGTAAAAGTAAGTAGAATAGCTTTAGATGATGGGGGTCAAATACTAAGATGAAAGTTAGTATAACATATTTGGAAAACGTGTAATGTTAATGAATAATTAATCATATAGACATAAATTCTAACAAGTATTATGCTAACATTGAGGTAAAATAGTAGAAACAAAACATAATGGACTATAGATGAGAGGTCACAGTGTAAATAATGTTAATTTGTTTTATGGTCACCAGGCAGGCACCACAATTGCCAACTTAATACCATAATTTAGACGATTACAAGCCTACCTAACTATATACACTATTAGTTCTTTGTTGTCTTATTGCTGCAACTTAGACGTATACTACAGTTAAGAAATTATAATAAGGTTTTCGAAAGTAATAATTTACGGTCTTTTGCTGCTATATTACGGATCATTTTTACAGTCCAGATAGTAATATGAAGTGAAAATATTAAATATAGAAAATATCTAATGTTAACGCTCAGGCAATCTAGTAAATGATGTTAACAATCAGGCAGTCTAACTAGCAGGTATAGTAAAATTAACAAAACGCAAATTAACCAGATACATAATGAAGGGTGCGATATGTAAGATAAAAGTTTAGTAATGAAGGGTGTGATATGTAAGATAAAAGTTTAATGTAGATAATTAGGAAACAGGTAATCGAATGGATAATCTTGCATGTATTTTAACCCCTTATGTGCCGGCTTTGTATTGTGTTGTTATATTCTAGCTATAATTAGACAACTTTGGGCGCTTTAAGAATTGTCTGTCGTAGTAAAAAGGGTTAAGTGAGATAGTTCGAAGCCTGTTATTTGCTGGAGGCCCTTTTTAAACTGAACATAATCGTCTAATGGTAGCCAGAATAAAGTTAAAAAGACGTTACCGGTACAGAATGGATTAAGGGGAGATGGGTCGTTTTTCTGGTCACCTTTCTCCCTCGTGTTAAGCCCCATTTGTGTTGAGATTATAAGACGTTCGGCCCATTAGTTTGGCGATTTTAACACCTTTCGCCCCATTTGTTGTCAATTGTTAGACCTTTTTTAAATTGAAATTGAAAAAGATGTATTTAGCTATCATATGTATTACATTATGTTTACAGTATTTACAATGTATTATAAATATTCTAGCTGAGCCTTTTGAGAGTTAACTCTCTTAAAAGGCACCTTATTTTAATATGGTGGTAAAGCTTCAGATTTATTCACCATATTTTCAGGTAATATTTTTAGGTTTACAAATATATTTAATCAAATAATAATTAGCACACGTACCGCACACATACACATGCAACATAATTTTACACATATAGTGTAGTGTACATAAATTTAGAAATATACATTTAAACAGTATATACATGAAAACACTCAAACACAATTTGTATTCACACATATTACCTACCACAGCATAGGCTAAATATACATAGTTTCACATACACACAATTATGATTTATTGCCATTTGGTTGTGGCGTCAAGACAATGCACAGCCACCGACAAATGCCCGCGAGACCCCCTCCCCCCCTCCCCCCCTGCAAACACACCCACCCAGATCAATGCCCAGGCATGGGCATTTAACATGTGTGATGCACATAAATAAAAGGGGATGTGTCGGATGGTTGAAAGCCACAGTTGCTCGCGCGTTTGGGGCTAGCAACACGTATTATGAAAAACATGTATCCTCCTTCATTCACTGTCCCCCCCTTCACTCACTCAACCCCACAATTTGCCGGAGGATAACAGGTTTTTCACAATACGTAGACGGAGGTCTTTTATATATATATATATATATATATAAAACAAACAAAAAATTTCCAGATCAAACCAGCCACACACTAACAAATACATAATATGCAATCATCAATATATAGCCGTCCCGTGCCATTTAGGTGTCGATTTTTACCTGGCGAGCGATAGCAAGCCTGAAATGTTAAGAGGAACCGGGAAATATTCTACCGAAAAATGTACAAATTTATCTTGAAGGGGGGTCTAGAGAGTGTTTTCCTAAGCCTGATGGAGGCCTAGCGAGGAAACTTAAGAATTAAATGAATAAATGAATTAATTATAGACCAAAAAAACGGCCCATCTCCCCTTAAGGGGGGTGACCTGCTTTTTGTTATTTCTATCCTTTTCTCTCTTTCTCTGACTTGTATCCATTCGGCCCCATTCAGCCAACTATTTTAAGACGTTTATCCCCATCTAGGTGTCGATTTTTTCCTGGCGAGCGATAGCGAGCCAGCATTGTATGGAGAAATCCGGCTTCGCCGGAGACATTTTTCTATCGAAAAATGTACAAATTTAGCCTGCTGTCAAACAAAAATCAAAAATATGCTGGCTCGCTACCGCTCACCAGTAAATAATTGACACCTGGATAGGGATAAGCGTCTTAAAACAGTAGGCTGAATGGGGCCAAATGGATACAAGCCAGAGAAAGATAGAAAAGGACAGAACAAAAACAGGTCACCCCCCCCCCCCCTTAAGGCAGACAGGCACAAGCAGAATAGCAGCAGACTTCTGAAGGCAGTGATCCCGGATAGGCAGAAGACAGGAGAAGGGGGGGAGAAAGAAGAAGAAGGAGGAGAAGGGGAGCGAGAGAAGAAGATGTGAAAGGAGAGAAGAAAGAAGTGTGAAAGGAGGAGAAAGAGAAGAAGAATGTGAAAGGAGGAGAAAGAGAGAAGAATGTGAAAGGAGAGAAGAGAAGAAGAGTGTGAAAGGAGGAGAAAGAGAAGAAGAGTGTGAAAGGAGGAGAAAGAAGAAGAAGAATGTGAAAGGAGGAGAAAGAGACGAAGAATGTGAAAGGAGGAGAAAGAGAAGAAGAGTGTGAAAGGAGGAGAAAGAGAAGAAGAGTGTGAAAGGAGGAGAAAGAGAAGAAGAATGTGAAAGGAGGAGAAAGAGAAGAAGAATGTGAAAGGAGGAGAAAGAGAAGAAGAAAGAGGAGAAAGAGAAGAGTGTGAAAGGAGGAGAAAGAGAAGAAGAATGTGAAAGGAGGAGAAAGAGAAGAAGAATGTGAAAGGAGGAGAAAGAGAAGAAGAATGTGAAAGGAGGAGAAAGAGAAGAAGAATGTGAAAGGAGGAGAAAGAGAAGAAGAAATGAGAGACGGTGGAGGATGGCAAAAAGTGACTGTGTGAGTGAGAATTGGGGTTATATTTGTATTACTATTATTCTTAATATTATTATTTTTCCAGTTCTGAGATGGTTATGTTTTAAACGTGATTTTTATTTCCCCTACACATTCAAATACACATTATAAACGTTGATATGATAGGCTGTATAGTTTGGAATCTATCTCTCTCTCTCTCTCTCTCTCTCTCTCTCTCTCTCTCCACATATTTAGTTATGACCTGTGTTGACCTCCGAGTTTGCTTAATCTGCTTAGGTTAAACAGTAGAGGTCAATACCGAAAACGGAAACTAAATGGTATCACGTAAAGAAATATTAGATAAGATAAAAGTACACGAAGAAATTAGAATGACGACCCAAAGTAATATGAAGAGAATCAAGAAGGGGAGGAGGAAGAGGGTAAGAATAACGGGAGGGGGTGAGACGAATGTGAAAGCAGCAGAAAATATTATAAATATTGGAATAAAAAGGTGGAACTAAACGTAAGAAGAAGTGGAAAGAGAAATGTTGATGAAAGTAGAAAAAGAACAACAAAAATAATAATAGTAAAAATAGGAAAAGTAATGTCTTAGGAATCTGAAAGTTGTGTAATATAAAAGAGAAAATACGAAAGGGTTGGTAGGAGTTTTAGTAATCGATGGAAAAATAAATTCAGGGAAAAATGGAAAATTTAATATAATTAGTAATGAATTGGAAAGAGAGGATGGACTTTTATAAATACAGTGCCTTTTAAGTGTATATGTGTGTCTGTGACCTGTTTACTGTGTATGTATGCTCATGTGTATAAATCTATATGCATTAATTGTTGTGTATACACATTAATTGTATATAAATGCCGACGAGTGTTTTTTTTTTAAATTTACGTATACTGGTGTATGTGTGAAGTTACTTGTGTGTACGTGAGTATAGATGTATGTATATTCCTGTGTGGTCGTGTACGTACAGACATGGGTGTGATTTTGTATGTACGTCTGTGCATGTGTACGTGTGTATACTTGTGTTTGTGGCTTGTGTACATGTATGCAAGTAGTATTAATGTATGTGAATGCATGTGTATACAGTATATACGTTTATGTGTATGTGTAGACTTTGGTATGTTTATTTATGTACGCCTGCCTGTGTATGCATGCGTGTGCGTGTGTTAAGGGAGTATGGACGTATTTATTTGTTCATTTATGTATCTATTTATTATATTTTTAGTTTCCTCGCTAGACCTCTCCCAAGCTTTAAACAAACACTCCCCCAAGACCCTCCTTCAAGATAAATTTGTACATTTTTCGATAAAAAAGTGTCCTCTTTAATTACAGCCTCGCTATCGCTCGCCAGGAAAATATCGACACCTAAATGACACGAAAAGTCTTAATATTGACAAAGAAGTGGGGCGAAAGGTCTTAAAATCGGCAAACTAATGGTTCGAACGTCTTTAAATCTGAAAAACTAGTGGGGCTAATCATGAGGAAGAATGGGGGCCCGAAAAACGAGCCTTTTCCCCTTAAAGAGAGCCACACAAGCTAAGTAAAGTGGTGAGGCCGTAAGAGAAATGCCTGCTGCTGGAAGTGTTGAAGCAGCTTTATTTGGAGCAGGCTGGAGTGTGTCTTGGGCGATACTTGAGACTCCTCCCTCCGAACCCCTTTTGCATCTAGGCCCCTTTTACATCTCGGCTTCCTCGTGGCTTCCTGTAAACCATCTTTACGTAATTTTCTTCTTCATTTCTTCCTTATTCATTTTACCTCTGTCATTACCTTTTACTTAATTTTCTTCTTCATTTCTTCCTTATCCATTTTACCTCTGTCATTACCTTGTACTTAATTTTCTTCGTAATTTCTTCCTTATTCATCTTCCCTCTTTTATTACCCTTTTACTTCATTGTCTTCGTCAGTTCTACCTTATTCATTTTCCTTCCTTGTATACCTTTTATTGCCTTATTTCTTCCTTGTTTTCGTTTTCCCCGTCCGTTTAACCCCTACTACCAAATATGTTATGTATGTGTGTGCTTCTTTCACAGACTCTTACCTCCTATCCTTTCACACATCTGCTTTCTCATGGCTTCCTGTAAACCCTATTTCCTTCATTTTCTTCGTAATGTCTTCCTTATTCATTTTATATTGTATATACTGTATGTATGTATATACTCAGGCCCATTCCTTTGACAATGTTAAGACTTTTCGTGTCATTTAGGTGTCGATTTTTTTCCTGGCGAGCGATAGGCAGCCTGTAATTTTAAGAGAAACCGGCCTTTGGTCGGGAAATTTTTCTGTCGAAAAATATTCAAATTTATCTTGAAGGGTGGTCTAGGGAGTGAGTTTTTAAGCTTGATGAAGGGCTAGCGAGAAAACTAAAACAAATAATGAATATATAATATAACCACTGTCCCCTTAACACACGCACACATATGCATACACAGGTAGGCGTACATACATAAACATACTAAATTCTACACATACACATAAGCGTATAATTATATACAGGTAACCTCTTTTATTTCCTTGTATTCCTCATCTCTTCCTACTACCAACTCTATTATGTATGTGTAATGTGTATGCTTCTTTTCTCAGACTCCTACCTCTGTTCCCCGTTAGATCTCTGCGGCCTCATGGCTTCCTGTAACCCCTATTTCCTTCATTGTCTTAGTCATTTCTTCCTTATTGATTTCCGCTCTTTTATTACCTTTTGTTCCTTATCTCTTCCCTTTTTATATGTTCTCCTTTTAACCATTACTACCAACTCTAGTATGTATGTGTATGCTTCTTTATCAGACTCCTACATCCTTTCCTATTACATCTCTGCTTCCTCATTACTTCCTGTAAACCCTATTTACTTCATTTTATTCACTTATTCCTCATTCATTGTACAGCTTTTATTACTTTTTATTTCTTATCTCTTTTTTATTCAGTCCTGCCTCTTTCCAATTACATATACTTTTTTTTGTTTCGTATTGTCCTTATTTTTCTTTCTCCCCATCTTTACATCTCGGCTTTCTGTGCTCCCTCATTTCTGTATCGCTTATTATTCTTTCTTTACTTTACTGCATCCCTTCCCCCCCCCCCCTCTCTCTCTCTCTCTCTCTCTCTCTCTCTCTCTCTCTCTCTCTCTCTCTCTCTCTCTCTCACTCTCACTCTCTCTCTCTCTCTCTCTCTCTCTCTCTCTCTCTCTCTCTCTCTCTCATATACAGTATGTACCTCCTCCTTCCTCAAGCAGTAGCTCTCCAAGGGGCTCTGTTCTCGGCGAGCATATCAAATATCCCTCCTCAAGATTTCATGTTTCTCCCTTGCTCGCTTTAGTCTCTCTCACACTGTTCTTTATTCTAGCTTTACTCTCTCTCTCTCTCTCTCTCTCTCTCTCTCTCTCTCTCTCTCTCTCGCTCTCTCTCTCTCTATATATATAATATATAATATATATATATATATATATATATATATATATATATATATATATATATATACTGTATATATACACACACACACACCGTTGATACTAGCAGCAAAACCTACCAAATATGTTTAACTTAATCATCAGACATGTTTTGATTATGTGTCAAAGAAATGTTCATGGTTGCTATTGTTCTACCATTAACCATTGGCTTATATGCAGTACTATGACAATTTTATATATTGGAATGCAACATATTGAATGTTGACAGTCGATTATGTTTACAAAGCCAAATAGTGGACATGGTGTGTACTGAAGGGTCTATACGATCATGAGTCTCTATTCAAGACTCCTCGATGGCCTTCGGTAGTCTGTTTTCATGTACACTATAGTCTGTGTTTATTTACTGGACAAAGTTTCACTTAGTCTATTGTACAGTAAAATCAATACAATTACTGTAAAAAGCGATAATACAGAAAAATATAAGAAATTTCCTCATGGGAAGAATACAACCAACTGAAATGCATAAACGAAAGGAAAGAAGGCAAATATATAGAGAATGAATAAGAGAACCCTAAAAGATCCACGAGAGAGAGGAAAACATAGTAATGATTCCGAACAGCAGGAGGAAAAACAATATATGTAAATAGCGAAAAGTGAGGAAGAGAGACTAACGAGCAACACATTGAACAAAGGACGAAAAGTACAGTATATTAACAGAATGAAGACAGAAAATATATTGCCATAAGATAACATTGGAAGAAGATAAAGATGGGGGGGGGGGAGGGGGGGGTAGTGAAAAGGGGAAAAGTATATGGACAGAATGATTAAAGAAAATACATTGCCTTAAGGGGGTAGTGTTTGTATTTCGGTACATATATTCATTAATTAACTTATTTGCTAGTTTCCTCGCTAGACCTCCATCAAGCTTAAAAATAAATCCCCTAGACCCCCTTTCAAGATATATTTGTACATTTTTCGTTAAAAAAAAAATCCCGGCCCGGTTTCTCTTAAAATTACAGGCTCGCTATTGCTCGCCAGGAAAAATCGACACCTAAAAGGTAGGACAAGTCTTAATATTGACAAAGAAATGAGGCGAAAGGTCTTAAAATCGCCAAACTAATGGGCCTAACATAGTAAAATCTCAAAACTAATGGGGCCAAGCATGAGGGAGACGTCCATAAATAGCGATTACCTCGGAAGAAGATAAAGATGGGGGGGGGGGGGGGGGTAGATAAAAGAGGAAAAGTATATTGACGTAACGATTCAAGAAAATATATTACCAGAAGAGAACATGGGAAGAAGATAAAGTGTGGAGGGGAGGAGGGGGGACTAAATGATTCCAGGAAGAGCTTTAAATGACCTCCCAGCAGCTTCCACAACACACAGATATCATGGTCAAGGTAATACGTGTTATTCTTGTTCTGGTAGTAATTAACCCTTTCAAGGTCCGCTTACGCATTTCTTTACTGTTTTCTTTTCTGTTCTGAAACATTTATAAATTGATCTCGAAGGAGGGTCTTCGAGGTATTTTTTAAATTTTGATGGAGGTCTAGGGAAACAACTAGAAACCTGCCCTTAATTAATCACAGTGACTTGGTCCATAATCAACCACTAAGCACAGTTCTAATTTATCTGGATTATGTTTTGTGCCGCATGATTACTTTATTATCCATTGAAAATTGGGTATTACAAAATCGATAGCTCATTGCCCGAACTAATTTAAGATGTAATACTAAGAAACGTTTCATTAGTTTAGTTACGTTTGGTTAGATTGAAATAGATACTGTATATGATTAAATTACTTAAGAAATAGTTTCAATATGGCGTGCACAATACACACACGCACACACACACACACACACACACACACACACACACACACACACACACACACACACACACACACACACAGTATAAAACAACAGTAAGATAAAACCGTGCCCATGACCGGCTAATGTGTCACTTCACACTCTAGCTTCAGTCATCCTTCTCCACACTCGAAAACTAAAAATAATAATAGTATTAAATCATGAGTATATTGTTAGTGATATACTTTCCTATACTTACATTAGATTGTTTTATCTCCACCAATATATTCTTGTAAGGGTTTATTATTATGGACACTTTAATTACCCTCATCATACATTATTTAAACCCTTTTTATTTATATTTTAGTTTGCATATATATTTTTATTTTATTTTTCCCACAGTGCAATCATTTATTTGTCTCCATTTGTCGTATTATATTCATTCAGTCACCCACCTATCTGCACTCTCGTAAATATATAGATAGTCTAGCCATTATAACGATCCTACAGTAGAAGCTATGAATCCTAACCTATTATCACTCCCAACTGTATACTCTGTTCAGTATGACGAGTCCAGACGTCACTGTTACCCCCTAGCCTCGTTACTTAAGGGCAGATTTTCACTTCAGGGATAATTTTTCCAATCTCCTTCTTCCTCATGTTTAGCCCCATTAGTTTTGATATCTTAAAACGTTTGCCCCGTTAGTTTAGCAATTTTAAGATATTTCGACCAATTTTTGTCAATTTTAAGCGCTTTCGTGCCATTTAGGGGTCGATTTTTTCATGGCGAGCGATAGCTAAAGAAATCAATTAAGATAATCTTTAGATTTATTTAATTGTTAGAGGTCCTTTCCAAGTTGAATAAAATCATATCATTGTTGGCAGATTATAATGCAAAGGACGTCATCGGTATTGAATGGGTTAACTTTGAAGAGGCTATTGTGTCGGGATATTTAGATTATACCCTGTTTCATTTCAACTGACGGTAAATTGCAAAGTTACCATCAAGATTTATCAGTTATTTTGAAGATTTTGTAGTGAAATAAGCCGCTAATTATATAAACTTGATCTTAATATGATGCAGAGACATGGTGGTTTCACATTTGTCCATTAAGTATCGACAAAATAGCTGCTAAGGGATTCATTTTACCGTCAGATGAAATGAGAAAGAGCATAGTCCTAATGAGTACACACTATAGTCATCCACTTGTATCCAATTAGTTAGCCACCTTCATTTAAGTCATCTACCTGAAAAGTCATATCCTTATCTCCAATTACCATCTTATTGCTCGTCTCCCAGTAGTATCCAGTCATTATAAGGGGGATGGGCATATTGATTTCTTTATTAAGTTATCTTATTATTTATTTAATTTCCTTCCTAGGCCTCCATCAAACTTAACCCTTTCACGCATTTATGACGCAGAGGTTGCCAGATTAGCAATAAGAAATAGAGTTTTCTCACTCTTATAATTACTTCTCCAAAATTAGTTTTCTGCCCACAGCTAACTCAAAGACAACTGCAGAGGTTGAAGTAACTAAACTAAAGGTTTCTAAATACCCCTGATGGTAACACAGGCTTTAAAGTATCCCCAAAAGGCTCACAATCGCGTCATATGTCGGAGAGGGTTAAAAAGGCACACCCAAGACCCCCCTTCAAGATAAATGTGTACATTTTTCGATAGAAAAATGTCCCGGCCGAAGGCCGGTTACTACAATATTACAGGCTTGCTATCGCTCGCCAGGAAAACTAATCGACACCTAAATTGTACGAATGGTCTTATTATTGGCAAAGACATGGGGCCTTGTGTGGGCCCATCGGCATTCTACAGACTCCCATTGTCTTCTGTAAAATCGCCACACTAATAGGGCGAACTCTTAACATCTCAAAACTAATGGGGCTGAACATGACGGAGAAGGTAGGTCAGAAAAACCAACCAATCCCCCTCCCCTTAACCAATTACCCGCTTCCCGAACTACTTAACCGGTGGAGCATTTCAACCAGTAGATCTCAACCAGTACCTCATGAACTAGGACCAACTAAAAGCAATGTCAGCTTATGGTCCTAACCTAACTTTAAGGGGAGACGGTTCAATTTTCTAGACCCCTTCTCCCTTATGTTTAGCCCCATTAGTTTTCAGATTTTATGATGTTCGGCCCATTAGTTTGGCGATTTTAACACCTTTCGCCCCATTTCTTTGTCAATATTAAGATCTTAATTCGTGCTATTTAGGTGTTTATTTTTTCCTGGCGAACGATAGTGAGCCTGTAATTTGAAAGATTCGGCCTTCGGCCGGGACATTTTTCTATCGAAAAATGTACAAATTAATCTACAAGGGCGATCAAATATGTTTTTGTTTTAAGTTTGATGCGGGTCTAGGGAGGAAACTAGAAAAATAATTAATAAATGAAAACATCGACCAAAATGTTAACTAAGCTAAAAAGCATTAGTTGAGTTGGCCCTGATTACGATCTACTGGTTCAAATGGTCTACTGTCCCCATGAGAGATTGATGAGAAAGGTTGAGGCGCATGGAATAGGTGGGGCGTTGTTGGGATGGATTAGGTCATGGCTAATTGGTAGGAAACAGAGAGTCAGCATAAATGGTACGAAGTCAGAATGGGGAGCAGTCAAAAGTGGTGTCCCCCAGGGATCTGTATTAGGTCCTCTATTGTTTGTTATATACATAAATGACCTTGATTTAGGTATAACTAGTAGGATAAGTAAATTTGCAGACGATACCAAAATGAGGAGAACAATTGATTCAGATAGAGATATAGAGTGCCTCCAAAGGGATCTAGATACCTTACACGAATGGTCAGTAAATTGGCAGATGAAGTTTAACATTGACAAATGCAAGGTATTAAAGATAGGGAAGATGCATACAAATGTTAAATATAAACTAGCTAATGTGGAATTAGAAAACTCGAATTGTGAGAAAGATCTAGGTGTGTTTGTTAGCAATGATTTGAAGCCTAGAAAACAGTGTATAAGCGTTCGAAACAAGGCAAACAGGATTCTCGGGTTCATCTCTAGGAGTGTGAGTAACAGAACTGCTGATGTTATCTTAAAACTTTACTTGTCATTAGTGAGACCCCATATGGATTATGCTGTTCAATTTTGGTGTCCTTATTACAGAATGGACATAGATTCATTGGAGAGAGTACAACGTAGAATGCCAAAAATGATCCATAATATTAGAAATCTTCCGTATAAAGAAAGGTTGAAGAAATTAGGCTTACATTCGTTAGAGAGACGCAGAGTTAGAGGGGACATGATAAGAGGTATTCAAGTGGGTTAGTGGGATTAATAAAGGGGACATGAAAAATGTACTAAAGCTCAGTGATAGCGAAAGAACTCGTACAAATGGTTTCAAATTAGATAAATTTCGTTTCAAGAAAGATATAGGCAAATATTGGTTTGGTAACAGAGTTGTAGATAGGTGGAATAGGCTACCAAGTGCTATAGTGGGATCAAGAACGATAGGGAGCTTTAAGATACAATTAGATAGGCATATGGACCAGATGGGTTGGGTGTGAGGGTGATCTGTCAGGTGTGGCCCAGGTGTGGGGATCTGCAGAACCCCGTTTTTCTGACCTCTGACCGTTTCGGTGAGGTAAGTCCTAATGGTGTTTTTAAGCTGGGCTTATAATTAGGGTTGGGTGTGACAGGGATCTGCCTTGTGTAGGCCAATCGGGTTTCTGCAGACTCCCATTTTCTTATGTTCTTATGTTCTTATGTTTGAGGTATCCGCTTCACATCTCTCTCTCAAGTAGTCACTTTCCTTATTATCAGTCATCCAGTCACCTCAGCTTCTTAAAAAAAAAAAAAAAAAAAAAAAAAAAAAAAAAATATATATATATATATATATATATATATATATATATATATATATATATATATAATATATATATATATATATACTGTATATATAGAATAATTGTTTTTGCATTAATATATTTTTCTGCTTCTCCCTCTATCTTCTGTTATATCTTTGTCTAATTATAGTCTTATCACTGTCTCCTATCTTTACTATCTCTATCTCCTGGTATCTCCATCTATCCCATAATCTCCCCCAGACCTGCCTCATCCACCATCTATCGCTAAATCTCTCGACTGGCACCCGGATTCATATGACGATAATTACTTGCATTTGTCTGCCCTGTGTGTGTGTGTGTGTGTGTGTGTGTGTGTGTGTGTGTGTGTGTGTGTGTGTGTTGGTTTCGTTATGTATGTCTGGTGGGTGGGTGTATGTCTGTAGGAGTTGTTTGTGTGTGTTTTTTTTTTTTTTTTTTTTTTTTTTTTTTTTTTTTTTCTATGTGATTGAGGGAGGCAAAAGGCATAACTGCCTATAGCGAGTGCCTCCCCCATAGTTGAAAGAGTGACAGGGCCAAAATCAAGGGACGTTCGAGCCAAAATGCCTGGACACACGGAGTTTGAAGCAATTTAAGTCATAGGAAGCGGGAAAAACTGATTCTGGGAGAGAGTTCCAGAGCTCAGCTGTTGAGTAGAAGAAAGTTTGAGAGTTACGTTTCACTCTTGGGTTGGAGAGTTGCACAGAGTAGGGGTGGGATTGAGTTGCAAGACGGGTACCACGTGCCCTACGTAAAGGAGGTGGTATGCACTGGGATAGCTCTGAGGAACACTGATTATTATAGTAGCGATAGAATAGCGAGAGATGCAACATTGCGGCGGAGAAAGAGAGATTGCAGAGAGTTGGTGAGTGGACGGGAGTTAATGATACGAAAGGCCTTCCTTTCAACCTAGTCTAGGAGAGCGGTGTGAGAGGAACCTCCCCACACATGTGAACAATACTCAATACAAGGGCGCACTATGCCCCTGTACAGAGCAAGAAGCTGTGCAGGGGAAAAGAACCCCCTAAGGCGGTTGAGCACACCCAGCTTCTGGGAGGCTGCCTTAGCAAGACTGGTAATATGGTCCTTCCAAATGAGAGCAGAAGAAAAAGAGACACCAAGAATATTGAGAGAAGATGAAGGGTTGATTTTTGTATTGTTGAAGAATAAGGGGTAGTCCGCTGGGAGATCCTGACGGGTAGATAGATGGAGAAATTGGGTTTTGGAAGCATTAAAGTTAACAAGGTTTTCTCTGCCCCAATTGGAAATAGTATTTAGATCAGAATTTAAGGGTTGTATGGCTTCATTACGTTTGTCGTTGAGGGATTGCTGGCTGGAGCGTTCTGAAAAGTAATGGAGTAGTGTAAGGTTGAGTCGTCTGCGTATGAATGGATGGGAATTAAGGTACAGTTAAGGAGATCATTTATAAAAATTAGAAAGAGAATAGGAGATAGGACAGAGCCCTGAGGAACACCGGAGTTTATAGGGTGAGGAAGTGAACAATGGCCGTCCACAACCGCGGCTATGGAACGGCCGGAAAGGAAATTAGAGACAAAGGCACAGATGGACGGATAGAAACCGAAGGAGGGTAGTTTAGAAATTAAAGATTTATGCCAGACTCTATCGAAGGCTTTCGATATGTCTAGTGCAATAGAAAAAGTCTCACCAAAGTCCCGAAAGGAGGATGACCAAGAGTTAGTAAGATATGAAAGAAGATCACCAGTAGAGCGACCCTTAAGGAAGCCATACTGGCGATCTGAGAGCAGATTATGAGAAGAGAAATGCTTAAGAAATTTGGAAGCAAGAATAGTTTCAAAAACTTTAGAAAGACAAGAAATGAGAGCAATTGGACGATAGTTGGAGGGTTGAGAGCGGTCACCCTTCTTTGGGACAGGTTGAATGTGAGCAAACTTCCAGCATTCCAGGTGTATGTGTGTGTGTGTTTGGTGGTGTGTTTGTGTGCGTGCGTGTGTTTGGTTGTGTATGTGTGTGTGTGTGTGTTTGGTGGTGTGTGTATGTGTGTGTGTGTGTGTGTTTGGTAGTGTATGTTTGTGTGTGTTGGTTTGGTGTTTGTGATTCAGTTGTGTATGCCTAGTAGGTGTGTGTGTGTGTTTGTGTGTGTGTGTGTGTGTGTGCCTGCTATGTATATATACTGTATATATACCCACCATCCTGTACATCATTGTGTATTGTTATAACCAGAGCGCGCTATTTGAGGGATTAACATAACTGATGCTTGCGATAAGTGATTGCATATTTGTATCTGCCCGAGGTGTGTAAGTGTAACCCCTGGTGTGTATGTGTCTGTGTGTGCGTGTGCGTGTTTATTGTACATATTTTACGCGTTTGGATGGCCCTATTTTTTGTGTTTGCATGCGTATAATCTTGCTTGCTCAGGCTCATCTGTTTGTTTGTGTTCGAGTCTTGCCGTCCCCCAAGTCAGAGCCGCCTGGGATCCGGACGATTTGTTGTGATGCCATGTAGGTCAGGAATTCACAATCTTGTTGCAGAAAATCAACAGTAACGCCAATTTTAACCCTTTCAGAATGATTTATCGGCATGTATTGGTTCCCTTAAAGGTTGAATACGGTGTATTTATAAATCTAGACGTGTAAAAATAGGAACAGGGTGGGTGCAAAGTCGAGTGGAGTAGATGTGAGCGTCTTGCACGTAACCGGATCTGCCCGTGACGTCACAACTCACAAGCCAATCGTCTAAACTCTTCACGACCGCGACTTCAACTTACATAACAAAACCTTGAACAATTGTATCTATCCTATTATCACCATCCACTAACCACTAAATCAAATTAAAGTTTTCCAGATGGGAAATAATACCAAAATACAATTTGGGTTTTTTCGCGATATGGAACGAGATTAGAGGTTTGATTATGATTGGCATGACTGTTTTATCTGGTGCAGGGAATCGGAGTGTTGTTATCACTAGCCATCGGGACACAAGCTTGCAGGACGGCCGGCGAGCTTATTTTATACAATACATTTCTGATCATTGGCAATTATTTCAACAGCACTTCTCATCTAATTTTCTCTCGACATGTATAATTTAATAACACCCCAATTTGCTGTACTTTGATTATGTTCTTACATTTCTATAGCTGTGCAGTAGGTGATAGTCAATTAGACTAGACTTGATTGTTCTTTTAGCTGACGATGCATTCATATATTAGTAGCTGATTTCTTGATATATAATGTCAGAATAGGAATCTACACTATAAATCTCTACATTATGTTAATACCAAGTTTCTATAATTATCATATAATTCATTTCGAAAACCATGAAAATTCTTAACCATCAAGTTGGGAACATGAAAGAGGTAAAGTATAACAAGAGTATAGGTCGGTCAATGTAGTTAGGTTAGCTATATAGATTTCCAGCTGATGGTAAATGAGTATGTCGCTATCTTGATTACTTAGCTTTTACGAAGATTTACTAAACAAATATTGAGTTAATTATGAGAACTTGGTATCATAATGACATAGGACATGATCAGTTATACATATGTTAATAAAACATCGACAAACAATGTCAAGGGATTTAACTTAGCGTCATATACTATATATATATATATATATATAATAAAGGTGTTGCCATACTAATTACTGTGTACTGTACGAATGATAAGAACTGGGTTGTATTGAATAGAATGGTAGACGGGCGCTCAACCAAACAGCTCTTCTCACTCGCACTCAACCTTTTTCAATCTGATGACGACTTGTTTATTTGGTTAAGGGAGCCCACATCGCTTTTTTCCTTTCTCTCCCTCTCTCTTTGGCTTGTATCCATTCGGCCTCATTTAGCCTACTGTTTTAAGATGTTTACTCCCATTTAGGTGTCAATATTTTCCTGGCGAGCGGTAGCAAGCCAGCATATATATTTTTTAGTTTTGACAGCAAGCTAAATTTGTAAATTTTTCGATAGAAAAATTTCTCCGGCGAAGCCGAATTTCTCCATACAATGCTGGCTCGCTATCGCTCGCCAGGATGAAATTGACACCTGGATGGGGATAAACGTCTTAAAACAGTTGGCTGAATAGGGCCGAATGGATACAAGCCAGAGAAAGAGAGAAAAGGAGAGAAAGGGGGAAAAAAAGCAGGCATGGGCTCCCTTAACGCTATTTTTGTTAATCATAATATTAGACTATTTTGCCATGACTAGCAACAGAATTTGTATTAAATCTATTGTTTATGTTAATCTTGCCATGACTATCTCCAGACTAAAGTTAAGGGGGGTCACCGGCTTGTTTTTTATCTTTTTCTCCTTTTCTCTATTTCCCTATTCGGCCCTATTCAGCCAACTGTTTTAAGACGTTTATCCCCATCCAGCTGTCGATTTCTTCCTGGCGAGCGATAGTGACCCAGCATTTTATGGAGAAACCCGGCTTCGGCGGAGACATTTTTCAATCGAAAATGTACAAAGTTAGCTTGCTGTCAAAACAAAAAATACATATGCTGGCTCGCTACCGCTCGCCAGGATAATATTGACACCTGGATGGGGGTAAAGGTCTTAAAACAGTAGGCTGATTGGGGCCGAATGGCCAAAGAGAGAGGGAGAGAAAGAGAAACAAAAAGCGAGGTGGGCTCCCTTAAGTTAAAGTAGAGGGGGATAGACAGGTTGGGGAGGTGAGAGGTCTCCAAGAATTACGGAGAAGTAAAGGAGGAAAGAAAGAGCAAAGTAGACGTGTAAGAAAGAGCAAAGTAGACGTGTAAGAAAGAGCAAAGTAGACGTGTAAGAAAGAGTAAAGTAGACGTGTAAGAAAGAGCAAAGTAGACGTGTAAGAAAGAGCAAAGTAGACGTGTAAGAAAGAGCAAAGTAGACGTGTAAGAAAGAGCAAAGTAGACGTGTAAGAAAGAGCAAAGTACAGTAGACGTGTAAGAAAGAGCAAAGTAGACGTGTAAGAAAGAGCAAAGTAGACGTGTAAGAAAGAGCAAAGTACAGACGTGTAAGAAAGAGCAAAGTAGACGTGTAAGAAAGAGCAAAGTAGACGTGTAAGAAAGACCAAAGTACAGTAGACGTGTAAGAAAGAGCAAAGTAGACGTGTAAGAAAGAGCAAAGTAGACGTGTAAGAAAGAGCAAAGTACAGTAGACGTGTAAGAAAGAGCAAAGTAGACGTGTAAGAAAGAGCAAAGTAGACGTGTAAGAAAGAGCAAAGTACAGTAGACGTGTAAAGAAAGAGCAAAGTAGACGTGTAAGAAAGAGCAAAGTAGACGTGTAAGAAAGAGCAAAGTACAGTAGACGTGTAAGAAAGAGCAAAGTAGACGTGTAAGAAAGAGCAAAGTAGACGTGTAAGAAAGAGCAAAGTACAGTAGACGTGTAAGAAAGAGCAAAGTAGACGTGTAAGAAAGAGCAAAGTAGACGTGTAAGAAAGAGCAAAGTACAGTAGACGTGTAAGAAAGAGCAAAGTAGACTTGTAAGAAAGAGCAAAGTAGACGTGTAAAGAAAGAGCAAAGTAGACGTGTAAAGAAAGAGCGAAGTAGACGTGTAAAGAAAGAGCAAAGTAGACGTAAAGAAAGAGCAAAGTAGACGTGTAAGAAAGAGCAAAGTAGACGTGTAAAGAAAGAGCAAAGTAGACGTAAAGAAAGAGCAAAGTAGACGTGTAAGAAAGAGCAAAGTAGACGTGTAAAGAAAGAGCAAAGTAGACGTGTAAAAGGTGGAGGGCTGTCCTCATTGCTATTATTTAAAGGTTTATCTCCAGACTATTTTGTTAAATATGTTATTTACTTTATTGATACTGCCAACAAGCAAAGTTATCAAGACTACCGCAAAACTATTTTATTAACCCTTTCAGCATTCAAGATTGCGCGTTTTTGTTTGATATTGTGGCTATCATTTGTAGCCTATTCAGTTGAAGAAGGAATTTTGGAAGTCAGAGGGTTAATTAGGATGAATTTTACTCATATGATTGCTATACATTCCTTCAGTACTGCATACAATCGTTAAATACTATCCAGGATATAATGAAGAAACGCGGCATCGTATCCTGTAAGGGTTAAGATTACCACCAGATTTGTTAATCAACACTAATGTTAATATATATGTTTTATGTGTAAGGAGACAAAGGTCAAAGTGGTCTGTAACAAGATCCCCCCCCCCTCCCTCCCCTTCAGATCTAAAGAGTGACAGAGCCAAATTCAAGGTACGTTAAGGGGGGTGACCTGCTTTTTGTTATTTCTGTCCTTTTCTCTCTTTCTCTGGCTTGTATCCATTCGGCCCCATTCAGCCAACTATTTTAAGACGTTTATCCCCATCTAGGTGTCGATTTCTTCCTGGCGAGCGATAGCGAGCCAGCATTATATGAAGAAATCCGGCTTCGCCGGAGAAATTGTTCTATCGAAAAATTTACAAATTTAGACTGCTGTCCAACAAAACTATAAAATATACTGGCTCGCTACCGCTCACCAGTAAAAAATTGACACCTGGATGGGGATAAACGTCTTAAAACAGTAGTCTGAATGGGGCCAAATGGATACAAGCCAGAGAAATATAGAAAAGGACAGATCAAAAACAGGTCACCCCCCCCCCCCCTTAAATTAAGTCAAATTGTCTGGACACACGTAGTTTAGAGCACTTAAATTCATAGGATGAGGGATAGATACACTGAGGGAGAGAGCTCCAGAGTTTACTTGTTCAGTGTAAGAAAGAGTGGGAAAATCAGTTTACTCCTGGGTTACAGAATTGGACTGAATAAGGGTGGAAATGTGTTGAAACACGGGACCTGCTCTCTGTAAGGGAGGAGGCATACACTGAGAGAGCTTTGAGAACATTAATTATTGTAATGGTGATAAGACAGAGAGAGAGAGAGAGAGAGATGCAACATTTTGGTGGCGTTTAGAGAGAGATGTAAAGGACAATGAGTAATGTGTGGAGAGTAATGTTGAGTGGAAACTGTAAATATGTAAACAAACTATAACAAAACTACAGATAAAAAACATTGAGAGAGAGAGAGAGAGAGAGAGAGAGAGAGAGAGAGAGAGAGAGAGAGAGAGAGAGAGAGATCGTCTGACAGAGAGATATCGTCTGACAGAGAGATCGTCTGACAGGTGGTTGATATTGGTTGGTGGACTCTCACTTGCTTACCCTAACCCTTATATAAACAAACAATATCCACTACAGTTATCTTCTTAAGCATTTCCTCTATATCCTCCCTAGCGAGATACGTTTCCTCCTGTGTGAAAGTGATGAGCATTGCGAGGATGGAAGTGGTTGATAGTATAATAATTTAGGTTATTATCAAAATAATTTGTAATTATATATTTATTGTATTTGCTTTATTTATTTATTTATTTATTTTTGTGTGCGTTATATTTATATTATATATTTTGTATTTTATTTTATATATGTATGTTTATGTTTGCGTCTTTGGAAAATTCAACTTCAAAACACTCAGTCAACCCTAACTGGGAATCGAACCTATTACTCAGGACATCACCAAAATCAACTACTTTAGAACCAAATTATCCCAAATCCAAGTACTGGCGCTCTTTTCCACTTGACCAGCGTGACACCCAAGTTCCTCCTAACCTTCATCGACTTTATCTAGAGAGAGGGTAAGGGAAGGAGGGATAATTATGAAGAGAGAGTATAATTATCAAGGTGGGTATCACATGAGAGCTTTTATTATTGTATTGTCAACTCTAGATGGTCTAGATTTGTTCCGAAAACATTATTGGGATCTTTGAACTGGTAACGGAATCTAGACTGAAGATAAATTCGTTTAGAAAGTTGTTAATAGTTTCCCTCATAAGCTGCCAGACCAGTGTTGGTGATAAATAATATATTGAGGGAAATAGCACGCGTGTGACATCAGCTTAACCCTTTCAATCAGAAGACGCCAATGTGTATTTTGTTTTAGCTATATTCGAACGAGTTTATTCAGCTCAAGAAGTACGTTTAAGAATCAAAATGTTATAGATTAAAACTTTGAACTCTCATAACTCACTACTACTCGTAGATGTAATATCATCGTCTGGAGGTATCTAGATTTCGTATTTTTATATATTTTTATTTTATTTTGTTTTTAGTTTCCTCCCTAGACCTCCACCAAGCTTAAAAATACACTCCAATACCCCCTTCAAGATAAATGTGTACGGTACATTTTTCGATAGAACAATTTCCAGGCCGGAGACCGGTTACTAATATATCACAGGCAGGAACAAAAATCGACACCTAAATTGTACGAAATTTCGTGATATTAACAAAGGAATGGGGTGTAAGGTCTTAAAATGTCAAAACTAATGGGCTTAAAATCTCAAAACTAATGGGAATAAACATGAGGAAGGAGGAAGACTAGACAAATCCACCATCCGCCCTTAAAGTATAATAGGGAGTCACCTGATTGAAAGGGTTAACTGAAGGTGGCTATGAAGAGAGGATGGTATATGGGTGTACTAAGGGGAAGTGTTGATCTTATGAGTAACCCCTTGAAAACAGACTATAATATTATACTGTACACTCACACGTATAATGGTGCTGCTGTGTTGTCATTCTCATATCCTCCCCCCCCTCGCTCGCTCTCTCTCTCTCTCTCGCTCTCGCTCTCTCTCTCTCTCTCTCTCTCTCTCTCTCTCTCTCTCTCTCGCTCTCGCTCTCTCTCTCTCTCTCTCTCTCTCTCTCTCTCTCTCTCTCTCTCTCTCTCCAATCACAAGGCTTTCGAATAATTATGAACATGTGAGAATGGGCTTCTGTAGAATGTCGAGTGGCCCACATATGCCAAATCCCTCGCACACCCAGATGAACAGGGATTGGATGTTATTTAATTCATAATATATTTTGACAGTTCAATATTAGGAGATAGAAGAGAAACAAACAAAAAATCGCCAGGATCAATAAAAATCCTGGAATAAGTGACTCCAATACAGTTTGTTGGTGAACCTGCTCATGTGATGCTTGCTTTATTTAAGGTACAAAGTTGCATTACCTGTCCTTCTGTTCACACTCCTAGTTTTTGTATTTATCTACCCAGTAATTATTGTATAATATAATAGTTACTATCAATAATGATATGATATGATATTATATATTTAGATTTCAGTAAAGCTTTCGACAGAGTCCATCATGAGAGATTGATGAGAAAGGTTGAGGCACATAGAATAGGTGGGGCGTTGTTAGGATGGATTAGGTCATGGATAATTGGTAGGAAGCAGAGAGTCAGCATAAATGGTACTAAGTCAGAATGGGGATCAGTCAAGAGTGGTGTCCCCCAGGGATCTGTATTAGGTCCTCTGTTGTTTATTATATACATAAATGACCTTGATTTAGGTATAACTAGTAGGATAAGTAAATTTGCAGACGATACCAAAATGGGGAGAAAAATTGATTCAGTTATAGATATAGAGTGTCTGCAAAGGGATCTAGATACCTTACACGAATGGTCAGTAAAATGGCAGATGAAGATTAACATTGACAAATGCAAGGCATTAAAGATAGGGAAGATGCATACAAATTTTAAATATAAACTAGCTAATATGGAATTAGAAAACTCAGACTGTGAGAAAGATCTGGGTGTTTTTGTTAGCAATGATTTGAAGCCTAGAAAACAATGTATAAGCGTTCGTAAGAAGGCAAACAGGATTCTCGGGTTCATAATTAGGAGTGTGAGTAACAGAACTGCTGATGTTATCTTGAAACTTTACTTGTCATTAGGAGACCCCATATGGATTATGCTGTTCAATTTTGGTGTCCTTATTACAGAATGGACATAGATTCATTGGAGAGAGTACAACGTAGAATGACAAAAATGATCCATAATATTAGAAATCTTCCGTATGAAGAAAGGTTGTAGAAATTAGGCTTACATTCGTTAGAGAGACGCAGAGTTAGAGGTGATATGATAGAGGTATTCATGTGGGTTAGTGGAATTAATAAAGGGGACATGAAAAATGTACTAAAGCTCAGTGATAGCGAAATAATTCGTACAAATGGTTTCAAATTAGATAAATTTCGTTTCAGAAAAGATATAGGCAAATATTGGTTTGGTAACAGAGTGTAGATGGGTGGAATAGGCTACCAAGTGATATAGTGGGATCAAGAACGATAGGGAGCTTTAAGATAAAATTAGATAGGCATATGGACGAGATGGGTTGGGTGTGAGGGGGATCTACCAGGTGTGGGCCAATCGGCGCTCAGCAGACTCCCGTAATCTAGTGTTAATCTCTGACCGTTTTGGTGGGGTCAGTACTCAAGGTATTAGTGAGATGGGTCTATAATTGGGCCTTGTAATTGGGGTTGGGTGTGACAGGGATCTGCCTTGTATGGGCCGATCGGCTTTTTGCAGACTCCCATTTTCTTATGTTCTTATAATGTGTTCTATACAATTTGCTTCGCGTATTTACCTACATTGGCTAAGAAGTGCCAGTAACCACCATAGAATATGTTATAATAGATACCCTTTGCTTCAGATGTCTACCCAAATTGTCAATTTTGTTGTATAAACTAATCATATTTAGCGGTCTAGAAATTTAATACCCGGAGAGCTGGTTAGGTAACACCTAATTGAAGAATACGGAACTATTACTTCCCGACTTTGTATATGCAGTTTGATATTCATAAATACAAATTATTTTATAATTAAAAATAACTTAGAGATAAGTATCTAAACGGGGCATGCCAATTAATCACCCAGTAAAGATTAACACGGCATAGTAGAAGCATAACATTATATTGTATACGTTTTGCTTCTACTATTTACGTAAGCCGATTTAGTAGTACCGGTACTGCTTTTTGTGCTTCATATTAACTGCAATAATTCCGTAAGTCTTTTTCACGCCCCAAATGCTATTCCCGCTTATATTATTGCTCTTAAATGTTAATTTTTGTCCTTCATAAAGTCCAGTCACAGCTCAGTAATCAACCCAAGGGCCTAACAATTTCTACCCCAACCAAGCTTAACCAAGCATAATAATTATATAATGGTGTATCTTATAATATTATACGCTTTGCTTCTAATATTTACCAACAATAACTTCTTAAAGGATCCCACCTCGCTTTTTTTTTCTCTTTCTCTCCCTCTCTCTTTGGCTTGTATCCATTCGGCCCCATTCAGCCTACTGTTTTAAGACGTTTACCCCCATCCAGGTGTCAACATTTTCTTGTCGAGCGGTAGCGAGCCAGAATATATATATATATTTTGTACAGCAAACTAAATTTGTACATTTTTCGATAGAAAAAATTCTCCGGCGAACCGGCGAAGCCGAATTTCTCCATACAATGCTGGATCGCTATCGCTCTCCAGGAAAAAATCGACACCTGGATGGGGATAAACGTCTTAAAACAGTTGGCTGAATGGGGCCGAATGGATACAAGCCAGAGATAGTGAGAAAAGGAGAAAAAGAAAAAGAAAGCAGGTGGGCCTCCTTAATAGTAGTTTTTGTTATGCATAGCTTAATATTATATAAGTTTTGCTTCAATTACTTACCTAAGCTGACTTATGGGTACTACTTTGTGTTATGCATAGCTTAATATTATATAAGTTTTGCTTCAATTACTTACCTAAGCTGACTTATGGGTACTACTTTGTGTTATGCATTGCTTAATATTATATAAGTTTTGCTTCAATTACTTACCTAAGCTGACTTATGGGTACTACTTTTCGTTATGCATAGCTTAATATTATATAAGGTTTGCTTCAATTACTTACCTAAGCTGACTTATGGGTACTACTTTTTGCGCTACCTGCCAAAGTTACCCGTAATTGCGCTTGTTCCAAGAGAGAGAGAGAGAATATCAGTTTTTATAATTGGCTAATATTACACACTTGGTACTCCGGTTAGTGTTGTATCTGATTGGCTGCAATGTTATAAGATCTTGTACCAATTATTGTATATATCTAGGTTGTGGAGAGAGAGAGAAAAAGAGAGAGAGAGAGAGAGAGAATATATTCAATGTGTGATTTGTTATTTGGAAATTGATTTGGTAACATAAGAACGTAAGAAAATGGGAGTCTGCAAAAAGCCGATCGGCCCACACAAGGCAGATCCCTGTCACACCCAACCCCAATTACTCAAGAACACTAGGTCATAAGATCGCGGGAAACTGCATATGGCCATGCAGCCCACATAAGGCAGCTCCCATTCACACCCAGCCCACATCACCCATATGGGAATCCAACTTATGCTTAAAGCTTTCAACTGTTTCTGAGCTAACCACTGTTCTGTGCAGTGCATTCCACATGTTAACAACTCTATTCTCAAACCAGTGCTTTCCTATATTTTTCCTAAATCTATACTTATCTAACTTGAAACCATTTGAGCGGGTTATGTCGCCGTTCTTTAGCTTCAATACCTCTTCTATATCGCCCTTATTAAAACCGTTTATCCATTTAAATGTCTCCCCTACATCTTCGTCTTTCTAGTGAGTGCAGCCTAAGACTTTCAACCTCTCCTCATACGATAAATTTCTAATAATATGTATCTTTTTCGTCATTCTTCTTTGGACTGCCTCTAAAGGGTCGATATCCATTCTGTAATAAGGGCACCAAAATTGAACAGCATAGTCTAAATAGAGTCTTATTAGTGCTAAGTATAGTTTTAAGAACACTTCAGCAGTCCTGTTGCTAACACTCCTAGATATGAATCCTAGAATTCTATTTGCCCTGTTCCTAACACTTATACATTGTTTTCTGGGTTTCAGATCATTACTAACGAGCACCCCCAGATCCTTCTCACATTCTGAGTTATCCAATTCTACATTGTCTAGTTTGTATTTCGCATCTAAATTACGATTTCCAATCCTTAATACCTTACATTTATCTACATTGAAACTCATCTGCCAATTTATGGACCACTCGTGCAAATGATCGAGATAATTTTGAAGACATTCACTTTCGCTAGCTGACTCTATTATCCTACCTATTTTAGTATCATCAGCAAATTTACTGATCCTACTCTTTATGCCCGAGTCAAGATAATTTTTATGTAGATAATGAACAGAAGGGGCCCCAAAACCGACCCTTGGGGGACCCCACTTTTAACTAATCCCCAGTCCGATTTGACACCATTTATACTAACTCTCTGCTTCCTTGTAATCGTGGAGTGCAGCTAATATAAAGAGAGTGAGGCTTACTGGTCAGTGGTTTAGATACAGTAGATATACAGTATGTTCTGAGAAACTTGTTTAATATTTTTTGGATATAAATTGAGTGATTTTGAAATATATACAAGATCAACAACAAGTCGTCCCATTTATCGGGGGGGGGAGAGAGAGAGAGAGAGAGAGAGAGAGAGAGAGAGAGAGAGAGAGAGATAGAGAGAGAGAGAGAGAGAGAGAGAGAGAGAGAGAGAGAGAGAGAGAGAGAGAGAGAGAGAGAGATACCGATCGAGAGAAGAGCAGCGAGAGAAAGTGGAAGAAGTACCCTGTGGTGGATTAAGGGTACGTGGTGGTGACAGGAGGGGTGTGGCTAAATCACCTTTGACCCACAGTGACAGACAGACTGACAGCCAAACAGACAGAATGCAGGGAATATATATATATATATATATATATATATATATATATATGTAGGTAAAATCACAAATACGTGTGATCAAATTATGTAGTAAAACTCGGTAGGAAAATTGAAACAATGGAACACCAAGCTTTCGTCTATTATCTCGAGACATCTTCAGGGTAATATATATATATATATATATATATATATATATATATATATATATATATATATATATTATATACTGTATATATATACAATATATATATATATATATACTGTATATATATATATATATAATATATATATATATATATATATATATATACAATATATATATATATATATACTGTATATATATATATATATATATATATATAATTATATATATATATATATATATATATATATATATATATATATATATATATATATATATATATATAAAAGAGAGAGAGAGAGTTTGAAATAGGGTTGTGGATATGTGGAATAGGTTGCCTAGGCCTTAGTACTTTAGTCAGCTCAGAAACAGTGGAAAGTTTCAAACGTAATTAGGATTGTCATAGGAATGATATTGGTTGGGTGTGAAAGGTATCTGCTTATTTTATCCCCCCCTCAGTTACTAACCCATCTGTCCCCTACTAACTTCCTAATCCTGCCACGGACATTAGTTCCAGGGCAGTAATTCCCTTTCCAATGTTCCCTTACCCACTCTAAACCACTGTTTGGACACTTGATCCTCAGTGTTTTGGAGGACAAGCAACCTAGAAGGGTCACTAGATCTGTTGTTGCTTGATTTCCTTTGTACTCCTTTGTACTGCTTCGTGTGGGCCGGTCGGCACTTTGCAGATTGCCGTGTTTTTATGTTCTTACGAGACGTATAGCTTGATTGATAAAAACAAAAAATAGAAGCGAAATTGTGCCAAGTCATTTCGTTTACAATACTCAAATATACCCTTATTAAGTCAAGTTCCCAGCCGTTTCATTTTTCAATCTGTTTTTAAAAGCCCTGATCTCAATTTTGTGTGGATACAATAAACGATTTGTAGGTGGCCCGTGTCTCGCCTGTGTCCCCAGAAAAATGCGGAAACGAATTGTGAGCGGGTTTACCGAGGGGACAATAAAGAGAGGCTGGGGACCATTCAGGAGGAAGAGATGTGACAACGGACGCCATTTTGTAGGTTTGGTCGTTATCGGTCCAATTCGTTAATGCTACCACAATAAACACCTTTACCTAATGTATTATAATATGTTATAGTAAGATATGTAAAACATGTATTAAAATATGTAATAAATATATCTCACATGTTTAGAAATACGGCTTTATATATCACTAATAGAACTGAATTATGCATTTGTTATTTGTGTGTAATTAGACAATTTTGGTCTATCTATCTATCTATCTATATGCTGAGGCCCAATCCCCATTGTTCCTATTTTTATTTTTGTTTTCTACTTTATTATATTTTATTATTATTTTCTTTGTTTCCTTGGGGGTGGCCGACTCAAGACAGAGCAGGAACAGTCTTGGTAGTCAGATCAAAATGTGGAAGTCACTTCAAAGTATCTAAATCTATATAATCTGCTTTTTCATACGGTACCTGATTCCCCTTTAATATCAGCTGTCTGCAGACGATTTATTAAGTTCAGCAAGGACAACTCTGAGACAATGGGTTAAATTATCAGTTTAAACTTCCCCTATTAGCCAAAGGATTAACTCGGTACCCTGACAATGGAATTATAGAATCTAAGCCTACTTGGCTAAATTTGTATTGACTTGTATACCATTTAAGGGGAGATTTCCACTTGAGGGATTTTTTTCTTTACTCCTTTCTCCCTCATGTTTAGCCCCATTGCTTTTGGGATTTTAAAACGTTCGCCCTATTAGTTTGGCGATTTTAAGAACTTTCACCCCATTTATGTCACTTTTAAGACCTTTCGTCCCATTTAGGTGTCGATTTTTTCCTGGCGAGCAATAGCGAGCCTGTAATTTAAGAGGAACTGGCCTTCGGCCGGGAAATTTTCTAACGAAAAATGTACAAATTTATCTTGAAAGGGGGTCATGGGGGTGTGATTTTAAGTGTGATGGAAGTCTAGGGAAAGCACTAAAAACCTTCCCTTAAGTATTGTTTCGTATGTATCAATGTATTTATATTTTAGTTCTTCAAAACGGCTTCGTAATATATAAGAACTCCCGATTACTTATGCCATTTGTACTATTATCGTGGAATGTTGTATTAGTATTGGTATAAGTATTAGTATTAATATTAGTATTGGTATTAGACTATTAGTATTAATATTAGTATTGGTATAAGTATTAGTATTAATATTAGTATTGGTATAAGTATTAGTATTAATATTAGTATTGGTATTAGACTATTAGTAAAAATATTAGTATTGGTATAAGTATTAGTATTAATATTAGTATTGGTATTAGACTATTAGTATTAATATTAGTATTGGTATAAGTATTAGTATTAATATTAGTATTGGTATAAGTATTAATATTAATATTAGTATTGGTATTAGACTATTAGTATTAATATTAGTATTGGTATAAGTATTAGTATTAATATTAGTATTGGTATAAGTATTAGTATTAATATTAGTATTGGTATAAGTATTAGTATTAATATTAGTATTGGTATAAGTATTAGTATTAATATTAGTATTGGTATTAGTCTATTAGTATTAATATTAGTATTGGTATAAGTATTAGTATTAATATTAGTATTGGTATAAGTATTAGTATTAATATTAGTATTGGTATAAGTATTAGTATTAATATTAGTATTGGTATAAGTATTAGTATTAATATTAGTATTGGTATAAGTATTAGTATTAATATTAGTATTGGTATAAGTATTAGTATTAATATTAGTATTGGTATAAGTATTAGTATTAATATTAGTATTGGTATTAGAATATTAGTATTAATATTAGTATTGGTATAAGTATTAGTATTAATATTAGTATTGGTATTAGACTATTAGTATTAATATTAGTATTGGTATTAGACTTAGTATTAATATTAGTATTGGTATAAGTATTAGTATTAGTATTGGTATTAATATTATTATTGGTATAAGTATTAGTATTAATATTAGTATTCGTATAAGTATTAGTATTAATATTAGTATTGGTATTAGACTATTAGTATTAATATTAGTATTGGTATAAGTATTAGTATTAATATTGGTATTAGACTATTAGTATTAATATTAGCATTGGTATTAGACTATTAGTATTAATATTAGTATTGGTATAAGTATTAGTATTAATATTAGTATTGGTATAAGTATTAGTATTAATATTAGTATTGGTATAAGTATTAGTATTAATATTAGTATTGGTATTAGACTATTAGTATTAATATTAGTATTGGTATAAGTATTAGTATTAATATTGGTATTAGACTATTAGTATTAATATTAGTATTGGTATTAGACTATTAGTATTAATATTAGTATTGGTATAAGTATTAGTATTAATATTAGTATTGGTATAAGTATTAGTATTAATATTAGTATTGGTATAAGTATTAGTATTAATATTAGTATTGGTATAAGTATTAGTATTAATATTAGTATTGGTATTAGACTATTAGTATTAATATTAGTATTGGTATAAGTGTTAGTATTAATATTAGTATTGGTATTAGACTATTAGTATTAATATTAGTATTGGTATAAGTATTAGTATTAATATTAGTATTGGTATAAGTATTAGTATTAATATTAGTATTGGTATTAGACTATTAGTATTAATATTAGTATTGGTATAAGTATTAGTATTAATATTAGTATTGGTATTAGACTATTAGTATTAATATTAGTATTGGTATAAGTATTAGTATTAATATTAGTATTGGTATTAGACTATTAGTATTAATATTAGTATTGGTATAAGTATTAGTATTAATATTAGTATTGGTATAAGTATTAGTATTAATATTAGTATTGGTATTAGACTATTAGTATTTGTATTATTTATTCCCCCAAAGAGGTTGTCCACCCTCTGAAATGTGTAGGGTATTTCGGCGGTGCCATCTAAAGAGTCCTTCATCCCTCACACCCCATTGTTCCTTGCCCCCAGAGAATCCAGGATTAAGGGGCGATGGGCCGTTTCTATGGTCCCCCATCTTCATATTTAGCCCAATTAGTTTTCAGATTTTTAGACGTTTGGTCCAATAGTTTGGCGATTTTAAGACATTTCGCCGTATTTCTTTGTCAATATTAAACATTTTCGAGTCATTTAGGCGTCAGTTTTTTTCCTGGCGAGCGACAGCGAACCCTCGGCTGGAAAAAATTTCTATTGACAAATTTACAAATTTATCTTGAAGAGGGGTCTAGGGAGTTTTTTTTAAAGTTTGTTGGAGCTCTAGGGAGGAAACTAAAAATATAATATATACATAAAACCAAAAAAATCGTTCAAAAATTAACCATCCTTCCTTAATGGCTGGAATACTCCGTGTAGGCTCACAGTCATTTCCTATTAAATCTCGGCGTTTTGAGCCCTTCATTCTATTTTTACTGTGTTAATCTCCGTGCTGCTACTGCCTTCTGTGCCTTTATAGTCATTTTTGTTATTCTGTCCTCAATACTATAGGGGTTCTTCTTAAAGGGGGTGACCTGCTTTTGTTCTCCCCTTTTCTCTCTTTCTCTAGCTTGTATCCATTCGGCCCTATTCAGCTTACTGTTTTAAGACGTTCATCCCCATCCAGGTGTCAATTTTTTACTGGTGAGCGGTAGCGAGCCAGCATATTTTTAAAATGTTTTTGACAGCAGGCTAAATTTGTAAATTTTTCGATAGAAAAATTTCTCCGGCAAAGCCGGATTTCTTAATATAATGCTGGCTCGCTATCGCTCGCCAGGAAGAAATCGACACCTACAGGGGTTAAACGTCTTAAAATAGTTGGCTGAATGGGGCCGAATGGATACAAGCCAGAGAAAGAGAGAAAAGGAGAGAAATACAAAAAGCAGGTCACCCCCCTTAAGGCTTTATTATTCCCCCCCCCCCCCCCTCATCTCTTCCATACACTTTAGAAAAATATATATGGGTTTGAAAAAGACAATTTAAATGTCTATGATATTATACACCATAGACTACAGTAGATCTAGACTTGACACGAAAATGGAACTTTGTAGTAAGGGACTCAGAATCGGAGAACGAACCCCCCCAAGTTCGAACCTCGAAACCACGAAAATATCAAATTTTCTAAAAATTTCACTATATCTATTTTAAAGTTTATAAGTACGAGTATTGTCACAAATTAAATCAATTCCTATTTACTTTTTGTTTCATTTATTTACGGTATGTCTCCTGCATGACCTATTACGTTAATTGTTGTTCTCCTTCGCTAGGCTAATGTTTTCTTGATTAACTTTTGTACAGACGTGAGCATTAATAGCTATACACCAGAAAAGCTAAAAAAAGGCTCAAAACTCAAATCGGTTTAACTTTATCAATGCTCACAACGATACTTACCTTATTTATCTACAAATGTCTACGGTGTGACATCAACATTCTACCTTTCTTTCATTCTCACTTTGTATTCAGGCTGTCTCTGTACTGGTGAAATGTGAGAAGCAGCATAATAGGCGAGAAATATAAACATGTCCCCTTCTCCTGACAGTAGTATGTGTTGACCCACGTCACATGGTGTGTGTGTGTGTGTGTGTGTGTGTGTGTGTGTGTGTGTGTGTGTGTGTGTGTGTGCATTAAGGGGGGTGACCTGTTTTTGTTCTGTCCTTTTCTATCTTTCTCTGGCTTGTATCCATTTGGCCCCATTCAGCCTACTGTTTTAAGACGTTTATCCCCATCCAGGTGTCAATTTTTTACTGGTGAGCGGTAGCGAGCCAGCATATTTTTTATTTTTGTTTGACAGCAAGCTAACTTTGTACATTTTTCGATAGAAAAATGTCTCCGGCGAAGCCGGATTTCTTCACATAATACTGGCTCGCTATCGCTCTCCAGGAAGAAATCGACACCTAGATGGGGATAAACGTCTTAAAATAGTTGGCTGAATGGGGCCGAATGGATACAAGCCAGAGAAAGAGAAAAGGACAGAAATATAAAAAAAAACAGGTCACCCCCCTTAAGGGGAGATTGTTGCCTTTTCTGGCCCGCTTCTCCCTCATGTTTAGCCACATTAGTTCTGAGATTTTAAGACGCTTACCCCATTAGTTTGGCGAATTTTAAGATCTTTCACACCATTTTGTGGCCAATATTAAGAACTTTCAGGCAATTTAAGTGTATTTTTCCCTGGCGAGCGAAAGCGAGTCTCTAATTTAAGCGGGTTTTCCTGGGTTTTCCTATCGATAAATGTACAACTATATCTTGAAGGGGGTCTTGGGGTCGAATCCATGGTAGCTGAAGGTATATAATAGGAATATATGTAATTACACAAATTGCTTATCTGTGTTTGAAATAATAGAAAGGGAAATTGTGATATAAATTTCTTGAAGCTTTCTATGTTAATCTCGTCACAAAACACCATAACATACTCGAAAATATAATTGCCTTAGCAGTGGGATTTGAACCCCAGACTTTCAGATTATATCCCTGTGTGGGGAAATTAAAAGACCCCTAAACTCTAATTACTCACAAATTATAGTCGAGTCAATATTTCTGCGAAAAGAAGAGTCAAATAGTAAATAGGTGAGGACAATTACAGTCCGTTTGTTCAAGCTTTACCTGGATTAGAAGAGGCTAAGTGTGACAATTTCTAGACTGGTTATAATGAGGTGCCGGATGGACTTTCATCTGGCCACCCAAAGCGTATTTAGCAACCACTCAATCAGTACCTGGGGTCCCTGTGATGTGTGTGTGTGTGTGTGTGTGTGTGTGTGTGTGTGTGTGTGTGTGTGTGTGTGTGTGTGTGTGTGTGTGTGTGTGTGTGTGTGTGTGTGTGTGTGTGTGGTTGTGGGTAGGTGGTTATGGTTGTGAGGGGGTTCTCATTATTTGTTAACGCCGCCCACCTCGCTTTTTTTCTCTTTCTCTCCCTCTCTCTTTGGCTTGTATCCATTCGGTCCCATTCAGTCTACTGTTTTAAGACGTTTACCCCCATCCAGGTGTCAATGTTGTTCTGGCGAGCGGTAGCGAGCCAGTATATATATATTTTTGTTTTGACAGCATGCTAAATTTGTACATTTTTCGATAGAAAAATTTCTCCGGATTTGTCCATACAATGCTGGCTCGCTATCGCTCGCCAGGAAGAAATCGACACCTGGTTGGGGATAAACGTCTTAATACAGTTGGCTGAATGGGGCCGAATGGATACAAACCAGAGAAAGAGAGAAAAGGGGAGAAAGATAACAAAAAAGCGGTGACCCCCCTTAAAGGAAGGTAAACTGGCCGGGATACTTGTTAATATGCAACTGGATGCTCATACCTTATGCATAATATTGTACTAATTATTTCAGAAATCAGCGTGATGTTTGTTAATTTTTCAGAAGCAGCCTATACCTGATTGTACAATTAAAAGCAAACCCATGTGTAGATAGATAGATAGATAGATAGATAGATAGATAGATAGGTAGATAGGTATATGGGGCAGCGGTGTATGATCACACACACACACACACACACACACACACACACACACACACACACACACACACACACACAGACACACACACACACACACAGCCAGTAATGAAGTCCGCCGCAGGGGGTCCTAATCTGGCAAATCTGTGACCCCCCCAGACCACCTGACCTGACCTGACCTTTAATTACCAAGCCGAGGCCACCTACACACCTGGTCTGCGTAAAGGGTTATTTTGTGTAACCCAGTTTGGACCAGTCGTTCAAGTCACGTTCAGTAATAATGTCTATGGAAAACTAGACTCACATACTGAACATAATTTTTAAGTGGAGGTTTTTAGTTAGTTCGCTAGACCTCCATCAAGCTTAACATTACAGCCCATAGACCCCCTTTCAAGATAAATTTGTACATTTTTCGGTAGAAAAATGTCCCGGCTGAAGGCCGGTTCCTCTTAAATTACAGGCTCGCTATCGCTTGCCAGTAAAAAATCGACACCTAAATGGCACGAAAAGTCTTAAAATTGACGGAAATGGGGCGAAAGTTCTTAAAATCGCCAAACTAATGGGGCGAACGTCTTATAATATCAAAAGCAATGGGGCTAACCATGAGGGAGAAAGGGGTCAAGAAAAAAATCCCTCAAGTGGAAATCTCCCCTTAATGTAGCGACACCGAAGTTTCGGCTCATCTACGCTGTAACAAATACACGCTTAATTATAGCAAACGTTATTCACCTAATATGTGTAATTATATTGCGTTTTCACATTTTTATACATAAACAACGAAACACTAATGTTTATATTTGTGTTGTTACAAATGAGTGTTCAATCTTTATCGTGTAGAGGTCCTTTTATGCTCTAGGTGAGCCAAAGCTGTCGTATATCTTCAATATTTAATGTTTTCAATATGTGAGGTAAGTTATCCAGCATGGTATTGACGGCACTATGCCTTGTCCCATCCTATATTGTCTATAACTTCCTTATTTATTCCTAGTATTTCAATTTCGGAGTTTCGTTTAGTCAATTCAAGGGCTCAAAATGTATATACAAATATCGGAACTGTATATACGGGTTCACATGTTAGTCAACCTATCGTAGACAGTTAAAATTAATCCTGTGTTTGTAGGTCACAAGACCGACAGTAACATTGCCGTGTGTGTGTGTGTGTGTGTGTTTGTGTGTTTATTATTTTTTTGAGGAGATGGAGGGCGTTTGTGTATGGAGTTTGTGTGCGTCAAAATGCAGGTAGAAGATATATTGGTCTACCGTAATTTTAATTAAGGTCACAAGCTACTTAACCATCAAAATTAATAGTTATTTACTGTCTTATTACTGTACTAGAGAGGTATATTTCACTTAAGAAACAATACCACCGAATAAGGTGTTTTGAACGTCATCATTTGCGGTCTTTTGCTTTTAATATTACCGTTGTATTGCAGTGTACCCTAACCTTACCAAACCTTGTCTAGTCTAAAATACTACCCCATATTCTATATCACTATGACCTTAACACACACACTCACGCACACACGCACGCACACACACACACACACACACACACACACACACACACACACACACACACACACACACACACACACACACACACACACACACACACACAGCCCGTAGCCTAGTAGGTAGAGCTCTCGTCTCACACACGAGGGGTCGGGGGTTCAATCCCCGGCCGGGCGGAGACAAATTGGGCTTGTCTCCTTTCATGTGTTAGCCTCAGTTCACCTAGCTGTAAATAGGTACCTGGAATAAGTGGACGACGTTGTGACGTCCCATCTGGGGTTGGCAAAAATGGTACAAGGCGAGATGGGTATCATATGGTTCACCTAAGCTGATGGCTACCTAAGCCTTCGGGCGAGACGGTACCGTCTATAGTGAGAATGGTACCATACAGATCCACCCTAAGCCTTCGTTTCCGATGTCGCCAATTGGCTAAAATACAGACTACACACACATCCACAGCCATTCCAACAGTACATAAAACACCTAACATGCATTTCACGCAATACATTCCCAGTTAAGGAGGCGCGATAATAATGAGCTTAGCTCGCATTGCGTGGATTCCCCTTGACGAACAAGTAACTGAGTTAACACACACACACACACACACACACACATCTGAGCGATATTACATGTACCCTGTAAATCAGGGTCCACTCATCTAATATAAGGTTATAATATACCCATTGAGTTTATATACCTTTTCATATACCGTTGATTTTAGAGTATGCATGTAGAGAGTAAATCAGAATAATGATCAGAACCGGGTTGGGTATAGTAATTGTCTGGTATGGTCAAAATGGGCCACTGCTTTATCAGTGTCGATATTCTAATGACTTGGCCCATATATATTGGTATTTGGGGGTGTCACTTCCAGGACGGATATAGACCACTGTTTTTATGTTTTCCTTTTTTTTTTTTTTCCCCCCCCCCCCAACTCGCCAGCTTATGAATTATTTATTTTATAGTCACGTAATTTAATTTTCGGTATATATTTTATTTTATTTCGGCAGCTTCTGAATTGAGTTTCTTATGCCTTCTGTTATTGTATAGTATCATTCAGTATATTCCCCGATACCAATGCCAATTACCTATAATAATTGGCTCACAATGAAGTTGGCAATCAAAAGTTGCCTGGAAAAGTGCTTGTTTTTCTTATCCTTTGCCATCTGAAACTAGGATGATATTTGTGTTAACACTACACGATTGTATTCAGCTTAGGAAGGTCCAATAAAAGGGAAAGAAGTATAAACTGTTTCGATTAACGTTTTGATCTTCGCAAGTCCTTCCTAAACGGAGTAAAATAGCCCAATAATAGGCAGAATAGAGTGGCGAAAAAATAAGTGAAAAAGTCGCTCGTGTCAATTGGGTTTTAATGGGTTCGTGTTCTCGGCCCCTCGATAAGCTCCACCACAAACTAATAAATGGCGAGGATCGCTTTTTAACTACTGTTTTTATGCCTTGTTGATGGTTTTAGGTCCTTCGTTTATGTGAAGTGTGTTTATTCAGATTTTAGTTCGGTGATTTGGGTGTTTTTGTTGAATGTAGATGAGGTACATATGTATTACCTTGTGCTTTAATGTTTATGCATTATATATTTATGTTTTGTGATATATTACTTGAAAAGGGTAACCATATAATTTTGAAGAATATCAAGGATATTTATCGTAATCAATAACTCTTTCCAACTGTCTATGTTATTTTGTAAGCTATTATGTAGTCGCAACCTAACTCCTCTTAAGGGGTCCCATCTCGTTTTTGTATAACTCTCTCTCTCTGGGTTGTAATTATTTCGGCCCCATTCAGCCTACTGTTTTAAGACGTTCATCCCCATCCACGTGTCGAGATTTTCCTGGCGTGCGGTAGCGAACCAGTATATTTTGTATAATGTTTTTGTCAGCAGGCTAAATTTGTACATTTTTCGATAGAAAAATTTCTCCGGCGAAGCCGGATTTCTCCATGCATTGTTGGCTTGCTATCGCTCGCCAGGAATACATCGACACCTGGATAGGGATAAACGTCTAAAAACAGTAGGCTGAATGGGGCCGAATGGATTCAAGGCAGAGAAAGAGAGAAAGGGAGAAAAAAAACAGCATTCGGCCTTGTCTGTGATTTCTAGCCTCGACCTTGACCGCCCATGAATCACAGCTATAGCCACCGTGATTCATAGCCCGAGCCGCATAGGTAGCCATTAATTTATGTCAACTCGCTATTCGTCACTTCTTTATCTGCCTCATCCCTACTTCCACCTCCGTACACACACACACACACACACTCACTCATACACACACACACTCTCTCTCTCTCTCTCACTCTTTCTACTTATAGGCAGGTCATCTAAGCATCTTCGCCCTTGTGGCATTATGCATATGTACACCTCTATATATATTTTTGCACCTATGCTATCTCAATTAAGAGTCGGTTATTTTTACGTCTTTACCATTTTCTTTCCTCTCCCCCTCCTCCTTCCCCTTCTCCCTCTGCCTCCTTTTCTATCCCCCTCTTCTCTCACCCCCACCACACTCCCCCTATCTCATTTGTCCTGCCCCATCCATTTCCTCCCTTCCCCCACCCCAATACACTTCCCATTTGCCTCCTCTCTTACCCCCACCACACTCCCCCTTTTATCTCCGTCTCCCCCCCCCCCATGACTCTGCCAATGCCTTCTATATTCCTATTATATAGAAGGCATTTTCTGTCCCACCTGCCCCTATTCTTCTTTGCTCCCCCCCCCCCCCCCTCGCCCCACCACAAACTGCCTCTTTCTCCTCTCCCCCCCCCCCGCCCCTTCCTATCAGCACCATCCCCTGCCCCCCTCCATTCCTCTATTTCCCCCAGATAGGGGGCTAAACCCTTTCGGCCCGGCCCCCAACCTCCATTAGGGCATGAAGGGTTTAGATGGTGGGGAGGAGCGCTATAGTCATTAACCAGGTGTTCGTGTGCGTATTTTGATCTGTGTGTGTGTGTGTGTGTGTGTGTGGAAGGGTCTAGATATATGGTTCTGTGTTTGTGTATTTTGAGGAGGCTGTATGAACAAGATGGGGATTAGTTAAAAGTGGGCTCCCCCAAGGGTCGGTTTTGGGGCCCCTTCTGTTCATTATCTACATAAATGATCTTGACTCAGGCATAAAGAGTAGGATCACTAAATTTGCTGATGATACTAAAATAGCTAGCGACAGGGAATGTCTTCATAATGATCTCGATAATTTTCACGAGTGGTCCATAAATTGGCAGATGAGTTTCAATGTAGACAAATGTAAGGTATTAAGGATTGGAAATTGTAATTTAGATGCGAAATACAAATTAGACAATGTAGAATTGGATAACTCAGAGTGTGAGAAGGATCTGGGGGTGCTCGTTAGTAATGATTTGAAACCCAGAACACAATGTATAAGTGTTAGGAACAGGGCAAATAGAATTCTAGGATTCATATCTAGGAGTGTTAGCAACAGGACTGCTGAAGTTTTCTTAAAGCTATTCTTAGTACTAGTAAGACCCAATTTAGACTATGCTGTTCAATTTTGGTGCCCTTATTACAGAATGGATATCGACCCTTTAGAGGCAGTCCAAAGAAGAATGACGAAAAAGATACATAATATTAGAAATTTATCGTATGAGGAGAGGTTGAAAGTCTTAGGCTTGCACTCACTAGAAAGACGGAAGATATAGAGGAGACATGATAGAGGTATTTAAATGGATAAAAGGTTTAAATAAGGGCGATATAGATGAGGTAATAAAGCTAAAGAACGGCGACATAACCCGCTCAAATGGTTTCAAGTTAAATAAGTTTAGATTTAGGAAAGATATAGGAAAGCACTGGTTTGGGAATAGAGTTGTTAACATGTGGAATGCACTGCCCAAAACAGTAATTAGCTCAGAAACAGTTGAAAGCTTTAAGCATAAGTTGGATTCCCATATGGGTGATATGGGCTGGGTGTGAATGGGAGCTGCCTCATGTGGGCCGCATGGCCATATGCAGTTTCCCGCGGTCTTATGACCTTATGTTCTTATGTAATTGGGGTTGGGTGTGACAGGGATCTGCCTTGTGTGGGCCGATCGGCTCTTTGCAGTCTCCCATTTTCTTATGTTCTTATGTTCTAATCCTGCCACGGACATAAATTCCAGGGCAGTAGTTCCCTTTCCAATTTTCCCTTGCCCACTCTAAACCACTGTTTGGACACTTAAGCTTGATCCTCAGCGTTTTGGAGGACAATCAACCTAGAGGGGTTGCTAGATCTGTTGTTGCTTGATTTCCTTTTTACTCCTATATCTGTCGGTGGACTTATGTTGTATGTGTGTGCGCGGGTGTGTATGTTTGTGTGTGTGTGTTTATTACTATTTTGAGGAGATGGAGGGCGTTTGTGTATGGAGTTTGTGTGCGTCAAAATACAGGTAGAAGAGACATTGGCCTATGATAGTGTACACCATCACGATCAAGGGTGATCATTGTGGGTGTATGCTCACTGGCAAATCCTTACCTCACGTGTGTGTGTGTGTGTGTGTGTGTGTGTGTGTGTGTGTGTGTGTGTGTTGTGTGTGTGAAATTACCAACACAAAATATTGTTTACTTACTAGGATGCTTAAGGTGTTAATTTGTGTACACATTAAGAACATAAGAACATAAGATCGCAGGAAACTGCATAAGGCCATGCGGCCCACCCATTCACATGAGGCAGCTTCCATTCATACCCAGCCCATATCATCCATATGGGAAGACAACTTACGCTTAAAGCTCTCAACTGTTCCTGAGTTAATCACTGCTCGGGGCAGTCCATTCCACATTATAAAATAAGAACATAAGTCTGCAGAAAGCCTATTGGCCCACACAAGGCAGATCCCCCTCACTCCCAACCCATCTTGTCCATATTCTTATCTACGGTAATTTAAAAAAAAAAAAAATCTTGGCCTGCTGATTGTTAACAGGGTATAGTTGGCACAATAAACCTAGCACCCAAGGTATTATGATGTAAATAACATCGTGTCGGTGCCCTAAATATTCAGTCGAGCGCAACTAAACATTCATCCCCAGCAGGATTCGAACCCGCGGCCTCTGGATTAGAAGTCCAGCGCGCTATCCACTGCGCCATGGGGACCTCTACGTTGTACTCTCTCCAGGGAATGTACGGAATGTACAGTGCCGAGGTTAATATTGTGAAGTATACAGATACATTAATATATATGCAAATGTTGTATGAATTCATCGCAACGAATTACTCTGACCCCTTTTATTCAATAAATTGTTAATACAGTATATACAAAATATATTGAAATTGTAATGAGACTATGAGATGTATTCATTAGGTGGAAACTAGAGCAAAACCAAAACAATAATTCCAAAATAAAAAATAATAAGACACTATTTACTGGAATCAAGTAAGCCAACACATAGCTACTCCTGACGTAATATGAAACAATACATATAAACGAGTATCTATCAGAAATATTGTGATAACCGTATGAATTATATGAGGTGGATGTGAATGGAATCTGCCCCGTGTGGGCGGGTCGGCCTTATACAGATTTCCGATTTCTTACGCAAGATGTCCAGGAGGAGCATCAGCAGGAGACAGGAAATTGTTTCATATGCTTGACTGACCAGAGAGGATAATGTGTCTGGAATAGTAATAGTGGTGAGGCCAAATATATCATGAAACGGAAATGACAGGAAGAGGAGAACCGTAAAAAAGAAGGGATAAAGTAAACACACATTTAACATTTAACTTAATCAATTCTTCTCAGCATGGATTCACACAGGGACGTTCTTGCCTTACTAATTTGCTTAGTTTTTTCTCAGAGGTATATGAAGCAGTAGATAATGACAAGGCATACGATATTATATATTTAGATTTTAGTAAAGCTTTCGACAGAGTCCCTCATGAGAGATTGATGAGAAAGGTTGAGGCACATGGAATAGGTGGGGCGTTGTTGGGATGGATTAGGTCATGGCTAATTGGTAGGAAACAGAGAGTCAGCATAAATGGTACCAAGTCAGAGTGGGGAGCAGTCAAAAGTGGTGTCCCCCAGGGATCGGTATTAGGTCCTCTGTTGTTTCTTATATACATAAATGACCTAGATTTAGGTATAACTAGTAGGATAAGTAAATTCGCAGACGATACTAAAATGGGGAGATCAATTGATTCAGATAGCGATATAGAGTGCCTCCAAAGGGATCTAGATACCTTACATGAATGGTCAGTAAATTAGCAGATGAAGTTTAACATTGACAAATGCAAGGTATTAAAGATAGGGAAGATGCAAACAAATGTTAAATATAAACTAGCTAATTTAGAATTAGAAAATTCAGACTGCGAGAAAGATCTAGGTGTGTTTGTTAGCAATGATTTGAAGCCTAGAAAACAGTGTATAGGCGTTCGTAATAAGGCAAACAGGATTCTCGGGTTCATCTCTAGGAGTGTGAGTAACAGAACTGCTGATGTTATCTTAAAACTTTACTTGTCATTAGTGAGACCCCATATGGATTATGCTGTCCAATTTTGGTGTCCTTATTACAGAATGGACATAGATTCATTGGAGAGAGTACAGCGTAGAATGACAAAAATGATCCATAATATTAGAAATCTTCCGTATGAAGAAAGGTTGAAGAAATTAGGTTTACATTCGTTACAGAGACGCAGAGTTAGAGGGGATATGATAGAGGTGTTCAAGTGGGTTAGTGGGATTAACAAAGGGGACATGACAAATGTACTAAAGCTCAGTGATAGCGAAAGAACTCGTACCAATGGTTTCAAATTAGATAAATTTCGTTTCAGAAAAGATATAGGCAAATATTGGTTTGGTAACAGAGTTGTAGATGGGTGGAATGGACTACCAAGTGCTATAGTGGGATCTAAAACTGTAGGGAGCTTTAAGATAAAATTGGATAAGCATATGGACGAGAAGGGTTGGGTGTGAAGGGGGATCAGCCGGGTTGGGCGTAATCAGCGCTCTGCAGACCCCCATAATCCTGCGTTAATCTCTAACCGTTTTGGTAAGATGATCCTCAGGGTATTAGAGTGTGAAGCCTATAATTGGGCTTTGTAATTGATTTGGGGTTGTGTGGGACAGGGATCTGCCTTGCTTAGGCCAATCGGCTTTCTGCAGACTCCCATTTTCTTATGTTCTTATGTTCACACACACACACACACACACACACACACACACACACACACACACACACACACACACACACACACACACTAAAACAGGTGCCGCTTTAGCTTGTGGTCTACCAGGGCATTCACACTTTAGCCTGCGGTATACCGGGTCACTTACCATACATTAAAGAACACATACAAGTGTGCTACGCATTTTATTAATGATTATTGCTTCCGAGTCCTAGTGTTTTAAGATTAACCTAAACAAACAAACAACCCAACCTAACCTAACCTAAACCTAGTAGGTGGGATACAAAACAAACCTTTACCTACCAGCTAGTGTGGGTTCATAGTACCCAGTAAATTGAATACAAAACAAACCTTTACCTACCAGCTAGTGTGGGTTCATAGTACCCAGTAAATTGAATACAAAACAAACCTTTACCTACCAGCTAGTGTGGGTTCATAGTACCCAGTAAATTGAATACAAAACAAACCTTTACCTACCAGCTAGTGTGGGTTCATAGTACCCAGTAAATTGAATACAAAACAAACCTTTACCTACCAGCTAGTGTGGGTTCATAGTACCCAGTAAATTGAATACAAAACAAACCTTTACCTACCAGCTAGTGTGGTTCATAGTACCCAGTAAATGAATACAAAACAAACCTTTACCTACCAGCTAGTGTGGGTTCATAGTACCCAGTAAATTGAATACAAAACAAACCTTACCTACCAGCTAGTGTGGGTTCATAGTACCCAGTAAATTGAATACAAAACAAACCTTTACCTACCAGCTAGTGTGGGTTCATAGTACCCAGTAAATTGAATACAAAACAAACCTTTACCTACCAGCTAGTGTGGGTTCATAGTACCCAGTAAATTGAATACAAAACAAACCTTTACCTACCAGCTAGTGTGGGTTCATAGTACCCAGTAAATTGAATACAAAACAAACCTTTACCTACCAGCTAGTGTGGGTTCGTAGTACCCAGTAAATTGAATACAAAACTAACCTTTACCTACCAGGTAGTGCGGGTTCATAGTACCCAGTAAATTGGATACAAAACTAACCTTTACCTACCAGGTAGTGCGGGTTCGTAGTACCCAGTAAATTGGATACAAAACTAACCTTTACCTACCAGGTAGTGCGGGTTCGTAGTACCCAGTAAATTGGATACAAAACTAACCTTTACCTACCAGCTAGTGCGGGTTCGTAGTACCCAGTTAGTTGGATACAAAACTAACCCTCACCTACCAGCTAGTGCGGGTTCCTAGTACCCAGTAAATTGGATACAAAACTAACCCTCACCTACCAGCTAGTGCGGGTTCCTAGTACCCAGTAAATTGGATACAAAACTAACCCTCACCTACCATCTAGTAGGTAGCTATAGACCATGGGTGCGAGGCAGACTGCATGCTAAAGCAGCACCCTTAAACATGTAATTTCCTGCGCTGACTCCTCCGCCCTTGCTCCCAAAAAACTCATTGATTATAAGGCAGCCAAATAAACCCATTCTGTTTAATATTTTCTTAGTAGCACATTCATACAAACTATAACACGTGAGCAAACACAAATAAGTTATTCCAAAACTTTGCTTTAATCTTCCTAATCTTCAAATCCAATTATTCCTGTAAGTACGTTTTATTTGCCTCATTGTTTTGTTTGATTTGTATTATATTTTATTTTTGTTTGTGTGTGTGTGTTACACTATATATTTTTTTGTTTCAGCTGTCCTTTAATAACTTCTCTTGATTACTCTCTGCGTTTAACTTCCTGTGGTGTTCCACCAGTTTGCCTGCTCATGGGCCCACCTGTGTTTGTGCTCGCGTGAGGGGGCGTTAATTAGACCAGGAAGTTGGGATGTTGCCTACCTGTAAACATTGACAACCGATGCACCACAACAACGGATGTATACATAAAACAATGAGGACTAGAAACTGTATTTTTATTTTACTGTTGGTGATAATTTCTATAGCTTCTCTTTGTCAACATTTAAGAACGTACTAGGAACACGGAAATCGTCAGAAGGCCTACTGGCCTACACGAGGCAGCCTACTTCCACAACCAGCCCATGCCATTCAAATAAAGGAGACATGAAAAGTGTACTGAAGCTCAGTGATAGCGAAAGAACTCGAACAAATGGTTTCAAATTAGATAAATTTAGTTTCAGAAAAGATATAGGCAAATATTGGTTTGGTAACAGAGTTGTAGATGGGTGGAATAGGCTACCGAGTGATATAGTGGGATCAAGAACGATAGGGAGCTTTAAGATAAAATTAGATAGGCATATGGACGAGATGGGTTGGGTGTGAGGGGGACCTACCAGGTGTGGGCCAATCGGCGCTCAGCAGACCCCCGTAATCTTGTGTTAATCTCTGACCGTTTTGGTGGGGTCAGTACTCAAGGTATTAGTGAGTTGGGCCTATAATTTGGCCTAGTAATTGGGGTTGGGTGTGACAGGGATCTGCCTTGTATGGGCCGATCGTCTTTTTGCAGACTCCCATTTTCTCATGTTCTTATGTTCTTATATGACTATTCAAATAACATTTGAAATTTTCACCGTTTCTGAGCTGATTAAAATACTACTACCTACACCGCTTACCCTATTTCCATACCAAAGCTTACCTATATTTTTTATGGCTAAATGTATCTAATTTGAAGCCATTTATACGGGTTATTTGGCAATCATTCAGCTTTAATACTTCACTAATGTAATTTGTTGATTCCCTTCATCCACTTAAACTCCTACAGTATATAATATATCTGAAGCTTCGTCTTTCTCATGATTGTAAGCCAAGGGTTTTTAACATCTCATATGATACATTTATAATATTCTACAGTAAATACAACAAATTTCATACTAAGCCATTTATCATATGAGAGGTTAAAAAACCTTCGTTACATTCATTAGAAAAACGAAGATGTACAGGATATACGATAGAGGTGATTACATGGATGAAATAATTTAACAAAGGGGACATTAGTGAAGTATTAAAACGGAATGATTGCCTAATAACCCTTACATATGGCTTCAAACTAAATAAATTTCGCTTAAAGAAAGACAAAGGAAAGTATTGGTTTAAAAATAGTGTTGTGAATATTTGGAATAGACAGCGTAATTAGTACTTTAATCAGTCTAGAAACGGTGGAAAGTTTCAAACGTAATTTGGATAGTCATACGAATGATATTGGTTGGATGTGAAAGGGATCTGCCTCGTATGGGTTGGTAGACCCTCTGCAAATTTCCGTGACAACCGATGGGGACTAGATTTATATACCGTTTTGAAGGATCCAGAATATAATGTGAGCCTTGATAGCATTGGAATATATTTTATAATATTATTGTATTATTATTATTATTTATATTTTATTAATTGAGGTTCCAGGATGCCTTCTCTCTATGGTAACCTCATGCCAGATTGCAAAGAATTACGCCCCTCTCCCCTCCCCTCTATATATCATTGCCCTTTTTCTGTCCACCCTCATAGCAATTATTATCCTCATCCATTCCAATTCCACTGGGGCCTCTTTAACTTTCTCTTCCACTCTCTCCACACATATGTACGGTTAGTATTTTTTCATCCCTTCCCTTCCCATATACTCATTGTTTTTCATTACCTGACTATCATTATACCTTTACTCTAGATTATATACAACTTTGCCTCCAATTCATATAGAATATGGTTCTCATTAATCTTTCAGTATGTAATGACGCATTATATATTGCAGGGTCTGTGTAAACTAAACTGAATATTTTTCATAGTTTTTACACCCTCTGATAACCAGAGGTTAAGCTGTATATGGTTGTCTAGTGATAACAAAAATACAGTGAAAAAACCTGCCTTGTTTCTGAAAATGTTAATTTAAACCTCCATATCGTACGCTATAATTATTAATAATCGGTTTATTTCGAGCCAGTAGCCAATGAGGCTCAAAATACACAGACTTAAGGGGCTTTCCCACATGCACGATTTTGATCTGTGACCCATCTCGATAGGGGCTATCCAATGTCTAGTCATGTCTTGTAAAATTCTTGCTTGATCGTATGATGTTATGGATTCCTGCAGTCTTGAATTGAGTCGTGAGAGTCGTGCTAAGTTTTGGAAAGTTCCACAATTTTGTCAGAAGAATGTCAGTTATGTGCAAGAATGTTTTGCAATATCAGCGACGTGTCCGCGGTACGTCAGCAACCAGTCTTGTTGAATCTTATGTGTCCGCGACTGTGTTGCACGAAAAAAGTTGTTACGAACATGCAAGACCTCGCTCGACTATATGCAGACACACACGAATTGTCTCAAGATCATTCCGTGACATGACAAGACAGGTGCCGTATGTGTTTCAGAAAGTATACCCGCCCATGGAAAAAGGCGAGTATGCTCGACACGAGGGTGTTGTCGACATGAAGGAATTCTCGCGTACACTCTCGCAGATGTCCGCGACACAACTCGACATGGTCGCCACCAAGGCCTGTTTTCCGTGAGAATTATTTGTTTTATTTGCGTTCAGATTAGTGGTAGTGGTGGTGGTGGTGGTTGTTGTTGTAGTGGTGGTGGTGGTGGTGGTAGTGGTGGTGGTGGTGGTGGTAGTGTTGGTGCATGGCCGTGGTGATGGTACAAAGGAGTACAAAAGGTATAACATACAAACAAAAACAAGCAACAACAGGTCTTGCGACCCCTCAAGTTTACTTGCCTTCCAAAATACTGATGTTTCTAGTGTCCAATAGTATTTCAGAGAGATAAAGATGTGAAAAGGAAATACCTCCCTGGGGATTAACATTGTAGGGAGGGGGGACAATATTAATGAAATATCACAATTAAGGAAATATTTTATTCATTAACAAATGCAGTCAACTTTGGATTCAGAGCAAGGTGCTTGTCAAGGCGAACTTTGAAGGAATCAACGGTGTTGAAGTCTATAACATCTCAGGAAAGTTCATTCCACAAGTTGACTACTCGATTGAAGAAGAAATTCTTGGATTCGTGTGAGTTGAATTATTTACCAATTGCAACCATTTCCCCCATGCGTAGTTTGATCGGTTAATCGTCAAGTATTTACTACAGTTCATATTGTCGATGCCTCTGATCTTAACCCGTAAGTGTCGGCGCGCAACATAAGTCGAGTATAATAAATCTGGACTATCTGGCGGCGCGCGACATAGGTCGTGTGGCAATTTCAGCACGTAATGTTGCTGAGAGAGAGAGACAAGTGGTGGCAGGAGAGTAGCAAGCGTATGACTGCTCCAGACCACCGCGGCGAACCTACTGACACGAATCCCACCTCCTCCCTCCCTCTCTCACTCGCTACATACTGAATTTAATGGGGAAAGTACCGAATTACATGCTGTTTGCACTCGCGTTGCGCGGTTGTTGCAAGAAAACTAGCCATCATAAAAGGATCGTTATGGTGTCATTGGAAAGCTCTGTTTATGCCCTTTCAGGGATAGATACTTGTTTTACGCTCTGGGTCTTATTTAGGCATGAAAATGATCACGTAAACAGCCCTATTTTGGCTAAAAACACCCCGCTGGGCGGTACATATAAATAAACCGCTAGCCCGCTAATCTAGTGTTAAAGACTTGAATTAGGTCGTCTCTTAATCTGCGCTTGGTTAGGGGAAACAGATGTAATTCTTCAAGACTTTTCTCACATGGTTTGTTTTATAGACTGGGTATCATTTTAATGACTGCGTTGAACACGTTCCAGTTTGTCTATATCCTTTTGATAGTAAGGACACCAGGACTGAACACAATATTCCAGGAGTGGGCGAACTAAGGAATTATAAAAAGTGAGGATTATATCTTTGGATTTATGCTCAAAGGACCTGCCTATAAAACCAATAATTTTGTTTGCATTCTTCACAACCTCCTTGCATTGTTGACTAGGTTTGAGGTTACTTGATATTGTTACTCCTAAATCCGTTTCTTTGTCTACAATCTTGAGTTGGGTGCCATTCATTGAATAGTTCGCTTTCTCATTTCGGCTTCCAATGTGAAGTACTTTACATTTGTCTTCATTGAAACACATTTGCCATATTTTAGCCCATTGAAACAACTTATCTAGATTGCCTTGCATATCCTGAATGTGTTCTTTTGAGATTACGTTATTTGCAATATTTGTATCATCTGCACACATTGAGATTGTGCAGGTGAGGCCCTCATCTATGTCATTTATGTAGATTAGGAAGATAATTTTCCCCAGTATTGTTCCTTGTGGCACTCCTCTAATTACATTGGTGTATGGTGGTGGTGGTTGTGGTAGTCATGGCTGTTTTTTGTGTAGGTGGTTGTGGTTGGTAGTTGGTGGGGAGAGTGTGTAGTTGTGGTTGTAGGTGTGTCTGTGATGATTATGGAAGTTTGTTGGGGATGATGCTGGTGAGGTGTGTGGTGGTAGTTCGGGGGTGTTGGTTGTGGTAGTTTGGTGGTGGTTGTGTTGGTTAACTTGATTGTGATAGTTTGATCTGGTTGGTGGTAGTTGATTGTTGCGGTTCTTGGAGGAGATTGAAGGGAGATTATGTGTGTGTGCTCTGTATCTGGTCACAGTGCGCCCCTGTATTGAGTATTGTTCGCATGCGTGGGCCGGCTCAACCCTTACCGCACTTTTCGAAAGAGTAGAGTCCAAAGCATTTTGCCTCATCAACTCACTTCCTCTTACTAGTTCCCTACAACCCTATTACTTAAACTGCTTTAAACTTCGTGTTTCAAGGCACATTGACCCTAACGTCACTTGAATTTGCCTCTGTCAGTCTTTTGGCTTCGAGGAGACACTCGTTACAGTCAACCTGTCTTTTGTCTCTTTCTTACACATAGACCAAATTATGTGTGTGCAAGTGTGTGTTAAATAGTGCTACTTGTATTGGATGTGGTAGTGACATCTGTGTGGGTGTGGGTGTGGGTTTGGGGATAGAGAGTAACTGTGTGTGATTCGTTTCTGTATGTGTTTGTCATAGTATGTGTGTGTAAGTATGTGCAAGTTTGTGTAGTGGTTGTGTTGGCAGTGGTTGTGTTGGTAGTGGTTGTGTTGGCAGTGGTTGTGTTGGCAGTGGTTGTAATGACAGTGGTTGTGTTGGCAGTGATTGTGTTGGCATTGGTTGTGATGGTAGTGGTTGTGTTGGCAGTGGTTGTGTTGGCAGTGGTTGTGTTGGTAGTGGTTGTAATGACAGTGATTGTGTTGGCAGTGGTTGTGTTGGCAGTGGTTGTGATGGTAGTGGTTGTGTTGGCAGTGGTTGTAATGACAGTGGTTGCGTTGGCAGTGGTTGTGTTGGTAGTGATTGTGTTGGCAGTGCTTGTGTTGGTAGTGGTTGTGTTGGCAATGGTTGTGTTGGCAGCAGATGTCTTGGTAGCGGATATGGTACAGCTTGAGGATAATTCAGCCTGCAGTCGCAGTAATTCTAACTTATGTCTTTCCTGCATAGACATTGCAGAGACTGTATGACAAGTACGTGTTAATACGAATGTTGAAGTGAGAATGGTGTTTGAGCCTCCAGGAGGCTCTTTATACTGTATATCATCAAACAAGGGTGGGACCTAATTACCTGATTACAATTATGTAGTCTCACATTACTATCGTTGTTCGTTGTTCGCTGTCCACGACATATCCGCAACGGTGTCTGCAACAATTTGCAGAAAAATGATCCAATGATCGCATTAAGTAGTCCTCTAACGGCTGCCTGAAATTAAAATTTAATTATTGTACGATGTTTTGTAGACGATATCCGTGACCAATCGCACATGTTGCAGACGACTTCGCGGAATATCGCTAGACAAGGGGAGGTGTGGTGGAGTGGTTTTGCCACTGGGCTGGTAATCCAATGGACTCCGGTTTGAATCCCGATATGTCAATGGGAAGATGTTATTGAGATGTAGTTTGTGCTGTACCTAGTATCAGTGCATTACCACAAAGCCCACCGTAACGCCAACAAATACCCTCATTGTTCCCGGATTAAATAGCACTGTATGAATAATCCCATATTCAAAATATGATACAGGGGGGGCAATGCCTAGTGAGTTAATTGCTCAATAGGTGGCGTTCTCAGAGTGAGGGTCCGAGTCTAGAGAGTGAGACAGTGAAGCACAGAGGCAAAGCAACTTCAGAGATGGGGCTGCTTCAAACCGTGAGGTGGTGCTTCACATGTCTCACTCCCTAGACTGGAACGAGACCTCACAGGCTTCACCGTGGTGAGCGGTAGAATGTACAGGCTCTCAGCCTATGCCCGAGAGGGAGTAGGCCTAGTTGGAATATATAAAAACAAAAACAAATTGTCGCGGATTGCAACATTCTTGAAATATCGGTCACCACTAGAAAATCGGGCCAATTCGTCACGAAAGTCAGCCGACAAGCATTCTGCGAACGAAAATCATGTTGAGTCGTGCATCTGGAAAGCTCCTTTAGCCTAGATCTTATCCTAAGAGATCAACAGACTGATCCTGGCTGCTAACGAGGGCGCCTACATATCCCCGAGGAAGTAGGACGTGGGCCGACGCTTGGAATTGAACCTCGGACACCAGAGCCAGCAATCCCAATACAGTGACTAAGTGCGCTCGGCTACCCTGACCGTAAAATACGTGTCCAGCTGTGCAACTACATAATATGTACAGTCGTGCACATGAATTTCTGGACAATATTTGGTTGCACAGTTATGATACATTGGCGAACTATTTTGATAAACTTATTGAGCCTCACATATCAAATTACTGGGATTCACTAGTTAACCCGGGAACTATGGGAAGACTCTTAAGAGTTCCCCCGGCGGACTGCGGGAAGACTCTTAAGAGTCAGGGGAAAAAAAAATCAATTTAAAACACCGAAATTTTGTTTTATTTTTATTTTTATTTGTATTTATTTGTTTTGCCCCTGGGCCATGCAAAATATCACTCCTCTACCTCCCCTCCTTCCCCACTTTCCTCCCCTCCTTCATTTATCACCTATTTTCCCTGTTATTCCCTTATTCTGTGGTATATTTTCGTGCAAACATTAGCGAGTTGCAAGCAGGGCATTGTCATCACTGTTAGCAAGCAAGTGCAAGAGAGAGAGAGAGTATCGATCGACAGTGTCTCTCCAGAGGTGGAGGAAAGTGGCGGGAAAGGAGGTTGCCTCAGCCATACATTGTGTAACTCCCGGCCTGTATCGCCGATTTTGACCATCCAAACGCTGTTTCCACTTGTTTTATTGTTGTAACAGGTTAATACCTTTATAATCAACCTATAATAGGCGCATATGGAGAAGTATTAATGCTATTTATGGTAAAATAAATATTTTAGTGATGGAAACAGCTCAAATACATGCGCACAGGCAGAGGTGTCTCATATCCCCCATGCGCACTTCAGAGGTTAAGGGAGCCCAACTCGCTGTTTTCTCTTTCTCTCCTTCTCTCTTTGGCTTGTATCCATTCGGCCCCATTCAGCCTACTGTTTTAAGACGTTTACCCCCATCCAGGTGTCAATATTTTCCTGGCGAGCGGTAGCGAGCCAGCATATATATATTTTTGTTTTGACAACAAGCTAAATTTGTACATTTTTCGATAGAAAAATGTCTCCAGCGAAGCTGGATTTCTCCATACAATGGTGGCTCGCTATCGCTCGCCAGGAAGAAATCGACACCTGGATGGGGATAAAAGTCTTAAAATAGTTGGCTGAATGGGGCCGAATGGATACAAGCCACGGAAAGAGAGAAAAGGAGAGAAAGATAAAAAAAAAACGGCGACCCCCCTTAATGTTCACTGTGTTGTTTTATCGTTGGGAGGTGGTCAAGTATTCATGACCACGGTTGTACACTATAGTATAATTACGATACCTTTATTATACAACTCTCATACGATGACCCTTATAACGCCGGTATCACACGACAGCTTTTATAGTCAACATTCGATGATCAAAACAATTTCTGGCGACATTTCTAGACTGTTTTGCACTGGTATCGGAAACTAGACTGTCGGTAGATGAACTTAGATAACAAAAATATTAAATGTTTACCTTATGAGCTGCCAGACCAGTGTTAAGGATAAATGTTGAGTGAAAAAGCGCTCCTGTGATACCGGCTTAAAGGGAGGTATTTAGTTTGTTCCCTACTTTTTCATCAAGCTCAAAATTACACCCCCTAGACCTCCTTTCAAGATAAATTTGTACATTTTTCGGTAGAAAAATTTCCCGGCCGGAGGCCGGTTGCTCTTAAATTACAGGCTCGCTATCGCTCGCCAGGAAAAAATCGACACCTTAACGGCACGAAAGGTCTTAAAATTGACAGAAATGGGGCAAAATGTCTTAAAATATCCAAACTACTATGGCGAAGGTCTTAAAATCTCAAAAGCAATGGGGCTAAACATGAGAGAGAAAGGGGTTCAGAAAAAAATCCCTCAAGTGGAAATCTCCCCTTAACAATGGCTCATGGAAGGTGCATACATAATCCATTTCTTTGGCTAATTAATCTCTCTGATTGAAATGTCAGTATAACATATTGGATTTTCTAGGTAGCGGATGAGTTATGAGGTTACCTATACCGTAGGTGAGGGTTCGTGGGGTCAACTAATCTATTCATCAACTCTACTTTCCTGTTCTGTGTATGAACTTTCCATATCTATCCTACTTCACAGTCTTGCATACACCATCTAAGCACATTGAGACCTTCCCAGGATTTGATTATACAGCTCTCCGTCTTCTACATTCCACGGCATGATGATCCTCAGATGATCCTCAGGGTATTAGAGTGTTGAGCCTATAATTGGGCTTTGTAATTGGGGTTGTGTGGGACAGGGATCTGCCTTGCTTAGGCCAATCGGCTTTCTGCAGACTCCCATTTTCTTATGTTCTTATGTTCTTATGCTGTTCAAACAATCCTTCTGCGTAATACTGTATAATGTGTCCAGTAATACTGTATAATGTGTCCAGTAATACTGTATAATGTGTCCAGTAATACTGTATAATGTGTCCAGTAATACTGTATAATGTGTCCAGTAATACTGTATAATGTGTCCAGTAATACTGTATAATGTGTCCAGTAATACTGTATAATGTGTCCAGTAATACTGTATAATGTGTCCAGTAATACTGTATAATGTGTCCAGTAATACTGTATAATGTGTCCAGTAATACTGTATAATGTGTCCAGTAATACTGTATAATGTGTCCAGTAATACTGTATAATGTGTCCAGTAATACTGTATAATGTGTCCAGTAATACTGTATAATGTGTCCAGTAATACTGTATAATGTGTCCAATAATACTGTATAATGTGTCCAGTAATACTGTATAATGTGTCCAGTAATACTGTATAATGTGTCCAGTAATACTGTATAATGTGTCCAGTAATACTGTATAATGTGTCCAGTAATACTGTATAATGTGTCCAGTAATACTGTATAATGTGTCCAGTAATACTGTATAATGTGTCCAGTAATACTGTATAATGTGTCCAGTAATACTGTATAATGTGTCCAGTAATACTAGGTCTCCTTTCCTTTTAGTTAGATCTATACCCTTAAATCCAGTTTCCCTCCAATCTACTCAACCCACTGCCATTCCCATCCTCAGTTCTTCCCTGCTGCCATACACGCACCCGAATGTTTAATATCCTCTTGTTTTCTAAATGTTTAAGGGGAGGTTATTAGTATCTTCCTTACACCTCCATCAAGCTTTAAATTACACCCCCTAGACCCCCTTTCAAGATAAATTTGTACATTTTTCGGTAGAAAAATGTCCCGGCCGAAGGCCGACTTCTCTTAAATTACAGGCTCGCTATCGCTCGCCAGGAAAATATTGAAACTTAAATGACACGAAAGATCTTAAAATTGACAGAAATGGGGCGAAAGTTCTTAAATCGACAAACTAATGGGGCGAACGTCTTAAAATCTCAAAAGCAATGGAACTAAACATGAGGGAGAAAAAGGTCCAAAAAACAATCCTTCAAGTGGATATCTCTCCTTAATATCCCCATGTCGTATTAGTAAGCTTAGACTCCCATTATCTTATTCCTATCGTTGTAACTCATACAATGACCCTAAATTATTTACTAGTTTCCCTGCCGTACATCTTGAACCTACATCCCAGGTCCCTATCCTACCATCCTTACCTTCAACCTAATATTCCCATCCTAAATGTTAACGACCCCCTTAAGCCGGTATCACACGAGAGGTTTTATACTCAACAGTCCATGGTCAACATTTTTCTGGCAACACTTATGGGATATTTTGCACTGGTATCGGTAACTAGACTGATAGTAGATGAACTTAGGTAATTGAAATATTTTAAATGTTTACTTCATAAGCTGCCAGACCAGTGTTAAGGATAGATGTTGAGGGAAAAAGCACTCGTGTGATACCGGCTTTACCCTCTTAACTACGTATACCCGACTCCCCTGATATCCTCCCATCACCCACCATAAGCTTCTACTCTTCCCATAGCACCACAACTGTATACGACAATCAAAGGGCCGCTCTTTTTGGCAGTTCTGGTCTGGAAGATTTTAGATGACAAGTGTATAGGAATTCAGCCCCCTACCATAACTTGCCTTCGGTCTAGTTGCCAATACTAATACAAAAAAAGTCGAGAAATATCCCCTACAAAACAGTTGCCGATCGAAAATTGCCGGACAAAGTGGGGATGATGGGGTAATATTTCGAAATTGGACAATTGTGCGCGGCCGTTTGGACGCTGGGCCAGTATTTATGTCTTATAGTGTACATGTCATTGTGTGTTCGGGAAAAAAAATTGATAACAAACTACGATTTTGTTTTGTATATTCCATTTATGTCTTATAATTATAGTGTATATATGACTGTGTGTTCGCAAAATATACTCTAAACCAAACACTCCGAGTTGTTGTTTATTCCCGTATAAAAAGGACCGCTGCGAATCGAATGTGTTAAGATTCATATCAATTAATCCTTTAAGTCTTTAACTTTCACAGGCCATTATTATGCTATGCTATATGCGATTGTCTAATAAGAGCCAAACTACAATATCAAAATACAAAAGTAGTGAACCGATTAACCCCATGCCCTGAAGCTACATAGCATACCATACCTGCCTACCCTATCTAACGAGGTAGCAGGTAATGAAGACTGTCATACCTTACAGTTCCACTCTATGATTACCGGGCTCTCCTAGCGGTACTTGGCCCCCTCTCTCCCTGACCCGTAGATAGATTTATGTCCAGGGGTTAATGTGGTTAGCTGGGGTGGAGTTTGTTGGGCTGTATGGGGGACGGGTTATGGGTGCTGGCTTGTCTTTTTTTGTACATACGACTAGTGCCTAGACCATCTTAATTATATTGCTATCATTAACAGTTTTTCTAACATACAGTATATACACACACTCTCTCTCTCTCTCTCTCTCTCTCTCTCTCTATATATATATATATATATATATATATATATATATATATATATATATATATATATATATATTAGATATATATACTGTATATATATAGGTGGGGGATTAATGTTATTACGTGTGGTTAGTTGGTAGCTGGGCTGTATGATGGACTTGTTCATATTGTTTGTCTGGTTTTATGTGTCTAATATACTGTTACCTAGATCATCTTGATTGTCTTACTATTATTAACAGCTAATCCCATATATCCACTTAATTTGCATATTTTTGCGATGGCCATTAACCGTTGTTCGTTTTACAATAAATTTGTCTAACTGTTATGATAATTTGATTCGTTTAACTACCTCTTGATCTAATCAAACTGATATAATACTTGGGCTGAAATGATCCCATTCATTACAACCTGATATTATGATAATTGCCCTCGCTGTCAGAACGTCACTTAAGATATAATAATTGTATTTCAATGTTGAACTACCAATCCAAGCTAGCTTACAAAAATAACTATCACCACACCAGGCGTAGGGATGTGGCGACCCCACCGCCTGTCACTTTGTGGCGCAGATAGCCCCTGGAGGTTGGGACCGGGAATCACACCTCCAGAATTGTTAGAAGGAGGCTGTAGACACCAGCCGAACAGGGCGATAATCCCGGGGAGTGCTAGGTAACTGATAAGGACCGCTGGAACTCCTGTTTCACCACCTGGCTTCCCTAGCTGACCCTTTCAGTGTCACATCAATATTGAGGGCAACCCCAACCTGCCTGGGGGGGGGCAGAAATACCCCCATCAGTCTGTCCCCTGGAAATGACTCCCCACAATTCTATGGACCACCACCTTCTACTCTTACTCTTGGGCAGGTGCCCAACCTCGAAAGGAATTGAAATAGGGGAGATATTCCCCCGCCAAAGGCGGCTTTCTAGGGCCTTCCCTAGCTGATGCTGAGAGGATTGGGTTCTAGTCATGTGGTGATGGGCTGGTCTATCCGAGTGAGAACTGAGCGTCTGCCATACCCATAGCTTACTCTGACTGTTCCTTTTACTTATATATCTTCTAGATCTCAAGTGGCGGCATCTTTTCCGTGGATTGACATCCCTACTGCCAACCTAGAAGTTGGCAGATTGGGAGCCAAAGCGTCACATTTTTCCCTTACCCCTCAACTTTCCCTTAATAATTGCTGAGGGACACAGGGCCTTGGGTGGGGCTTTGGTTTCCCGGGCATTTCCGCACCCTCCTCAACTCCCTGCCTTGGAGTGGCTTCGGTCACCCAGGCTTTGTTAATGGTAAGCAGGGAGGATTTTGTGGGGGCGCTCGTTTATGGCCTTGGCCTTGCTCGAGACCTTGGGGCTGTTAGGCCAGACAGCCTGGGGAACAACAACAACAACTTTCTATTATTTTCTGTAACATTCGTGGCCTTTCATCTAACTTCCACTCTGTGGAACACCACCTCTCCTCTGCCAACCCTGATCTTCTCTTTCTCACCGAGACACAGTTGTCTGGGACTACTGACAGCAAACCTTTCTCTGTATCCTCCTACTATCTCTATCCTCAGTTTCGAGCCAAAGGTTGATGTTGCGTCTATGTACGCAACAATCTTGTTTTCTCTTGTGTTCCCAACTTAGATTCTTCTGGATTCTCAACTCTCTGGCTAAAGCTTTCTTGTCACTTTCAACTAAATATCTCTGCGCTGTCTATCTCTCCCCTAATTTTACTGACTATCCAAAATTCTTTGGCTATATAACTTCTAAAGTGGAACACATTCTATCCATCTCTCCTTTCGCAGAAATCTCCATCTTAGGAAATTTCAATGTTCACCACCACCAATGGCTCTCCTGTTTCCACTGACCAACCTGGTGAAAAAGCCTACATCTTTTCTATCTTAAACGACCTAGAGCAGTTAGTCCAGCAACCCTGCCTGCCTGACCTTTGCTGAGTGAGGACCTGTCCCTAGTGACTCCCAGTGAATATCTTTGCCCATAGTGTGGTGATAGTATTAACGCTTTCGTAAAATGGCTGGTGTTGACGAGATTGCTACCTCCTCTCATATTCTCCAGCTTTGTCTTGCTTTGCAAGAAAGGATGGAGAATGTGGAGAGAGAGGTTCAGTCTCTCAAAGACGAGAATTTGGCCTTAAAGCTGACTTTGGCTGACAAGAAAAGTGAGGATAGTGCAACTGCTGTTAGGGATCGTGATGCTCCATGGACAGTTGTTCCAACAAGTGCAACAACCTGCAAATTTCTACGGCGGCCAGTTGCCCTCAGCAACAAGTTCATCACCTTGGATGACGAATGTGATGGTGAGGCTGCGAGTGCTTCCTTCGGCGAGGAAACCAGGAGAAAGGTAAGTAAGTTGCCTCCAACAGGGAATGGTGTGACTGCTGCCCCCCCAGGAGTACCTTCAACTGCTGCCCCAGGAGTTCCTGCCGCTGCCGCAGCTGCTACCAAGTCATCGACAAGGAGAGGCAAGTCCTTCTCAATTGTTGAGGACTCCATGGTCAGACACTTAGCTAGGTCCACCTGTACTGATATTAGGAAGCTTGTCTGTCTGCCTGGTGCCGGGGTTGGGAAGGTGTTAGAGGACATTGATTACATCATGAAAGATATTGGAGATAGCCCCATTATCTGTCTCAGTACAGGGAGCAATGATGTTGGTAAAGGTAGGACGGAAGTACTGCTTCGGCAGTACAGGGAGGTGTTAGATAAAGTTAGGAGGAAGGGAGGCATACCTGTAGTACACAGTATCTTGCCACGGAGAGGGGTCAGCAAGGAATGGTCATCTAGGGCAATTGGTATCAATTGTCGGCTGGAAAAATACTGTAATGCAAATGCAATACCATTCCTTGATAACTGGACCCGTTTCTATGGTAAAAATCAGTTGTACGCACAGGACGGGGTTCATCTTTCTCGGCTAGGGGTGGCAAATTTAGCTAGGTCAATAGATAGGATTGTCGCGGGGTTTCGCTGAAAATAAAGCCTGAGAATATGAGTAAGAATAATTGTCTAGATAGGGTAAATTGCCGTACTGGTACATCAGATAGGAATAGAAAATATCAGTCACAGGATTTTAATTGTACTGCTAGTAGAAATATTGAAGGTGTAACAGAAGATGGGAATTCAGTTAGAAATAAAGGTAAATCCGATACCAGTAAAATAAATTCATTGCGATTATATTATACAAACTGTAGGAGTTTATGTAACAAAATGGATGAACTTAGAGCACTTGTTAGCAACGAAAATATAGACATTATAGCACTGACTGAAACATGGATTAATACAGAATCAAGACATTTTTTAGCAGAATTCCATATACCAGGATATAGTTTGTTTAAACGCGACCGAACAAGTAGGAGGGGCGGCGGAATAGCAGTGTTTGTCAGGAGTTCTTTAAAAAGCTGTATTAAATCAGGTATTAGACTAAATACTGATAACGAAAGTGTTTGGGTTGAGGTTAGCGAAGGTAGTGAGACCATAATTATTGGAGTTATTTATAGACCACCAAATATGAGTAGAAACGAAGGTACAGCTTTATGGCAGGAAGTGAAAATAGCATCAAGGTTTAGCAATGTGTGTATTATAGGGGATTTTAATTTTCCGAATATTGATTGGCAGCATCAAATCGGCGACCCAGATTCAAAAGAGTTTATTGAGGCGGTACAGGATAGTTTTTTATTTCAATTCATAGACTCGCCTACTAGAGGTAATAATATCCTCGATTTAGTTCTCAGTAATAATGAACAAATGATAAATAATGTAGAGATAGCAGACCAACTAGGAAATAGTGATCATAAATCAATTTATTTTAACATACAATGGACAGGAAAGGCTAAAGAGAATACGACACTTATCCCAGATTTCAGAAAAGCCAATTATGGTAGATTAAGACGAGCCTTAAGAGTCGATCCTATGGTTAAACTATTAAGTGGACCCAGGTGCGCTAATGAACATACTCTCTCTCAGATACCTGTCTTAACTCAGGATAATTTGACAGCTACATATAATAATTTTATTTCTTCACTCCACAATGCGCAAAATAAATATATCCCCAAAAGAAAATTTAGATCAACACAGAACCAACCCAAATGGATGAATAATAGACTATTAGACCTTCTAGGAAAAAAGAGAGGAATATATCGAAAAATAAAGAAAGGCGAAATTCACCTACTTGCTTACTATCAGAATCTATCAAGAGAGGTTAAAAAAGGTATAAGGACAGACAAAAGAAATTATGAAATCAGGATAGCCAATGACTCAAAAAATAACCCTAAGGCTTTTTACCAGCTATATAAATCTAAAGTTAGAGATAAAATAGGCCCCCTTAAAACTTCGATAGGAGAAATGACAGAAAATGATTTAGAAATGTGCAGTACATTAAATAGTCCGTTTCTATCCGTTTTCACTAATGAAAATTTGGCACAGATTCCAGAAGTCCGTAAGGTATATAGAGATAGTATAGAAAATAGGTTAAGTACGGTTACTATAAGTAGAAATGATGTGCTTAAGGAAATTGACAGACTGAAACCTCAGAAATCGCCTGGTCCCGATGAGGTATATGCCAGAGTATTAAAAGAATGCAGAGATGAGTTAAGTTACCCATTAACATTTCTTTTTAACAATTCATTAGAAACAGGTATAGTTCCAGAAGCTTGGAAGCTTGCAAATGTAGTTCCGATTTTCAAAAAAGGTGATAAATCAATAGCATCCAATTACCGTCCCATTAGTCTCACTTCAATCATAGGAAAGCTACTAGAGTCAATTATTGCTAGGAAAATGAGAAACCACTTAGAAACATTTAACTTAATCAATTCTTCTCAGCATGGATTCACACAGGGACGTTCTTGCCTTACTAATTTGCTTAGTTTTTTCTCAGAGGTATATGAAGCAGTAGATAATGACAAGGCATACGATATTATATATTTAGATTTCAGTAAAGCTTTCGACAGAGTCCCTCATGAGAGATTGATGAGAAAGGTTGAGGCACATGGAATAGGTGGGGCGTTGTTGGGATGGATTAGGTCATGGCTAATTGGTAGGAAACAGAGTCAGCATAAATGGTAGCAAGTCAGAGTGGGGAGCAGTCAAAAGTGGTGTCCCCCAGGGATCGGTATTAGGTCCCCTGTTGTTTCTTATATACATAAATGACCTAGATTTAGGTATAACTAGTAGGATAAGTAAATTCGCAGACGATACTAAAATGGGGAGATCAATTGATTCAGATAGCGATATAGAGTGCCTCCAAAGGGATCTAGATACCTTACATGAATGGTCAGTAAATTGGCAGATGAAGTTTAACATTGACAAATGTAAGGTATTAAAGATAGGGAAGATGCAAACAAATGTTAAATATAAACTAGCTAATTTAGAATTAGAAAATTCAGACTGCGAGAAAGATCTAGGTGTGTTTGTTAGCAATGATTTGAAGCCTAGAAAACAGTGTATAGGCGTTCGTAATAAGGCAAACAGGATTCTCGGGTTCATCTCTAGGAGTGTGAGTAACAGAACTGCTGATGTTATCTTAAAACTTTACTTGTCATTAGTGAGACCCAATATGGATTATGCTGTCCAATTTTGGTGTCCTTATTACAGAATGGACATAGTTTCATTGGAGAGAGTACAGCGTAGAATGACAAAAATGATCCATAATATTAGAAATCTTTCGTATGAAGAAAGGTTGAAGAAATTAGGTTTACATTCGTTAGAGAGACGCAGAGTTAGAGGGGATATGATAGAGGTGTTCAAGTGGGTTAGTGGGATTAACAAAGGGGACATGACAAATGTACTAAAGCTCAGTGATGGTGAAAGAACTCGTACCAATGGTTTCAAATTAGATAAATTTCGTTTCAGAAAAGATATAGGCAAATATTGGTTTGGTAACAGAGTTGTAGATGGGTGGAATGGACTACCAAGTGCTATAGTGGGATCTAAAACTGTAGGGAGCTTTAAGATAAAATTGGATAAGCATATGGACGAGAAGGGTTGGGTGTGAAGGGGGATCAGCCGGGTTGGGCCAATCAGCGCTCTGCAGACCCCCATAATCCTGCGTTAATCTCTAACCGTTTTGGTAAGATGATCCTCAGGGTATTAGAGTGTGAAGCCTATAATTGGGCTTTGTAATTGATTTGGGGTTGTGTGGGACAGGGATCTGCCTTGCTTAGGCCAATCGGCTTTCTGCAGACTCCCATTTTCTTATGTTCTTATGTTAACCCACCCGTATCCTGGATCGCTATGGAGATTGGCCCAACATTCTTGACTTATTTCTAACCTCTAAATATATTTTGTAATGCTCTCCAAGTATACAAATTTTTTAATAATTATGTTGAAAATAACTGTTTTCAAAATTGCATTAAAGAAAGGTATTGCTTAGGGAATAAAAAATCAATGGAGATCCCACTGATGTGCTCAGAACAATCACAAGCTTCTATAAAATACAGAGGTGCAATGGTCTGGAATGGTCTTACCAATAGTATAAAAGAAGCAACTGATATTTTTAATTTTAAGTATTCATTGGAAGAGGCTTTTTGTATCAAAATATGAACAAAATATGATCACTATGAATACATAATTTAAAATGAATAATACATTTGACGTATATACTATGTTGATAATAAGTCTTTCGAATATGATATTTATCTATCTATCTATTGTCGGACGCCTTACTCCCCTTAATAGGGGTGGCCATACACAAAATAAGTGTTGTATATGTTCATTATTTGTCTTCATTTTTCTTCACTTTTTGCAGGATTGTTGCTGAAATGTATGATGTTGTTCTTTTCTGTTGTTCTGAACTAAATTCATGCCAATATTTGATATGTATGTGTATTTAAAAAAGTCAAAATAGCTTTATTGTCAGGGTGCCTTTAAATGGGAGTAATACTCTCAAAAGGCTCAGCCATTACCACTTGCTCATCATCGTCATAAAAATCAGGTCCACTTTATTATAGGACACTTTCAATTCCGTTAACTTGTAGTTGACGAATCTCTCTCTCTCTCGCTCTCTTTCTCTCTCTCTCTCTCTCTCTCTCTCTCTCTCTCTCTCTCTCTTTCTCTCTCTCTCTCTCTCTCTCTCTCTCTCTTTCTCTCTCTCTCTCTCTCTCTCTCTCTCTCTCTCTCTCTCTCTCTCTCTCTCTCTCTCTTCCCCCACTGCCATCTCATCACCACACCTTCACATCTACTGTATACACCCAATTAATATAAATACCACAATGTGTGTGGAATTTGTAAGTTACTGTATAACTGCAAATAGGACATCGAGTGTTTTATAATTATATTAATCCGTCCACTAACACACATAATTTCATTACCGTTTACTGTATTCTTTAGATAATTGTTGTTTCTGTAATTTGCAGTCAATACAATCAATGCATAGTTTGTATGGCCAGCGCGCATTAAAATTAATTAATGTTGATTCTTACAAATGAGTCTTAACTTATAAATTCACTGACGATTTCCTCAAGTATTGTTACGATGTGTTTGGCAATATGTGTTGTTAATAAAGATTGTTGATTTATATTTGTGCAAAGTTTTCCTCCCAGATATTATCAACCGTCTGGATTTACACGATTATTTTTATCTAATCTGACAAACAATATATGAAGAGTATACGCGTGTGTGTGTGTGTAATAATAATAATAATAATAATAATCGGTTTATTTCAAGCCGGCAGCCAATGGGGCTGAAAATACACAGACTTAACCTAGATCTTATCCTAATGGATCAACAGACTGATCCTGGCAGCTAACGAGAGCGCCTACATACTCCCAAGGGAGTAGGACGTGGGCAGGAGACTTTGTGGGTCCCCCGAGAAGATCCGCCCAGATCTTGCCTTCACGGCCAGGGAAAGTTTTTGAGAGAACTTCCCCTGCCGGCGCCTGGGATTGAACCCCCGACACCAGAGCTAGAGCTCCCAATACAGAGTACTAAGCGCGCGCGGCCACCGTGACCGTGTGTGTGTGTGTCTGTGTTTGTGTGTGTGTCTGTGTGTGTGTTTTCCTAACTCTTCAACCAGACGACGATATTTTCCGTATATTAATGTTACTAGCAGGTGGTAGTGGACGGGATATAATTCTAAATGAAGCCACTACTTTTAAGCTCCTCGGTGGTCTAGTGGTTTAGGTGCTGCACTACTGGCCTGGATTCGGACCCTGGCTGGGGCATGACACAAAATATTAATTAGTCAGTTTCTGTAAAAATCAATAATTATAAACTTGTTTACTCTTTCAGCACGTGACGCATTTGTCATAATCTTTTGGTTGCCGTTAGACGATTTGATTTTCTCTATATTATAATCTACTTCTAGGTCTCAAACCTTCTGAATAACTTAGGTCCTTCTTTAAGGTAGCCCACCTCGTGTTTTTGTTCTCTCTCTCCCTCTTTCTCTGGGTTGTATTTATTCGGCCCCATTCAGCCTACTGTTTTAAGACGTTTATCCCCATGCAGGTGTCGATTTTTTCCTGGCGAGCGAAAGCGAGCCAGCATATTTTTTATATATATATATATTTTTTTTTCAACAGGCTAAATTTGTACATTTTTCGATAGAAACATTTGTCCGATTTCTCCATATAGCTGGCTTGCTATCGCTCGCCAGGAATACATCGACACCTAGATGGGGATAAACGTCATAAAACAGTAGGCTGAATGGGGCCGAATGGATACAAGCCAGAGAAAGAGAGCAAAAGAAGAAAAAATAACTGCATAAAATCGTCTAATGTTAGCCGGAATAAAGGGTAAAAAGGCGACATCGTGCTGAAGGGGTTAAGTGTGAAACGTCCTTCCTAAGTTAAATAATATGTCTGTAGGCAGCTAGAACAAACATATAATATGTCTGTAGGCAGCTAGAACAAACATATAATATGTCTGTAGGCAGCTAGAACAAACATATAATATGTCTGTAGGCAGCTAGAACAAACATATAATATGTCTGTAGGCAGCTAGAACATAAATATGTCTGTAGGCAGCTAGAAAACATATAATATGTCTGTAGGCAGCTAGAACAAACATATAATATGTCTGTAGGCAGCTAGAACAAACATATAATATGTCTGTAGGCAGCTAGAACAAACATATAATATGTCTGTAGGCAGCTAGAACAAACATATAGCGTCATATGATTGACAGAGTTTAACCTCATCAGGTCCGACGTCTTGTGGGTTTTTTATGATGTGTTGTTTAATGATTTTTGAGGATTTTCCTTGAATTTGCCATTTAGAAACAATGTATTTGAGTTTGTCCCCTAGGCTAACAATAAACGCCTTCCCAGACTTCCTCCAATGTATTTTAGTTTGTCCCCTAGGCTACAATAAACACCTTCCCAGACTTCCTCCAATGTATTTTAGTTTGTCCCCTAGGCTAACAAAACACGCCTTCCCAGACTTCCTTCACACTTATTTGAGTTTGTCCCCTAGGCTAACAAAACACGCCTTCCCAGACTTCCTTCACACTTATTTGAGTTTGTCCCCTAGGCTAACAAAACATGCCTTCCCAGACTTCCTTCACACTTATTTGAGTTTGTCCCCTAGGCTAACAAAACATGCCTTCCCAGACTTCCTTCACACTTTAAAAAACGCCCACCTAGACCCCCTTCAAGCTAAATTTGTACAATTTTCGATAGCAAAATGTCCCGGCCTAATATAAGGCCCATTTATTTTCAGTTACAGGCTCGCTATCGCTAGCCCAGAAAAAAATAGAAACCTGATTGGGGTGAAGCGTTTCAATATCAACAAATTAATGGGGTGAAGCTTTCCTCCAAATTAATGGAGCGAAAACGAACACCAAACACCATCGCATATTTTAATTTATTTTCCCTTGACCTAATATATCATGTTATGAATTACCTGATATTATTTTGTCATTCCCCAAACTCACATTATAATTATCATTTGCTAAATCTAAATTATATAATAGACCTTGTAATATTGGAGATCATAAACTACTGGAAAATGATTCGCCATATTACTTGCCAAAACAAAAATGCAAGCAATTTCCTGTGTGGCTCAACTAAATGCAAGCAGACTTCTGAGTGGACACCAGAGAAAATATAAGCAGGTATCTGAGTTACCAAGAGATGATCCAAGCAGCTTACTGATAGGCCGAGGGATCAAGCAAGCAGCATCCTGGTTGGCCCGGAGATCATGTAAGCCGCGTTCTGATAGGCCCAGAGGGTGATACAAGTTGCACCCTGATTGGCCCGCCACTGGATTAGGGGAGTATCACACATGAGCGCATAGCTTCAATTTTTGATTGACAAACTCTTTCTGTGATCTTTAAAATTGGTATATATATATAAATATACATACAAAGTTAAGGTAGATTATACTTAAGAGTAGCGTAATTATTATAGAACTTCAATTTATAAAATGTTAGAACAGAATTACCGAAGAAAGTTGCTGTGAAAATTGTTGGTGTGATGCCCTGCAAGATTAGTATGTGCCGCATCATGGCTATCACTTTTTTTTTTTTTTTCATACCTGCCTTTCTTTCTTTCTCATCTTGTGCTTGCGATTTGCCTGGAGAAGAAATTACACTGCTTGTTGCAAAGGTGGTTTACTACCCTTCGCGTCGTTTGGTTGATTAGAATCATTATAAATCCAAAGGAGTGAGAGAATATGACCGCCCATTAATTAAATACTTGAAAACATGTAGACTTCTGTTGTCATATATTCTTAAGTTATCACTTTCATACGAAGGTGATGGGAACCCAGGACATTGTGTCTCGATGGCATCTGTTCACTCTTCTACACTCTTCTTCCTGGACCCCTTCAATCAGATGATTATATATTTACTTTATCAACGCTAATGCCGGATTATATTATTCGGTTTAGGAAGGACCTCTTGGAATCAAATGTGTGAAGACTGTTTAAACTATAAAGTGTTTTTTAGTAAACTCTAGGAATCAAATGTGTGAAGACTCTTTTTAGTGAACTCTTGGAATAAAATGTGAGAACTATTTTTAGTAAGCTTTAGGAATCACATTTGTGAAGACTATCCCTAGTAAGATCTAGGAATTAAATGTGTGACAACTATATAAATGAATATTCTAGGATTCAAGCGTGTGAAGATTATAATTTTATAGTTACACTTTTGCAGTTGACTAGAATCGTCAGGTGTGTAGACCACAACACAAATTGGCAGCAACTGATTGAAAAGTTTAAGAATTAAGTCAAGTTATCTTATCACTTGCATCGCCTTCTACTTGTTTTACTTTCCATTTCCTCTCGTGTATACAATGCAGTTCTCAACTATTACGCTATCAAACTCTTTCAACTCCTCGTATTAATTTGTTGAAGTACCTCCACTATTATTGTTTTCTTCCTCGCTGGTATTAATACTTTGATTACCTTGACTGTAATTTAATTGGATCGTGTGTGTGTGCCTGCTTAAAACTTTATTTTTCTGTGCATCACTGAACCTTGGGCATGTAATCACTGCTTGAGCCTCTGAGCCTTTTCTTTTGTTTATTGCACATCTACATTAGTTGTGATACAGATCAATTTGCTTGCCTACCCGCAGTTGTGTTGTATTTATTACTGTGTGATGGTCATAGTGCCTGATTAAGGGGGGGTCACCGGCTTTGTTTTATCTTTCTCCTTTTCTCTCTTTCCCTGGCTTGTAGCCATTCGGCCCATTCAGCCAACTGTTTTAAGACGTTTATCCCCATCCAGGTGTCGATTTCTTCCTGGCGAGCGATAGGGAGCCAGCATTGTATGGAGAAATCCGGCTTCGCCGGAGAAACTTTTCTATCGAAAAATGTACAAATTTAGCTTGCAGTCAAAACAAAAATATACATATACTGGCTCGCTAACGCTCACCAGGAAAATGTTGACACCTGGATGGTGGTATACGTCTTAAAACAGTAGGCTGAATGGGGCCGAATGGATACAAGCCAAAGAGAGAGGGAGAGAAAGAAACAAAAAAGCGAGGTGGGCTCCCTTAATAATTTGGTAATATTATCTTGTGCCTCGTGTGTGTTGGTGTTTGATGGTTTGGCTTGGGTTTCAGACGTAGGCCTTTGTTGATATGGTTAGATTGACTGTTTTAAAGGGGAGACTGTTTTTTGTTGTCCTATTAATTCATGTATTCCTATATTTCTTAGTTTCCTTGCTAGACCTCCACCAAGCTTAGAAACAACCCCTAGACCCCCCTTCAAGATAAATTTGTACATTTTTCGGTAGAAAAATTTCCCGGCCTCTTAAAATTTCAGACTTGCTTTCGCTCGCCAGGAAAAAATCGACACCTAAATGGCACGAAAGGCCTTAAAATTGACAATGAAATAGGGTGAAAGGTATTAAAATCGCCAAACTAATGGACCGAACGTCATAAAATCTGAAAACAAATGGGGCTAAACACGAGGAAGTAGGGGGACCAGAAAAACAGCCTGTCTCCCCATAATTATTGTTCATGTTAGGCTGTATGTTATTGTTACTTGTTATATTGTTTTTGTTATGCCTTGACTGATAGCTTTGTTGACTGCTTTGCGTGTGGTGGCGTATTCTGTTATTGATAGCGTAATGCATAAGTGCGCGGAATTTCGGTGTGAGTATCCTAGGTTCGAGTCCTAGAGTCGAGTGCCACATGTATTTGTTGATTTCATTAATTGAGTTTAGAAGTGAAGTTGGTTGGTGAAAAAATATAATACTAAACATTGAAAAATATGTTGTGAATCCCTTAGAGTTTGCCGGGGAAATGTCTAGTAAACTCTTATTATCTCAAGCTTTTGTTGTGGTATATACATAAAGGCTAAGCAGATATTGAAATTACTGAAAAAAATTATGTTAATGAAGTAACATTTTCAACAGAAAATACGTTTGCGTCTATATAGTGCTGCGAGATTTGAATAGCTAAATTAAGTGTGATTTACTAGTTAATAAATACTTCTCGACCATTGAATAAATACAACATCGACAGTCAAAGTAGTATTATAGTGATGAATTACAGAAAGATAAACTTGGTTAAGTACGAGAGAGATGCAGATATATATTATATATGAAAAGTGACATGGGACTAAATCTACACAAGCAAGATATTGATATGAGAGAGAGAGAGAGAGAGAGAGAGAGAGAGAGAGAGAGAGAGGGAGCGAGAGAGAGGAGAGAGAAGATAGAGAGAGAGAGAGAGAGAGAGAGAGAGAGAGAGAGAGAGAGAGAGAGAGAGAGAATAGCACAGGTTTGGCTTGCGCAGGAATGTAGCAGGGTTAGTGCATGCTGGAGGGGAAAAAGAGCGGGGGGGGGGGGGGGGTGGTAACTAGGAAGAGGGGGCTGGTGCATATGAGAGGTAAGGGGGGAGAGGTGGAGGGGTAGTGCATTCGGGAGGGGTAGAATCAGAGAGAGAGGTGTAACTAGGGGGAGAGGGACGCTGCATGTGAAAGGTAAGTGTGTGTGTGTGTGTGTGTGTGTGTGTGTGTGTGTGTGTGTGTGTAAGGGGGTGCATGTAGGTGGGAGAGGGCCGGTGCATATGACGAGGTGGGGAGTAAGGGGGAGGTGTATGTAAGAGGCAAGTGGAGAGGGGGAGGGGTAGTGCATGCGGGAGGGGAAGAAGAACGAGGAGGAGGTGTAACTAGGGGGAGATGACTGGTGAGGTCGAGAGGTAGGGGAGGGGGAGGTGTATGTGAGAGTACAAAGGGAGTACAAAGGAAATCAAGCAACAACAGATCTAGTGACCCTTCTAGGCTGCTTGTCCTCCAAAACACAGGATCAAGTGTCCAAACAGTGGTTTAGAGTGGGTAAGGGAACATTGGAAAGGGAACTACTGCCCTGGAACTAATGTCCGTGTCAGGATTAGGAAGTTAATTAGTAGGGGACAGATGGGTTAGTAACTGAGGGGAGGATAAAATAAAGTTATTCATTTACAAACGCAGTCAGTCACGGGTTTGATGCGCGAGATATTTGTCTAGGCGAAGTTTAAATGAATCAACGGTGCTGCAGTCTATAACATCTCGGGGAAGCCCATTCCATAAGTTGACAACTCGATTGAAGAAGAAATGTTTAGCTTCGTGTGAGCTAAAAGATTTACCAATAATTTTGCACCCGTTTCCCCACGTGTAATTAGATTGGTCGATAGTGAAGTAGTTACTACAGTTCATATTGTCGATGCCTTTGATGATTTTGAACACTTGAATTAAGTCGCCTCTTAATCTGCGCTGGGTTAAAGGAAATAGATTTAATTCTCTAAGACGCTCCTCGTATGGTTTGTTCTTTAGGCTAGGTATCATTTTGGTAACTACGTTGAACTCGTTCTAGCTTGTAATCTTTTTGGTAATAAGGGCACCAGGATTGAACGCAGTATTCCAGAAGAGGGCGGACTAAAGAATTGTAAAGGGTTAGGATAACGTCTTTGGATTTATGCTCAAATGACCTGCCTATAAAGCCAATTATTTTGTTTGCCTTCTTAACAACTTCTGAACATTGTTGACTGTAGGCATCTAAAGGGACCAATGTAAGTAGCGGGGTACCCCAGGGATCGGTACTAGGACCAATTCTCTTTCTAATTTACATCAATGACATAGATGAGGGTCTCACCTGTACAATCTCAAAATTTGCTGACGATACAAAAATTGCAAATAGCGTACTCTCAAAAGAACAAGTTGACGATATGCAACACAATCTAGATAAGTTGTCATGTTGGGCCCAAATTTGGCAAATGAGTTTCAATGCGGATAAATGTAAAGTACTACATATCGGATACCAAAATGAGAAAGCAAACTATTTGATGAATGGCACTCAGCTTAAGAATGTAAACAGAGAAACCGATCTGGGAGTAACAATATCGAGTAACCTAAAACCGAGTCAACAATGTTCAGAAGTTGTTAAGAAGGCAAACAAAATAATTGGCTTTATAGGCAGGTCATTTGTGCATAAATCCAAAGACGTTATCCTAACCCTTTACAATTCCTTAGTCCGCCCTCTTCTTGAACACTGCGTTCAATCCTGGTGCCCTTATTACCAAAAAGATATAGACAAGCTAGAACGAGTTCAACGTAGAGTTACCAAAATGATACCTAGCCTATAGAACAAACCATACGAGGAGCGTCTTAGAGAATTAAATCTATTTCTCAGCGCAGATTAAGAGGCGACTTAATTCAAGTGTTCAAAATCATCAAAGGCATCGACAATATGAACTGTAGTAAGTACTTCACTATCGACCAATCTAATTACACGCGGGGAAACGGTTGCAAAATTATTGGTAAATCTTTTAACTCACACGAAGCTAAGAATTTCTTCTTCAATCGAGTTGTCAACTTATGGAATGGGCTTCCCCGAGATGTCATAGACTGCAGCACCGTTGATTCATTTAAACTTCGCCTAGACAAATATCTCGCATCAAACCTGCGACTGACTGCGTTTGTAAATTAATAACTTTATTTTATCCTCCCATCAGTTACTAACCCATCTGTCCCCTACTAACTTCCTAATCCTGCTACGGACATTAGTTCCAGGGCAGTAGTTCCCTTTCCAATATTCCCTTACCCACTCTAAACCACTGTTTGGACACTTGATGCTCAGTGTTTTGGAGGACAAGCAGCCTAGAAGGGTCACTAGACCTGTTGTTGCTTGATTTCCTTTGTACTCCTTTGACTCGGTTTTAGGTTACTCGATATTGTTACTCCCAGATCGGTTTCTCTGTTTCCATTCTTAAGCTGAGTGCCATTCATCAAATAGTTTGCTTTCTCATTTTGGTATCCGATATGTAGTACTTTACATTTATCCGCATTGAAACTCATTTGCCAAATTTGGGCCCAACATGACAACTTATCTAGATTGTGTTGCATATCGTCAACTTGTTCTTTTGAGAGTACGCTATTTGCAATTTTTGTATCGTCAGCAAATTTTGAGATTGTACAGGTGAGACCCTCATCTATGTTGTTGATGTAAATTAGAAAGATAATTGGTCTTAGTACCGATCCCTGGGGTACCCCGCTACTTACATTGGTCCATTTAGATGCCTTACCGTTTATGACTACTATTTGCTTTCTGTCGCTGAGCCAATTTTCTATCCATTTCAACACACCGTCTTGTATTCCATGCGCTTTTAGTTTTAGCAGTAAACGTTTGTGGGGAACTTTGTCAAAGGCCTTTTGAAAATCAAGGTATATAATATCTACAGCTTTACTCTCATCGTAGAGGTTGAGGATATCGTGGAAGAAGTCTAAGAGGTTTGTTAAACAGGAACGTTTTTTACGAAAGCCGTGTTGAGTATCTTCAAGCATGTTATTTTCCTCTAAGTGATTTACGAGTCTGTCTCTTATGAGTGTTTCTAGCATTTTACATACAACTGAGGTTAAGCTAATTGGACGATAGTTACTGGGTAGGGATTTGCTGCCTTTTTTTAATATCGGTGTTACGTTGGGTAGCTTCCACTGATCAGGCATAGTTCCAGACTGCAAGGATTTATTGAATAGCAATGTCAGTGGTTTACAGAGCTCATCCTTAGCTTCCTTTAGGACTCTAGGTGAGATTGTATCAGGTCCAGGCGTTTTATTTACCTTGAGTTTATCTAAACAATTCAATACTTCTCTCTCTGTAACGGTGATATTGCTTAGAACATCTGAATTATCAATCTGAATCGGCGATGGTGTAGGGATATCACTGAGGTCTTCCGTTGTAAAAACTGATGCAAAGAAGGTATTGAGGGCATTACTCATTTGTACTTCGTCTTTGGTGTATTCTCCATTTTCATCGACTAACGGTCCAACAGCTGAAGTAACTACTTTTTTCTTTCTGATTTAACTATAGAATTCTTTCGGGTTTGTTTTACTTTGAGGGGACTGGAGAGGTAGGGGAGGGGGAGGAGTTTTTGAGAGGGGAGTGGAGAGGTAGGGGAGGGGGAGGTGTATGTTGTTAGAGGGGAGTGGAGAGGTTGGGGAGGGGGAGATGTTTGTGAGAGGGGAGTGGAGAGGTAGGGGAGGGGGAGGTATGTGTGAGAGGGGAGTGGAGAGGTAGTAGAAGGAGTTGGAGGTTTATGTGTAAGGTGAGTGGGGATGGAAAAGGAGGTGAGGTAAAAGAGGAGGGTTATTTGGGTAAGGTAGAAATGGAAGTTAAGAGAGGAAAGCGAGGTGTGCTTCAAGAATCACCCAATAACACACCTTTCAAATACACTTGTTCCATACTCATACAGTCTCCATAATCATGAACACACACTCACTATCCCATTCTACCCTACCAGTCATGCAGCCTCCACCACCACCACCATTACCACCACTACCAATACCCCCTGTACCACTAACACCACTATCACCACCACTACCATAATCACCACCACAGCTACCTTCTCTCCCTTACTAACTATGCACATATAAGAACATAAGGCTACGAAAATCTGCAGAGGACCTACCGGCCCACACAAGGCAGATCCCTTTCACACCCAACCAATGTCATTCATATGACTATCTAAATTACGATAGAAACTTTCCGCCGTTTCTGAACTATTCCACATACCCCAAACCGTGTTTCCAAACCAATTTATGTATCCTACCAATACCACTACAATATTCTCCCCTACTTGTAATGCAGTATTTGCCAACTCCACTACCAGAGATATGTGTTTTATCTCCTCTACCTATCATGCACCTACCACAACTACCATTACCACCCTCACAACTACCCTCCTTCCCCGACACATCTTGCACACATTACTACCACTACCACAACTGCTTTTCCCCTACGTGCAGTACAGTTCTTACCACTATCGCCACCACAGCTACCATACCCTACATGCCATGCACCTACCAACACCACCACAGTTACTATCTTCACCTCAAATCCTGCACATACCACAACTACCTCCCCCACCACAATTACATTATCTCTCCTATCCACCGTGCACCAACCATCACCACCACCACCACAACCTTCAGCACCACAGCTACCCTTTAATACCTGTCATACAGCTACCACATTCACACCACAGCTTTCCTCTCTCATGTCAGCCATCTCCACCATCACCACCAACACCATCACCACTACCACAGCCTTCACTACCACCACAGCTACCTTTTAATACCTGTCGTGCAGCTACCACCTTCACACCACAGCTTTTGTCTCTCCTTTCAACCACCACCACCACCACCACAACTACCTTTTAATACCTGTCATGCAGCTACCGCCTTCACCACTGCCACACGGCTTCCTTCTCTCCCTTCAGCCATGCAGCGGTCACCACCACCATCACCTCTAACACAATTACCCTGTCCCCTATCAACCACCCACTAACACAAAAACCACCTACCATTTAGCTACCATCACCATAACTACCCTCTCTCCCCAATTTTCCTTTACACCTACCACCATCACCACTACTACATCTACCCTCTCTATCCTATCATACAACCACCACTACCATCACCACAGCTACCCTCCCTTACACCTATCATACAACCACCACCACCACAGTTACCCTCCCTTACACCTGTCATACAACCACCACCACCACAGCTACCCTCCCTTACACCTGTCATACAACCACCACCACCACCACCACAGCTACCCTCCCTTACACCTGTCATACAACCACCACCACCACAGTTACCCTCCCTTACACCTGTCATACAACCACCACCACCACCACAGCAACCCTCCCTTACACCTGTCATACAACCACCACCACAGTTACCCCTCCCTTACACCTGTCATACAACCACCACCACCACCACCACAGCTACCCTCCCTTACACCTGTCATACCACCACCACCACCACAGTTACCCTCCCTTACCCTGTCATAAACCACCACAGCTACCCCTTACCCCTATCATACAACCACACACCACAGTACCCTCCCTTACACCTGTCATACAACCAACCACCACCAGCTACTCCCTTACACCTGTCATACAACACTACCACCACCACAGCTACCCTCCCTTACACCTGTCATACAACCACCACAACCACAGTTACCCTCCCTAACACCTGTCACGCAACCACCACCACCAGTTACCCTCCCTTACACCTGTCATACAACCACCACCACCACCACCACAGTTACCCTCCCTTACACCTGTCATACAACCACCACCACCACAGTCACCCTCCCTTACACCTGTCATACAACCACCACCACCACCACCACAGTTACCCTCCCTTACACCTGTCATACAACCACCACCACCACCACCACCACAGTTACCCTCCCTTACACCTGTCATACAACCACCATCACAGTTACCCTCCCTTACACCTGTCATACAACCACCACCACCACCACTACAGCTACCCTCACTTACACCTGTCATACAACCACCACCACCACAGTTACCCTCCCTTACACCTGTCATACAACCACCACCACCACCACCACAGTTACCCTCCCTTACACTTGTCATACAACCACCACCACCACAGCTACCCTCCCTTACACCTGTCATACAACCACCACCACCACAGTTACCCTCCCTTACACCTGTCATACAACCACCACCAGTTACCCTCCCTTACACCTGTCATACAACCACCACCACCACAGCTACCCTCCCTTACACCTGTCATACAACCACCACCACCACAGTTACACACACCATACACACCACCACCACAGCTACCCTCCCTTACACCTGTCATACAACCACCACCACCACCACAGTTACCCTCCCTTACACCTGTCATACAACCACCATCACAGTTACCCCTTACACCTACAACCACCACCCACCACCACCACAGCTACCTCCCTTACACCTGTCATACACACCACCGCCACCACACAGTTACCCTCCCTTACCATACAACACCACCACCATCACAGCTACCCTCACTGTCATACCACCACACCAGTCCTTACCTCATACAACCACCACCACCAATTACCCTCCCTTACCTGTCATACAACCACCACACCACCACAGTTACCCTCCCTTACACCTCATACAACCATACCACCACCACAGCTACCACAACCTGTCATACAACCACCACCACCACAGCTACCCTCCCTTACACCTGTCATACAATCACCACCACCACAGCTACCCTCCCTTACACCTGTCATACAACCACCAACACCACAGTTACCCTCCCTTACACCTGTCATACAACCACCACCACCACCACCACCACAGCTGCCCTACCTTACACCTGTCATACAACCACCACCACCACAGTTACCCTCCCTTACACCTGTCATACAACCACCACCACCACACACAGTACCCTCCCTTACACCTGTCATACCACCACCACCACAGTTACCCTCCCTTACACCTGTCATACAACCACCACCACCACCACAGCTACCCTACCTTACACCTGTCATACAACCACCACCACCACAGTTACCCTCCCTTACACCTGTCATACAACCACCACCACCACCACCACAGTTACCCTCCCTTACACCTGTCATAACCACCACCACCACCACCACAGCTACCCTCCCTTACACCTGTCATACAACCACCACCACCACCACCACAGCTACCCTCCCTTACACCAGTCATACAACCACCACCACCACAGCTACCCTCCCTTACACCTGTCATACAACCACCACCATCACAGTTACCCTCCCTTACACCTGTCATACAACCACCACCACCACCACAGCTACCCTCCCTTACACCTGTCATACAACCACCACCACCACCACAGCTACCCTCCCTTACACCTGTTTACAACAACCACCACCACCACAGTTACCCTCCCTTACACCTGTCATACAACCCCACCACCACCACCACCACAGCTACCCTCCCTTACACCTGTCATACAACCACCACCACCACAGTTACCCTCCCTTACACCTGTCATACAACCACCACCACTACCACCACAGTTACCCTCCCTTACACCTGTCATACAACCCCCACCACCACCACCACAGTTACCCTCCCTTACACCTGTCATACAACCACCACCACCACAGTTACCCTCCCTTACACCTGTCATACAACCACCACCACAGCTACCCTCCCTTACACCTGTCATACAACCACCACCACCACAGTTACCCTCCCTTTCACCTGTCATACAACCACCACCACCACAGCTACCCTCCCTTACACCTGTCATTCAACCACTACCAGCACCACCACATCTACCCTCCCTTACACCTGTCATACGACCACCACCACCACAGCTACCCTCCATTACACCTGTCATACAACCACCACCACCACAGTTACCCTCCCTTACACCTGTCATACAACCACCACCACCACATTTACCCTCCCTTACACCTGTCATACAACCACCACCACAGCTATCCTCCCTTACACCTGTCATACAACCACCACCACCACAGTTACCCTCCCTTACACCTGTCATACAACCACCACTACCACCACCACAGCTACCCTCCCTTACACCTGTCATACAACCACCACTACCACAGCTACCCTCCCTTACACCTGTCATACAAACACCACCACCACCACCACAGCTACCCTCCCTTGCACCTGTTATACAACCACCACCACCACAGTTACCCTCCCTTACACGTCATACAACCACCACCACCACCACCACAGTTACCCTCCCTTACACCTGTCACACAACCACCACCACCACCACCACAGCTACCCTCCCTTACACCTGTCATACAACCACCACCACCACAGCTACCCTCCCTTACACCTGTCATACAATCACCACCACCACAGTTACCCTCCCTTACACATGTCATACAACCACCACCACCACCACAGCTACCCTCCCTTACACCTGTCATACAACCACCACCACAGCTACCCTCCCTTACACCTGTCCTACAACCACCACAACAGTTTCTCTCCCTTACACCTGTCATACAACCACCACCACCCCCACAGCTACCCTCCCTTACACCTGTCATACAACCACCACCACCACCACAGCTACCCTCCCTTACACCTGTCATAGAACCACCACTACCACAGCTACCCTCCCTTACACCTGTCATACAACCACCACCACCACAGCTACCCTCCCTTACACCTGTCATACAACCACCACCACCGCAGTTACCCTCCATTACACCTGTCATACAACCACCACCACCACCACCACAGTTACCCTCCCTTACACCTGTCATACAACCACCACCACAGCTACCCTCCCTTACACCTGTCATACAACCACCACCACCACCACCACAGTTACTCTCCCTTACACCTGTCATACAACCACCACCACCACAGTTACCCTCCCTAACACCTGTCATACAACCACCACCACCACAGCTACCCTACCTTACACCTGTCATACAACCACCACCACCACAGTTACCCTCCCTTACACCTGTCATACAACCACCACCACCACCACCACAGTTACCCTCCCTTACACCTGTCATATAACCACCACCACCACCACCACCACAGCTACCCTCCCTTACACCTGTCATACAACCACCATCACCACCACCACAGCTACCCTCCCTTACACCTGTCATACAACCACCACCACCACAGCTACCCTCCCTTACACCTGTCATACAACCACCACCATCACAGTTACCCTCCCTTACACCTGTCATACAACCACCACCACCACCACAGCTACCCTCCCTTACACCTGTCATACAACCACCACCACCACAGCTACCCTCTCTTACACCTGTTATACAACCACCACCACCACAGTTACCCTCCCTTACACCTGCCATACAACCCCACCACCACCACCACCACAGCTACCCTCCGTTACACTTTTTTTTTTTTTTTTTTTTTTTTTTAAGACAATGAACGGAGGAAGGAAAAACACAGATAAAACAAAAAGGTCCATGTGCCTAAAGGCATCCTCCATTCATAAAATGTTTGTAACAACTGGATTTAAACATTTGTAGATTGTAAGTTTGTGGAAAGCAATTCGAGGGAAGTGAATTCCAAAGAGTAGTAGCTCTGGGGATAAATGAATTCTGATAAGCAGAAGTTCTGCATTGTGGAGGAGAAAGTGTAAATTCATGGGCGCTCTCAGCTGCCCTAGTTCTACGGGGAAAGATGTGGAGAGGCGGCACAATTGAAGCAAGTTCCTCGGAACAATTGCTGTGAAAATATCTGTAGAATAATGCAAGGGATGCAACGTTTCTTCGTATGGATAATGTAGGAAGGTCCTGTGTGATTGCAGGGTTATTGATTAATCTAATAGCTTTATTTTGAATTTTGTCCAACTGCCTCAATGCAACCACTCCACTTCCACCCCACAGAGGTGAACAGTAATCCATCTGAGAACGCACATGACTTTTATATATCACGGCCAACTGCTCGTCGGTGAAGAATTCTCGAACTCTGTACAGGAGTCCCAATTTTTTAGAGGCATTCTTAGCAATGCTTCTAACATAATGTGTCCAGCTCAAGTTAGTAGTTAATGTTACACCGAGAATGTCAATACTAGGGGAAGTGGGAATATTTACATCATTAAAAAATATGGGAGTCAGTGTGATTCTGTCGGTTAGAAAATTGAATGTACTTGGTTTTCTGTGCATTAAAGGAAACTAGATTCTTTTGTCCCCATCCATTAATTCTAGAAAGGTCCTGGTTCAGAGAAATTGCAGTGTTTATTTTTGAATTTATAAGATCGGGTTGGGTGACAGAATTGGTAAATGTGAAGGAACTGTGGAGTGTTGAGTCATCTGCGTAGGAATGTATTGGATTATGAGTGGTAGATATGAGATCATTGATATGAATGAGGAACAGAATTGGGGCCAAAACTGATCCCTGGGGAACACCAGCATTTATTGAGTGAAATTGAGAATAAAGGCCATCTACCATTACACATATTTTTCTGTTATGAAGATAAGAAGAAATTAGTGGAACTAATGATGCAAGGCCGTAGTGTGACATCTTCGACAATAAGGATTGATGCCAGACTCTATCAAATGCCTTTGATATATCCAGTGCTATTGTCTGTGTTTCACCATGTTGGTCTGTAGCTTGGTTGATTTGATGCGTAAGAAGGCAAAGCATGTCTGCAGTTGATCGACATCGTCTAAAACCATATTGCCTATCACTGATTAATTTATTATTCTCAAGATGCTTAATTATGTGATTATTTAATATAATTTCAAAGACTTTACCAAGAGTGGAAGTTATAGCTATTGGTCTGTAGTTTGATGGATCTGTCATACAACCACCACCACCACAGTTACCCTCCCTTACACCTGTCATACAACCACCACCACTACCATCACAGTTACCCTCCCTTACACCTGTCATACAACCCCCACCATCACCACCACAGTTACCCTCCCTTACACCTGTCATACAACCACCACCACCACCACCACCACAGTTACCCTCCCTTTCACCTGTCATACAACCACCACCACAGCTACCCTCCCTTACACCTGTCATACAACCACCACCACCACAGTTACCCTCCCTTACACCTGTCATACAACCACCACCACCACCACCACAGCTACCCTCCCTTACACCTGTCATTCAACCACTACCAGCACCACCACATCTACCCTCCCTTACACCTGTCATACGACCACCACCACCACAGCTACCCTCCCTTACACCTGTCATACAACCACCACCACCACCACCACAGCTACCCTCCCTTACACCTGTCATACAACCACCACCACCACAGTTACCCTCCCTTACACCTGTCATACAACCACTACCACAGCTACCCTACCTTACACCTGTCATACAACCAACACCACCACAGTTACCCTCCCTTACACCTGTCATACAACCATCACCACCACCACCACAGCTACCCTCCCTTACACCTGTCATACAACCACCACCACCACAGCTACCCTCCCTTACACCTGTCATACAACCACCACCACCACCACCACAGCTACCCTCCCTTGCACCTGTTATACAACCACCACCACCACAGTTACCCTCCCTTACACCTGTCATACAACCACCACCACCACCACCACAGTTACCCTCCCTTACACCTGTCACACAACCACCACCACCACCACCACCACAGCTACCCTCCCTTACACCTGTCATACAACCACCACCACCACAGCTACCCTCCCTTACACCTGTCATACAATCACCACCACCACAGTTACCCTCCCTTACACATGTCATACAACCACCACCACCACCACAGCTACCCTCCCTTACACCTGTCATACAACCACCACCACAGCTACCCTCCCTTACACCTGTCATACAACCACCACCACCACCACCACAGATTCTCTCCCTTACACCTGTCATACAACCACCACCACCACCACAGCTACCCTCCCTTACACCTGTCATACAACCACCACCACCACCACCACCACAGCTACCCTCCCTTACACCTGTCATAGAACCACCACTACCACAGCTACCCTCCCTTACACCTGTCATACAACCACCACCACCACAGCTACTCTCCCTTACACCTGTCATACAACCACCACCACCACAGTTACCCTCCCTTACACCTGTCATACAACCACCACCACCACCACCACAGTTACCCTCCCTTACACCTGTCATACAACCACCACCACCACCACCACAGCTACCCTCCCTTACACCTGTCATACAACCACCACCACCACAGTTACTCTCCCTTACACCTGTCATACAACCACCACCACCACCACAGCTACCCTCCCTTACACCTGTCATACAACCACCACCACCACCACCACCATAGCTACCCTCCCTTACACCTGTCATAGAACCACCACTACCACAGCTACCCTCCCTTACACCTGTCATACAACCACCACCACCACAGTTACCTTCCCTTTCACCTGTCATACAACCACCACCACCACCACAGCTACCCTCCCTTACACCTGTCATACAACCACCACCACAGCTACCCTCCCTTACACCTGTTAAACAACTACCACCACCACAGTTACCCTCCCTTACACCTGTCATACAACACCACCACCACCACCACCACAGGTACCCTCCCTTACACCTGTCATACAACCACCACCACTACAGTTACCCTCCCTTACACCTGTCATACAACCACCACCACTACCACCACAGTTACCCTCCCTTACACCTGTCATACAACCACCACCACCACCACCACAGTTACCCTCCCTTCCACCTGTCATACAACCACCACCACCACCACCACAGTTACCCTCCCTTACACCTGTCATACAACCACCACCACCACCACCACAGCTACCCTCCCTTACACCTGTCATAGAACCACCACCACCACAGTTACCCTCCCTTACACCTGTCATACAACCACCACCACCACAGTTACCCTCCCTTACACCTGTCATACAACCACCACCACCACCACAGTTACCCTCCCTTACACCTGTCATACAACCACCACCACCACAGTTACCCTCCCTTACACCTGTCATACAACCACCACCATCACCACCACAGTTACCCTCCCTTACACCTGTCACACAACCACCACCACCACCACCACAGCTACCCTCCATTACACCTGTCATACAACCACCACCACCACAGCTACCCTCCCTTACACCTGTCATACAATCACCACCACCACAGTTACCCTCCCTTACACATGTCATACAACCACCACCACCACAGCTACCCTCCCTTACACCTGTCATACAACCACCACCACAGCTACCCTCCCTTACACCTGTCATACAACCACCACCACCACCACCACAGATTATCTCCCTTACACCTGTCATACAACCACCACCACCACCACAGCTACCCTCCCTTACACCTGTCATACAACCACCACCACCACCACCACCACCACAGCTACCCTCCCTTACACCTGTCATAGAACCACCACTACCACAGCTACCCTCCCTTACACCTGTCATACAACCACCACCACCACAGCTACCCTCCCTTACACCTGTCATACAACCACCACCACCACAGTTACCCTCCCTTACACCTGTCATACAACCACCACCACCACCACCACAGTTACCCTCCCTTACACCTGTCATACAACCACCACCACCACCACCACAGCTACCCTCCCTTACACCTGTCATACAACCACCACCACCACCACCACAGTTACTCTCCCTTACACCTGTCATACAACCACCACCACCACCACAGCTACCCTCCCTTACACCTGTCATACAACCACCACCACCACCGCCACCACCACCACAGCTACCCTCCCTTACACCTGTCATAGAACCACCACTACCACAGCTACCCTCCCTTACACCTGTCATACAACCACCACCACCACAGTTACCTTCCCTTTCACCTGTCATACAACCACCACCACCACCACAGCTACCCTCCCTTACACCTGTCATACAACCACCACCACAGCTACCCTCCCTTACACCTGTTAAACAACCACCACCACCACAGTTACCCTCCCTTACACCTGTCATACAACCCCACCACCACCACCACCACAGGTACCCTCCCTTACACCTGTCATACAACCACCACCACTACAGTTACCCTCCCTTACACCTGTCATACAACCACCACCACTACCACCACAGTTACCCTCCCTTACACCTGTCATACAACCACCACCACCACCACCACCACCACAGTTACCCTCCCTTCCACCTGTCATACAACCACCACCACCACCACCACAGTTACCCTCCCTTACACCTGTCATACAACCACCACCACCACCACCACAGCTACCCTCCCTTACACCTGTCATAGAACCACCACCACCACAGTTACCCTCCCTTACACCTGTCATACAACCACCACCACCACAGTTACCCTCCCTTACACCTGTCATACAACCCCACCACCACCACCACCACAGCTACCCTCCCTTACACCTGTCATACAACCACCACCACTACAGTTACCCTCCCTTACACCTGTCATACAACCACCACCACAATTACCCTCCCTTACACCTGTCATACAACCACCACCACCACAGTTACCCTCCCTTACACCTGTCATACAACCACCACCACCACCACCACCACAGCTACCCTCCCTTACACCTGTCATACAACCACCACCACCACAGCTACCCTCCCTTACACCTGTCATACAACCACCACCACCACCACAGCTACCCTCCCTTACACCTGTTATACAACCACCACCACCACAGTTACCCTCCCTTACACCTGTCATACAACCACCACCACCACCACCACAGTTACCCTCCCTTACACCTGTCACACAACCACCACCACCACCACTACAGCTACCCTCCCTTACACCTGTCATACAACCACCACCACCACAGCTACCCTCCCTTACACCTGTCATACAACCACCACCACCACAGTTACCCTCCCTTACACATGTCATACAACCACCACTACCACCACAGCTACCCTCCCTTACACCTGTCATACAACCACCACCACCACCACCACAGCTACCCTCCCTTACACCTGTCATACAACCACCACCACCACAGTTACTCTCCCTTACACCTGTCATACAACCACCACCACCACCACAGCTACCCTCCATTACACCTGTCATACAACCACCACCACCACCACCACCACAGCTACCCTCCCTTACACCTGTCATAGAACCACCACTACCACAGCTACCCTCCCTTACACCTGTCATACAACCACCACCACCACAGTTACCCTCCCTTTCACCTGTCATACAACCACCACCACCACCACAGCTACCCTCCCTTACACCTGTCATACAACCACCACCACAGCTACCCTCCCTTACACTTGTTATACAACCACCACCACCACAGTTACCCTCCCTTACACCTGTCATACAACCCTACCACCACCACCACCACAGCTACCCTCCCTTATACCTGTCATACAACCACCACCACTACAGTTACCCTCCCTTACACCTGTCACACAACCACCACCACTACCACCACAGTTACCCTCCCTTACACCTGTCATACAACCACCACCACCACCACAGTTACCCTCCCTTCCACCTGTCATACAACCACCACCACCACCACCACAGTTACCCTCCCTTACACCTGTCATACAACCACCACCACCACCACCACCACAGCTACCCTCCCTTACACCTGTCATAGAACCACCACCACCACAGTTACCCTCCCTTACACCTGTCATACAACCACCACCACCACCACCACAGCTACCCTCCCTTACACCTGTTATTTAACCACCACCACCACCACCACAGCTACCCTCCCTTACACCTGTCATACAACCACTACCACCACCACCACAGCTACCCTCCCTTACACCTGTCATACAACCACCACCACTACCACCACAGTTACCCTCCCTTACACCTGTCATACAACCACCATCACCACCACCACAGTTACCCTCCCTTCCACCTGTCATACAACCACCACCACCACCACCACAGTTACCCTCCCTTACACCTGTCATACAACCACCACCACCACCACCACAGCTACCCTCCCTTACACCTGTCATAGAACCACCACCACCACAGTTACCCTCCCTTACACCTGTCAAACAACCACCACCACCACCACCACCACAGCTACCCTCCCTTACACCTGTTATTTAACCACCACCACCACAGCTACCCTCCCTTACACCTGTCATACAACCACCACCACCACCACCACAGTTACCCTCCCTTACACCTGTCATACAACCACCACCACCACCACCACCACAGCTACCCTCCCTTACACCTGTCATACAACCACCACCACCACCACCACAGCTACCCTCCCTTACACCTGTCATACAACCACCACCACCACAGTTACCCTCCCTTACACCTGTCATACAACCACCACCACCACCACAGCTACCCTCCCTTACACCTGTCATACAACCACCACCACCACCACAGCTACCCTCCCTTACACCTGTCATACAACCACCACCACCACCACCACAGCTACCCTCCCTTACACCTGTCATACAACCAGCACCACCACAGCTACCCTCCCTTACACCTGTCATATAACCACCACTACCACCACTACCCTCCCTTACACCTGTCACACAACCACCACCAACACCACCACAACTACCCTCCCTTACACCTGTTATACAACCACCATCACCACCACCACAGCTACCCTCTCTTACACCTGTCATACATCCACCACCACCACCACAGCTACCATCCTTTACACCTGTCATACAACCACCACCACAACAACCCTCCTTTACACCTGTCATGCAACCACTGATAGTACCATGACTACCATGCCCTACCACCACCAACTGATCAATATGGGTGTAATGGTATACTGACGAATAATCAACACAATCTACCCAGAGAAGTAAAGTACACCATGCTACTCTCCCTTACACCTGTCATGTAACCACCACCACCACAACTACCCCCCTTACACCTGTCATACAACCACCACCACCACCACCACAGCTACCCTCCCTTACACATGTCATACAACCACCACCACCACAGTTACCCTCCCTTACACCTGTCATACAACCACCACCACTACCACAGCAACCCTCCCTTACACCTGTCATACAACCACCACCACCACCACCACAGCTACCCTCCCTTACACCTGTCATACAACCACCACCACCACCACAGTTACCCTCCCTTACACCTGTCATACAACCACCACAGCTACCCTCCCTTACACCTGTCATACAACCACCACTACCACAGCTACCCTCCCTTACACCTGTCATACAACCACCACTACCACAGCTACCCTCCCTTACACCTGTCATACAACCACCACCACCACAGTTACCCTCCCTTACACCTATCATACAACCACCACCACCACCACAGCTACCCTCCCTTACACCTCTTATACAACCACCACCACCACAGTTACCCTCCCTTACACCTGTCATACAACCCCACCACCACCACCACCACAGCTACCCTCCCTTACACCTGTCATACAACCACCACCACCACAGTTACCCTCCCTTACACCTGTCATACAACCACCACCACTACCACCACAGTTACCCTCCCTTACACCTGTCATAGAACCACCACCACCACCACAGTTACCCTCCCTTACACCTGTCATACAACCACCACCACCACCAGTTACCCTCCCTTACACCTGTCATAGAACCACCACCACCACAGTTACCCTCCCTTACACCTGTCATACAAGCACCAGCACCACCACCACAGCTACCCTCCCTTACACCTGTCATTCAACCACCTGCACCACCACCACAGCTACCCTCCCTTACACCTGTCATACAACCACCACCACCACCACCACAGTTACCCTCCCTTACACCTGTCATACAACCACCACCACCACCACCACAGCTACCCTCCCTTACACCTGTCATACAACCACCACCACCACAGCTACCCTCCCTTACACCTGTCATACAACCACCACCACCACCACAGTTACCCTCCCTTACACCTGTCATACAAGCACCACCACCACCACAGCTACCCTCCCTTACACCTGTCATACAACCACCACCACAGCTACCCTCCCTTACACCTGTCATACAGCCACCACCACCACAGTTACCCTCCCTTACACCTGTCATACAACCACCACCACCACCACAGCTACCCTCCCTTACACCTGTCATACGACCACCACCACCACAGCTACCCTCCCTTACACCTGTCATACAACCACCACCACCACAGTTACCCTCCCTTACACCTGTCATACAACCACCACCACCACCACAGCTACCCTCCCTTACACCTGTCATACAACCACCACCACAGCTACTCTCCCTTACCCCTGTCATACAACCACCACCACCACAGCTACCCTCCCTTCCACCTGTCATACAACCACCACCACCACAGCTACCCTCCCTTACACCTGTCATATAACCACCACCACCACAACTACCCTCCCTTACACCTGTCACACAACTACCACCAACACCACCACAACTACCCTCCCTTACACCTGTTATACAACCACCATCACCACCACCACAGCTACCCTCTCTTACACCTGTCATACATCCACCACCACCACCACCACCACAGCTACCATCCTTTACACCTGTCATACAACCACCACCACAACAACCCTCCTTTACACCTGTCATGCAACCACTGATAATACCATGACTACCATGCCCTACCACCACCAACTGATCAATATGGGTGTAATGGTATACTGACGAATAATCAACACAATGTACCCAGAGAAGTAAAGTACACCATGCTACCCTCCCTTACACCTGTCATGTAACCACCACCACCACAACTACCCTCCCTTACACCTGTCATACATCCACTACCACCACCACAGCTACCATCCTTTACACCTGTCATACAACCACCACCACAACTACCCTCCTTTACACCTGTCATGCAACCACCACCACCACCACAACTGCCCCCCTTACACCTGTCACACAACCACCACCAACACCACAACTACCCTCCCTTACACCTGTTATACAACCACCATCACCACAGCTACCCTCTCTTACACCTGTCATACATCCACTACCACCACCACAGCTACCATCCTTTACACCTGTAATACAACCACCACCACAACTACCCTCCTTTACACCTGTCATGCAACCACTGATAGTACCATGACTACCATGCCCCCTCATCTACCAAGCACCACAACCACCACCAACTGGTCAATATGGGTGTAATGGTATACTGACGAATAATCAACACAATGTACCCAGAGAAGTAAAGTAAACATGGGATGGAGTAGAGGAATGTCTTGAGGCAACTGTACGTACCACCACCACCTTCACCACCACTACCTCCTCCTCCTCCTCCTCACATGCAGACACCTTACCCCGCCTCCAGGTCCAGGCATGCACTGAGAAGGGGGGAGGGGGAGGGCGTAGGGTACATGAGTTTAGGGAGGGGGGTAAATCGTGGGTTGCTCCAAGGTGTCCGATACCCCCCCTCCCCCCTTCTCTCTCTCTCACTCTTCTCTCTCTCTCTCTCTCTCTCTCTCTCTCACTCTCACTCTCACTCTCTCTCTCTCTTTCTCTCTCTCTTTCTCTCACTCTCACTCTCTCTCTCTCTCTTTCTCTCTCTCTCTCTCTCTCTCTCATGTATACTTTATTTGTATATACAGTATATATATGTAATCCTTTCAATCAGTAAGAACACGTTAACATCGTTTTCCAAATGCTGCATTCTTAAATAACAATTACAAACTAGTACTTTCCATCAGGTGCGATTGATAATTAGTTTTTTTTTTTCCCTATGTGAATTAAGGAGACACAATTCAAAGTTGCCTGTAACAAGTGTTCTCCCCAAGGTTAAAAGAGTGATAGAGAGCCAAAATCAAGGTACGTTAGAGGTAATTTAGGTGTGTTGGAAAACTGTGGTGTGCTTGTTAAGTGTAGTGAAATGAATAGAAGGAGGTGTTTGTGAGAGGTAGCTGGATTACTCTCTGTGTAGGTGGGGCACAAATAGTAACAGTGTGGGCAGCCAGACAAAGGCAACAGGAGTTTCAGCAACTCCTTATCATGTGCCTATGTGGCCTCCACTGGGTAGGCTACTGCTCTGCTCGATTGGTATCTTCAATCTCACCAAGTATCACCAAACAATTTTAGTAAGTTTATCTATTGACGTATAAGATCACTTACAATACTCATCCTGTCAATGCTTTATGTATTGACCAGAACAACAAATAATTAACAAAATTATCATGCATTATTGCATAATTATATATGCTGGTTCAGTAAGAATACTGATCAAATCAAGGCTTATATTTAATTGCGATTCATAGACTACTGATCATACACAATTAACACATCTAGTAATTTGCAGTTATGAAGCCAGTACACTTTTTGTACCAATGCCGAGGCAGTAAGCGACGAATACACTGTCATAATTGTGTGTTCAAATTTAACATAATTGATACACATAACAAGTTTTTGCAAATGTTTGTTTGCTAATTTGAACATATTTATGATTGAAACATTCGATATTTGTATCTTATTTGTTATATTTGAACACAGCTTTTGCAGTGCATTCATCGGTCATTGCCGCTGCCACTGTACATAATCTGTATTGGCTTTACTACTGCAAATTACTAGATGTGTTACTTTTGTATGATCAGTAGTCTGTGTATAACAATTTAATATAAGTCTTGATATTATCAGTATTCGTACTGAACCGGTATATGTAATAATACGTTAATACATGATAATTTGGTAACATTTTGACCCTGGTCATTGGCAGTAGATGGGTTGAGTGTAAAGGGTATCTGCCGCTTGTGATCCAATATACATTCTGCAAAGGTTTTTGTATTTTCTTTCTTTTTTAGCTGGCGGAAAATGACCGAATTTCCATCTTTATTACTCAGTTATAAACACATATTTAACGATACATGCTGTGTTTACGAAAACTTTGCATTACTATGATTCGCGAAACATATTAGTTGTTCATTTTCCCATTGAGCATCGAGTTGTAGATATGTGGAGATAAGCTACCGATAGCTATGGTTGGATCAAGAACGATAGAGAGCTTCAAGATGAAATTAGATAGGCATATGGACGAGTTATGTTGGGTGTGAAAGGTATCTGAATTGCGTGGGCCAATCGGTTTTCTGCAGTCTTCCTCCCGTTTTCTTACAGTATGTTCCTTATGTAAATCATTTGCTAAGGGATTCAGATTACCGTCAGCTGAAATATAACCGACTAGTTTCCTGCAGTATGTTATCATTCCTTTGTTTTGTCTTGCATAACGGGCCGCCATCTTGGTGGTTTAGTTAGTATCGCAATATGTGTAGCTTTTATATATGTTTTGTTATTGTTCAGTTTTATTTTTAATTCATTTTTTTTTTTTTTTTTTTTTTTTTTTTTAGCTGGCGCTAAATTCATGTCATTATCTTCAGTTCTCAGCTATTACGAAGATATTTTTTCTTTCCTTTTTATATATTTTCTTCCTTTTTTGTAGCGAAATATTTTTTATTTATGATTTGTTTGTATTATATGATACCGAGACAGCGGTTTCATATTTGTTATTAAGTTTCGAGACATCAGCTACTAATGGATTAATTGCCAGGATAATATATTGAGAGTATTGTTCAATTTACTAGATGCACCTATACTTTTAAATATATATGTCACACACAACACAACACAACACAACACAACACAACACAACACACACACACACTTCCCATAAACACATACAGATACAGTAAACACAGTCACACGTACAAACACCCAAACCCAGGTAATTGCATAACCTACACATAGGGTATCCTCGGAGTGAGTAACATAAGAAAATGGGAGTCTGCAGAAAGCCGATTATCCCACACAAGGCAGATCCCTCTAAATAGGAGAAGGAAAAAAAACACGGATTGATGAGGGGAGGGGGGATTAACCCGTTCGATACCAGGGACGTCCTATTCATTTTGTTCTGGCAACTATTGGACGATTTTATTCAGCTTGAGAAGACCTATAGCAATGAATAAGGTTGCAAACTAGCTCCGCCAACCCTTTTAAGTATCAAAGATCGTTCCTAAGCTGCAAAATATCATTTAGATATAGCTATAATGAAATATAACACACGTCGCTGGTACTCAAAGGGTTAAATAATAAGGAGAAAAGAAATTATAAAATTAAATAATGCTTAAAGTGGAAAGAAGAAGACAAAATATGGAGCAGACGAAAGAGGGGTGATAGAATTAAGAAAGAGGGGTGATAGAATTAAGAAAGAGGGGTGATAGAATTAAGAAAGAGGGGTGATAGAATTAAGAAAGAGGGGTGATAGAATTAAGAAAGAGGAAGGAAGTGAGAATAAATTGAACGTAAAATAACGAGTGACTTAAAGAAACAAATGAGAGAGAGAGAGTGTGTGTGTGTGTGTGAGTGAGAGAGAGAGAGAGTGAGAGTGGTGGAATGTCACGGTAGGGTGAGCAGAGTGTGAGGGGGATCGGGTGAGTGAGAGGAGCGTGATCTTCAGTGTGTGTGTGTGTGTGTGTGTATTTTGTATGTGTGTGTGTGTGTGTTTACTATCTTTTATAATTAACGTACCTATGAATATTAAGAATGTAACCACCCTATTTGCTGACTTATTATATTTCGTGCAATAAACATATTCAACTTAATTAACACATGGTGTGTGTGTTGTGTGTGTGTTTTCTAGCTTTTATAATTAACGTACCTATGAATATGTGCAATAAAAATATTCGGAAACATTCAAGGAGACTACACCAGGACTCTTCTTCTTCTTCTTCTTACCTCTGACCAGGTATAGGCTATCCTAGTGTTTACTAGCCTATACCCCTTTGAAAGGACATTAGACTAACCTAACAACCTTACCTAACCTATCCTAGTATTATGGGTGGGGGCTGCCGCCCCCACACCCCCGCTATTTGACATCTTGGACAGATTTTTGGTGTATTTTTTTTGTGAAATCGGATTTTTCAAGTGTCGATAACGATATTCCTCCATGCGGACTATAATGAGAAAAATATGTCGAGTCTATTGGTCCCTATTTTCCCTAATAAATTGTTTCTAATAAGGCGGATGTAGTGTCCTTGAAGATTATCAAATATTCAACTTAATTAACAACTGCTGTGTGTGTGTGGAGTGGGGTGGGGTGGGGGTGGGGGTGGGGGTATTATTTGTCCTCTCTGTTATATGTATTGCCTGGGAAACTGCTACACTGTATATACCCCTACTAAATAGTCGAGGCACTCTCTTCCTGCACTGGCACTACTATATCGGTGCAGTAGGCTTGGGTTATCATCTCTATTGAGGGCCATTAAGTTCCCCTTCCATTACTTTCCTTCCCTCCACCTCTTTCCATTTTCTTCCTACATTATCGTCCATCTTTCTGTCTATCATCTTCCATTCCTATAGGCTATCACAATTTTTATAAAGTTAATTTTTGCTTGACGTCTTATATGTATTAATTTGACAACATTCCTAATCTTTTTTGTTAACCACTTCTCTTAATTTTTCGCTTGCTTGACTCTGAATTTATACTCCCTCCTCTGTTCCCTCTTATTTTTTTTTTTTTTTTTTTTTTTTTATATCTCTAATATATCTGTTCAACTTGCCTTCATTCATCTCTGGATCCCATTCATCTTTTCCCCCACTACTTACCTCCCCACTCGACTTAATGCTTATGATCTCTCTCTCTCTCTCTCTCTCTCTCTCTCTCTCTCTCTCTCTCTCTCTCTCTCTCTCTCTCTCTCTCTCTCTCTCTCTCTCTCTCTCTCTCTCTCTCTCTCTCTCTCTCTCTCTGATCAGATATAAGCAATACGAGAGACAACTGGAGATGAGTGTAGGAGTCTATAATGTTTTCTTCCAGCTGACGTGAAATTTAATTCATTAGCGGCTGATTTCTTGATACGTGGGGACATAATGCTGAACAAAAATGTCTCCATGTCGTGATTTTGCCAAGTTTTCATAATTAACAACATATTTCGCTACAAAATCTTCATTACATCCAAGTAATCAAGAAGGATAACATACCAAATTTCCGACAGCTGGAAAAGAACTTATTATAGTTTCATTAGGGATAATAATACATAATGCTTTAGTGGAGGTGTGGTGGAGTGGTCTAGCCACTGCCTAGGAATCTCACAAAGTGTAACGCAAACATCAAAATTCTAGCATTTAAAATACTTGTTCGGCAACACTTAGAATACTGCGACACCGTCTGGGATCCACACACTCACAACAACATAAATAAACTAGAGGCAATACAAAACAAAGCTGCAAGATGGATCAGACGTGATTACAGACACACTACATCTGTCACTTTGCTCAAACAAGACATTAGACTCGACCCACTTGCAACAAGGAGACAAGTGCACAACCAACATGTTATATAAAATCACTAACAACTTAGTAGAAATAGACAAATATATATATTTACACCCTACAAGTATACGATTGCGGGTGGATGGGACTCGTTAGCTTTGGTCGGCAACCCATCTAGGGGAGACAACCTTATACAAATCCGGGTGGATGGGACTCGTCAGCCTTGGTCGGCAACCTGTTTAGGGGAGTAAACCTTATACAAATTCGTACTGCTCACCTAAGGTGAAGCAGGTTAGTGGATGGACTAGCCGCGCACCACTGTAGAAAAATAGTGCTAAAAATATACATAGAATGCCTCAGAGTCAGACGGACCCTAAGCTGAGTGGTCAATCCTGTAAGTCCTTCAATAAACTGGCACGGATTGTCCTTCTCACAGGGGTTAGGTCTGCTTAGGGGCGTTCTGTGTATGGCCACCCTCGTAAAGAGGAGTAAGGCGTCTGGCAATAGATAGATAGATAGAAGTATACGATTTACGAGACACAGCCACAACCTAAAATACCACACATATATTTAGACAATAATTTTTTCCCCGTAGTATCCAAGAGTGGAACCACCTCCCATTTCATGTAGTTAATAGCCCCACTCTTGATTCTTTTAGAACTAGGATCACAAATCATTACATCCCTAATCCTTCTGATCCTGTCCCAAACCACTAGTCCTATTGCACAACCCCCGCATATCATGCTGCCCGAGAGCAGCCCTCTGCGGGTCCCTCAACGTAAACGTAAACTGGACTGGCAATCCAAGGGACCCGGGTTCGAATCCCGATATGTCAATGGGAAGATATTATTGGGAAGGAATTTGTGCTGTACCTAGTATCAGTGCATTGCCACAAAAACCACCGAAACACCAAAAAATACACTCAGTGTTCCTGGATTAAATAGCACTGTATGAATATTCCCATATTCAAAATATGCTACAGGGGGACAATGCCTACTGAGTTAATTGCTCAATAGGTGGCGTTCTGAGAGTGAGAGTCCGATTCTAGGGGGTGAGACATTGAAGCAAGGAGGCGAAGCAGTTTCAGAGATGGGGCTGCTTCGGGCCGTGGGTGGGTGCTTCACGTGTCTCACTCCCTAGACTGGAACGAGACCTCATCACGGGCTTCACTGTGTTGAGCGGTAGAATGTACAGGTTCTCAGCTTATGCCTGAGAGGGATTAGTGGGAATATAGAAAAACAAAAAAAATTCGGGCATCCATTAGACTGATTAGAGTTACATAGATCCAGGGACCACACAGGCTAATTGGTCCTGTCAAAGTGGTGCCTTAAACAAAGTACTGGATATATGTAAATGCTAGTATACTAAATGAGGAAAAAGGAAGTAAAGCCAATCAACTTTAAAAAATAATCATCATGTATTTATATATAGTTTTTTTATAAACTAGCTGAAAGGAAGTATGGGACGAGATAAAGGTGTGGTGGGAAAGATGGAGGAGGGGTGAGAGGTGAAATAAGAAACAGCAGGAGAGAGAGAGAGTGAGTGTGTAAAATCCATACTTAATAATCATAGTACTTCATATTTTCTGCTTTAGGTAATGGTTAATTGATAGGAAGCAAAGAGTTAGCATAAATGGTATACAGACTAGGGTATAGTTAAGAGGTTTTAGGCCCTCTATTGTTCATAATTAATATTAACGATTTTTAGGCTATGTAGGTATACGTAACTATCAAAATCAGTAATTTTGCTGATGATACTAAAATAGGTCGAGTGAATAATTCTGATAATGATATTCAGGTTCTCCAAAGAGATCTAGATACACTACACGAATGGGCAGTAAATTGGTAGACGAAATTCAATGTAGATAAATGTAGTGTAGTAAAATTTGGGAAATTTGTGAAAAATGCAGATTATAAATTAGATAATGTGGATATAAGTAACTCGGATAATGGCAGATATTTGGGAGTCATCGTCAACTGTGATTCGAAACCAAGAAATCAATGCATCAGTGTTCGAAATAAAGCAAATAGAGTACTTGGATTTATATCTAGAAGCGTGAGTAACAGAACAGCAGTCATATTCTTGAAACTTTATCTAGCGTTTGTGAAGCCACATATGGATTGTGTTATTAAATGTTGGTGTCCTTATTACAGAATGGACATATATTCCTTGAGAGAGTACAACGAAGAATGACAAAAATTATCCATAATAATATCAATCTTCCATATAAAGAAAGGTTTAAGAAATTAGGCTTAAATTCATTAGAGAGACTCAAAGTTAGAGAGGATATGATAGAGGTATTCAAGTGGGTTAGTGGGATTAATAAAGGGGGACATTAAAGATGTACTGAAGCTCAGTGATAGCGAAATAATTCGAACTAATGATTTCAAAATCTATAAATTTAGTTTCAGGAAAGATATAGGCAAATATTGGTTTGGTAACAGAGCTGTAGGAATAGGCTACCGAGCGGTATAGTAGGATCAAGAAAGATAGAGAGCTTCAAAATAAAATTAGATATGCACATGGACGGGGTGGGTTGGGTGTGAACAGGATATGCTTTTTGTGGGTAATTTAGTTTTCTGCAGACTCTAGTTTTCTTATGTTCAGATGTTCCTTGGTTCTTATGTTCAGAGTTGTTAGGAGACTATCTGTTCGGCGAATATAACATTGTGGTGTGTTGAATACTGTTGGGAATTGTATCCAATGGTTATGTTGTTAACAATACTTGTGTGTGTGTGTACTGCGCAACTGCACGTAATAGGGAGTCTGGTGTGCTTGATTGTGTGTGTACTAGCGTGAGTATGTGTGCGGCAGTTCATGACAGTGTGTGTATGTGAGTCTTTTGTTTTCAACCAGCCGTGTTTGCCTGTCTGCGTGTGAGCTTAAAGGGGGTGACCTGTTTTTGTTCTGTCCTTTTCTATCTTTCTCTGGCTCGTATCCATTTGGCCCCATTCAGCCTACTGTTTTAAGACGTTTATCCCCATCCAGGTGTCATTTTTTTACTGGTGAGCGGTAGCGAGCCAGCATATTTTTTATTTTTGTTTGACAGCAAGCTAAATTTGTAAATTTTTCGATAGAAAATTTCTCCGGCGAAGCCGGATTTCTTCATATAATGCTGGCTCGCTATCGCTCGCCAAGAAGAAATCGACACCTAGATGGGGATAAACGTCTTAAAATAGTTGGCTGAATGGGGCCAAATGGATACAAGCCAGAGAAAGAGAGAAAAGGACAGAAATAACAAAAAGCAGGCCACCCCCCTTACCCCCTGTGTGTGTGTGTGTATGTGTGTGTGAATGTATTCCGTATTATATGAGTGCTTGTGTGCTCGTGCTTGCCTTTATATAATGTTTATATATTTGTCATGTCAGCTATTGTACGTGTTTATATGCGTGCATATGTATTCTTAATATTATATGTCGTTGCGTGTACATGTCGTTTTATGTGCGTATATACTTGTGTGTGTATGTGTGTTAATTTGCGTCTGGTCGAATTTTCATGTTCTTTTGTGTTTGGTTGTGTTTGCATGTGTATTTGTGTGTGCATGTGTAGTTGTGTGTGCATGTGTAGTTGTGTGTGCATGTGTGGTTGTGTGCGCATGTGTGGTTGTGTGCGCATGTGTAGTTGTGTGTGCATGTGTAGTTGTGTGTGCATGTGTAGGTGTGTGGTTGTGTGTGCATGTGTAGTTGTGTGCGCATGTGTAGTTGTGTGTGCATGTGTAGTTGTGTGTGCATGTGTAGTTGTGTGTGCATGTGTGGTTGTGTGCGCATGTAAGTGTGGTTGCGTGTGCATGTGTAGTTGTGGGTGTGTGTGTACGTGGTTATGTGCATATGCGTGTGGTATTATGTGCATTTGCATGTGATATTGTGGATATGTGTTTGTATATGCATGTGCCTATATATGAATGCGTGCTTATATGCATGTGTGCATGGACGTGTTCAAGTGTGCATGAAGTTGTGTGTGCATGAGCGTGTTCAAAATGTACATGAGTAGTAATATGTACGTGGTTGTGAGCGTATCTGCGTGGGCTGTGTGCATGACCGTGTGGCTGTGTAAGTACATGAGGTTGTGTGTGAATGAGAGTGTGGTTATGTGTGTATGTGGATGTGTGTGTGCATGAGAGTGTGGTTATGTGTGTATGTGGATGTGTGTGTGCATGAGAGTGTGGTTATGTGTGTATGTGGATGTGTGTGTGCATGAGAGTGTGGTTATGTGTGTATGTGGATGTGTGTGTGCATGAGAGTGTGGTTATGTGTGTATGTGGATGTGTGTGTGCATGAGAGTGTGGTTATGTGTGTATAATAATAATAATAATAATAATAATCGGTTTATTTCAAGCCGGCAGCCAATGGGGCTGAAAATACACAGACTTAACCTAGATCTTATCCTAATGGATCAACAGACTGATCCTGGCAGCTAACGAGAGCGCCTACATACTCCCAAGGGAGTAGGACGTGGGCAGGAGACTTTGTGGGTCCCCCGAGACGATCCGCCCAGATCTTGCCTTCACGGCCAGGGAAAGTTTTAGTCCAGTAAATCTAGCAATCATTTAACTGGACCTAGAACAAATTGCAATAGAAGGTTTTTTTGGCTTTAACTTGTTTATTAGGTCCCTCTGATGAACATATAAAAAGTCTCCAACTTTTGGACACTGGGAAAGTGGTTAATTTGCATAAATTCAAGATGGCCGCCGTCCAAAGCTTCAATTTACAGATAACTTTTTTCTGGTTGCTCCTAGACCCTATAAATGTATTACAAACAACGTTTTTTGGCTTTAACTTGTTTATTAGGTCCCTCTGATGAACATATAAAAAGTCTCCAACTTTTGGACACCTGGAAAGTGGTTAATTTACAGCCGAAAAACCTTACAGACAGGCTGAACTGTCTCTTTCACAAGGGGTGACACAGGCACTTTGTGCTTGTATGGGTTTTTTTGACCTGTTGTCCCTCTTTTTTATAAAAAAAAAAAAAAAAAAAACCATGACGTAGTATGACGTCATTCAGAGCCAATTATGTAATTCATGATAGGAGTTCGTATTCACTTGGATCATCGGTGCTTGCATCAAAGTTGCTATTTTGACAGAGTCCTTTACATTGACCACATGCACTGGAACATTCAAGCTCATTCCGTTTGCAACTACAGCGTTGAGTGTAACAGTTGCCCTTACACTGACATCTGACCAATTTCAGTAGTGAATCAGGAGCCACTGGCGAATCCATCGTCTTCGGTTCAAGCTGTCCCTTCCGCAGACACCAGCCCCATTTCTCGGGGTCCACACAGTTCCCCATCCATTCCTGGACCTGACAATAAACTCGGAACGAGTGGTATTTGGCTGCATCGGTTGTTGGGGGAAGGCTGTGAACTTCAACGGTAGTTGAACTTTTTGCCACCTTGTTGCAAACTTTGTCTTTCGCAGTCCGTCAAGGGTGTCATTTCCTTTTCCCCCGTACAAATAAACCAAGGCCTTTTCACCAGCTGATGATATCGCATCTTTACTTCCACTTTGGCAACAGAATGCTTCTATACATTTCAAGAAACCGTTGTCTTCCCTCACTTTCCTCAAGGCAGCCCCTTTACCAATACCAGACAGTCGTGAGGTTGTGTCACATCCACAGAGTGCATGGACAACTGGCAGGACACGACAGATGCTTTCACCGAGAGCTTCTGCTACTGAGTTAATATGCCAACATTTCCCACCTTCCTTGCTCGACTTGAAGTACAAATCATTCATCCCTCGTTCCGCATAATGACACAACAGCACCAACAAGTCTGTGTCCTCACCTATCACATATGTCACGGTTTCCCTTGCATGCTCAATTCCCTTCTTCGCAATCATGACATCTGCATCTGCTGGCGCATTGACACAGTCAATTCCATTTGCCTTGAATGTTTCACACAATAAGTCAATGAAGTTTTGCTTATTGTCCGAGTTTGACAAGAAGTTTTCCTTTTTTGACCGAAGGGGCATGGTTGGAGTGAACATCACCTTTTGACCAAAGACTCCTTTTGATCGTCGATTGTGTGTCATGTCCTTGGTAGTAGGTCCTGATTTATAACCGTCGAATACAACCACCGGGTTGAGAAAGTTTTTGGAAACATGCTTCATGTACATGCTTGCAATGTCCTCAAATGTGTCACCCTTCTTCCATGGAATCCTTTGCAATAAGGAACCACCATCCAGAACATGGGTCACAGTCCTTTCTTCCTCAAATGATTCCAATGACGACTTGGGAACAACAGCAGCTATCTCATCTCCTAGCTGTGGTTTATTGGCTTCCCTGAGCCTCCCCCACTTATCGAACAGAGCAGTAGAGTAGCTAGACAACTCATACGCAAAGACCTCTTCAACACCTAAGTCCCTGTTATTAGCAAAGATGAGGAGCCTCTGGAAAAGGAGCTGTGGGTCGATTGGTACTTTTTCAGCACTGATTGTAACCTTTGCACCCCACGACTCAACTTGATCTTTCTTCCTAAATGAAAAGTCAAAAGCATTGCTACCTTCCATCTTCTGCACAATGTTCATACCAACCTCATACAGTAAATGAGGATTGGCCGAGGCTGGTCCTGTCACACCGTTGGCAATATTCCTGAGTTCATTTGATTCTTGAAATGGATCATAATCCTTGAAGAATGCGAGAACCTTCTCTGTGTCCTTCCTATCTCGTTCACAGCCTTGCTTCAGTCATTTCTTTGTGCTGCTCAGAGGTGTGGAAATGCTTCCCTGTCAGTTCTTGCATAACTTCACTCACCTCAGCGCAGGCTGGCATAGCAAGTAACCAGCGCAGGCGTTGCGTTTCCTCCATGCCCCTACCACGTGTCAATCCACCATTCGTTTTCAAAGAGCGCATCAAAACCTGCTCTATAACCAAGTCGCTTGGCAGTCCTGCCCACAGCCGATCACTTCGGCGGATCACAAATAGACCGGAGTTCAATTGACAGAACATGTCTGGGTTGAGCTGCTCAAGTTCAATCATGTCTTGAATGTACACATGGGCTGACTTGGCATAATTGTTATGACCACACGCTGCAAAGTACGGCAACATCTCCTGGAGTGTTCCGAGGTACAGTAGGAAATCGCCCATTCTCAGTGCCCTCAGGAAGCGACGCGGCAGGTCAATCATGTCCATGTATTGAATCCATAGCTTTCCCATCTTATGCTCTGCTAAGGAGCTCTTCTCAGCTTTAAGTTTTTCAGAAATTCTGTTGAAAACGTCTTTACTGCAGACTTCATCCGGTGAAACGTCTTCACGCAACAGCTTATCCAAAAGATCTGCAGCCTCCTGGAAGTCCTTGCATGCGTCACTTTCCTCATCTACCATTGAGAGGTTGACACCGTATGCCCTGCCTAACACAATCGAACTCAAGGCTGTGTCAACCAAGAAGTGGCCTCTGATTGCTCGTGCATAGCCTTTCCCACTCAGCATTTGGGTCACAGCATTTTCAGCGTATATAAGTTCCAAAACCTCCTTAAGCCCAGATGCTTCCATAACATGGCCCATGCATCCCAAAAAGCTCATCACAGAGTGAAAGCCACCAAGGTTCAAAACAATGGGTTTCAGTTCGCTTCCTTCCTTCTCATGAACAATGATCGTCTTCGCTTTCCAATAAAGCGGTTGGTCGAATGTCAGCATTGGCGTCGTTCCCTGGCGATGGCTTTCCGCAGCAACGAAGTGAAGTGTTGAGTAAATACAACTCATGTCCGTAGGGTCCATGTCAATCATGGGCAAGAAATGGACGGATGATTTCCCTGGGTGTGGTCCATGGCACACACTCTGCATTAAGCCGGACCAGCCTGGTCGTTTTGGTCGAAGCAACCATGACGTTTTCCACAGTATGTCCAGATTTTCAAGCTTGTCAGATGCTGAAATGGGGTCAAGCTTTCTAAATTCGAGAGGCCCACCCTTCTTGCGAACACTGCGGTAGTATTTGATTTCAATTTGAGCTGCCGTGAAGTTGTTTTCAGGTGACTGCAATCTTGGTATTGATGTTGTGTCTCTTACTTCAGGGTGACAGCAACAATTATACCCATACCATGGTATGTTCCTCGCCCATCAAGCGTACGCAAGTTGTGATCACCATTGTCTGCAACGAACTGTCCAAACCTGCCTGCAGTGGATATGTTGGTGCCCCTGAAATTGGCAGCACACTTCGAAAACCTCAAAACTTCTGCGTAAGGCAGACAGAAGCCGTGGCTGTGAAAACTGTCCACAAGAAGGGGGGAACCAAAGTGCTGGTGCAATTGAACCGCCAATCCATACTGAATGGGTGCTACAATGGCCCTTGGTCTGGTAAGTTGCACGATACTTTGTCCAATTGATGCAACTTCAAGATCACATGACTTGCCACTGAACGTCTCTTGCAGCAATATACGAAGGGACTGCGGAACGTACGCCACATTCTTTTCCAGCGACCGGAGTTCAGAAGGATCTGGATAGAAATCTCTACAAGTATCAATGTTCTTTATATCTGCTTTGATCAACCGTGCCGCAGCCCTGACTATCTTTCTTTGTTCTGCTTCCTCATCATCAGTCTGTGGTGAGTCTTTGAATTGTTGCAAAATCTTTGCAGCACTTTCTTTGACAGTTACAACATCGCTGCGTCCATGCACGTTACTAATAACCAGTTCATCCCCAAAATATGAAATAAGTTTCTGTTTCATGTATTTTACACTATACGCTTCATCATCAGGGCACAACTGGGACATTCTATCAACGAGATCAACCACTGTAGTCTGTTCATCATCATTGCCACTGACTAGGTCCTCGATTGCGAGTAGAAATGCTTCCTCTCGTGAGGCATCTACTTTGCGACCCTTGCGAGGAGGTTCACTGTCTGCGGAATCACGATATTTGGAGGGGATCTGCCTATGTGTCTGGAAATTTGAGCTGCACTGCTTGTGATATATTGCGTCAGCTGCTGGAAGATCGCGTGCAAAGTTAATTCGGCCTCTAACAGTGTCAGCCCACTCATCAGCCCTGGCATCACATGCAGAAAGTATTGTCCTTTGAAAGTTGAAGGTGCGTACTGGATACACTTCTTCTGAATCATGCTTTGTGTCCAAATAGATTCTTGTACCACAAAAAAAGCAGTTCTCTGTAAAACAAAAGTCTGGTGTCTGAGAACGAAGAGCAGGTTTTTCAGGACGTTTCTTCTGCTTCCCAGGAATTCTATTTGGCTTCGTATTGACATGCTTCTTTCGGCAATCAATGTGCACCGTTTGGCCCTCGGACACGGTAGTTGATGGCGTTCCACGTTCAGTACTGGCCTTGTTGATAGTATCTGCTCCCTTCGCCCTCAGCTTGACTGTTTCTCCTTCGTCTAACGTGTTTGAGCAAATGCCGCAGGGATTATGCACCACCTCTTCTTCCATGGCTTCGGTAGATGTCGCACCAATCTGTTGAAACAAGAAACAAGATATAGGCCTAGGCAAAATGTAATAGACAATAATGTGCAGTAAAGGTAGGGCTTGACCTAGAACAAATTGCAATAGAAGGTTTTTTTGGCTGTAAATTAACCACTTTCCAGGTGTCCAAAAGTTGGAGACTTTTTATATGTTCATCAGAGGGACCTAATAAACAAGTTAAAGTCAAAAAACGTTGTTTGTAATACATTTATAGGGTCTAGGAGCAACCAGAAAAAAGTTATCTGTAAATTGAAGCTTTGGACGGCGGCCATCTTGAATTTATGCAAATTAACCACTTTCCCGGTGTCCAAAAGTTGGAGACTTTTTATATGTTCATCAGAGGGACCTAATAAACAAGTTAAAGCCAAAAAACCTTCTATTGCAATTTGTTCTAAGTCCAGCCCTACTTTGACTGGTCTATTTTTGAGAGAACTTCCCCTGTCGGCGCCTGGGATTGAACCCCCGACACCAGAGCTAGCGCTCCCAATACAGAGTACTAAGCGCGCTCGGCCACCGTGACCGTATATGGATATGTGGATGTGGATATGTGGATATGTGGATGTGTGTGTGCATGAGAGTGTGGTTATGTGTGTATGTGGATGTGTGTGTGATGAGAGTGTAGTTATGTGTGTATGTGGATGTGTGTGTACATGAGAGTGTGGTTATGTGTGTATGTGGATGTGTGTGTGCATGAGAGTGTGGTTATGTGTGTATGTGGATGTGTGTGTGCATGAGAGTGTGGTTATGTGTGTATGTGGATGTGTGTGTGCATGATAGTGTGGTTATGTGTGTATGTGCATGAGTGTGTGGTTGTGTCTGTATGTGGTTGTGTCTGTATGTGGATGTGGTTGTGTGTGCATGAGGCTGTGTGTGCATGAGAGTGTGGTTATGTGTGCATGTGGTTGTGTCTGTATGTGGATGTGGTTGTGTGTGGTTTTGTGTGTGCACGAGGTTGTGTGTGCATGAGAGTGTGGTTATGTGTGTATGTGCCTGTGTGTGTGTGTGTGTGTGTGCATGTGTGTGCGCTTGCAGGCATGAGGGCCGGCTTGGAAGTGCTAGTTAGTGGCCATAAACTTGAGGTCAGCCCCACTTATATTCTCTAGCTATAGCATCTCTCTCTCTCCTCTCTCTCTCTCTCTCTGCTCCTCTCCTCTCTCTCTTCTCTCTCTTCTCCCTCTCCTCTCTCTCTATCATATTCTCCTCTCTCTCTATATCTCTCTTGTATCTCTCTCTAATTTTATTCTCTGTCTTTCAAACTTATCTTCCTCTTTCCATGCTTCGTCTGTCTGTTTTCGTTTCTTGTGTTTATCTCTTTTCCTTTCTGTCTACCTCCTTCATCTTACCTTCTCTCCTTTTCTAGTTATCTTCTTTCACACCTTTTCCTTCTTTACTCACCTGTCTTAGTCCCTCTTTACTCTCTCTCTCCTCTCTCCCCTCTCCCCTCTCCTCTCTCTCTCTCTCTCTCTCTCTCTCTCTCTCATCTATATTTATCCTTCATGCTTTTCCTTCTTGCCTTTTTTGTCTCTTTATGGTTCTTTGTTTGTATTCTCTCTTACACACACCTTCCTTAGTCTGTCCTCACTCTTCTCCTTTTATTGTCTGCCTTCTTTCTTAGCTTCCTTATGTCGTTATTTTAGTGTCTGTTTTTATGGACATTAGGCAATTAACCCTTTCAGTATATTATAGTTATTCGGCTTTATTAGGCATTGATATAAGCATAGAAGGCGTATGTAGTCGGAAACCATTGAGATATATTTTACCCCTTTGATTGCTAAAGATCCTATTTATTGCTGCATAAAATCGTCAAATGTTTACCAAAACCAAATTAGGTTGAACACATGGTAAACTGCAGGGGTTAGTTATAGATTTGTCAAAGAAGATAAATCATAACAATGTAATATGTTGTGTAAATCTGTATGACAGATTGATGTTACTTTAATGTTTACTTGTAGATTAAAAACATCTGTTCCTACACAACATTTACACAATTTGTACTGTTCATGTTGTGTTTAAGTTTGTGTTCTGTCTGTGTTCACCTGTCCTCGGTCCATCCTTCAATTATCTTGGTTTCCCTTTTAAAGGGGAGTAGGGTTAGTTTTTGGTCTATGTATTTATATATTTTTAGTTTCCTCACTAGACCTCCATCAAGTTTAAAAAAAAAAAAAAAAAGTAGACCCCCTTCAAGATACATTTGTACATTTATCGATAGAAAAATGTCATAGCCAAAGGCCGATTCCTCCTAAAATTACAGGCTCGCTATCGCTCGCCAGGAAAAATCGATACCTAAATGGCACGAAAGGTCCTATTATTGACAAAGAAATGGGGCGAAAGGTGTTAAAATCGCCAAACTAGTGGAACAAAAGCCTTAAAATCTCAAAACTAATGGGGCTAAGCATGATGGAGAAGGGTAGCCAGAAACACCAACCATCTATACATTTCCCTTCTGTTTGTCGTATATAATTTTCTCTCTCCCTCCCTCTCTTGTTATCTCCTTTATCTCAATTTATCATACTTTGGCCGTATCCCGTTTTCTTTCTTAAGGGGGGATAGTTGTTTTTTCTGGACTCCCTTCTCTCTCGTGTTTAGCCCCATTTGTTTTGAGATTTTGTGACGTTTGGCTCATTAGTTTGGTGATTTTAACACCTTTCACCCCATTGCGTAGTCAATTTGAAGACCTTTCGTGCCATATAGTCGTCGAATTTTATATATATACTGTATATATATAGGTTATATGCAGTATATATAGGTTATATACAGTATATAATATATATATATATATATATATATATATATTATACGAAGTACAAAGGTAGTACAAAGGAAATCAAGCAACAACAGATCAAGTGACCCTTCTAGGTTGCTTGTCCTCCAAAACACTGAGGATCAAGTGTCCAAACAGTGGTTTAGAGTGGGTAAGGGAACATTGGAAAGGGAATTACTGCCCTGGAACTAATGTCCGTGGCAGGATTAGGAAGTTAGTAGAGGACAGATGGGTTAGTAACTGAGGGGGAAATAAAATAAAGTTATTCATCTACAAACGCAGTCAGTCGCGGGTTTGATGCGAGATATTTTGTCTAGGCGGAGTTTAAATTAATCAACGGTGATGCAGTCTATAACGTTTCGGGGAAGCCCATTCCACAAGTTGGCAACTCGATTGAAGAAGAAATTCTTAGATTAGTGCGAGTTAAAAAGATTTATCAATAATTTTGCAACCGCTTTCCCGCGTGTAATTAGATTGGTCGATAGTGAAGTACTTACTACAGTTCATATTGTCCATTGCCTTGATGATTTTGAATACTTGAATTAAGTCGCCTCTTAATCTGCGTTGGGTTAAAGGAAATAGATTTAATTCTCTAAGATGCTCTTCGTATGGTTTGTTCTTTAGGCTAGGTATCATTTTGGTAACTCTACGTTGAACTCGTTCTAGCTTGTTTATATCTTTTTGGTAATAAGGGCACCAGGATTGAACGCAGTATTCCAGAAGAGGGCGGACTAAGGAATTGTAAAGGGTTAGGATAACTTCTTTGGATTTATGCTCAAATGACCTGCCTATAAAGCCAATTATTTTGTTTGCCTTCTTAACAACTTCTGAACATTGTTGACTCGGTTTTAGGTTACTCGATATTGTTACTCCCAGATCGGTTTCTCTGTTTACATTCTTAAGCTGAGTGCCATTCATCGAATAGTTTGCTTTCTCATTTAGGTATCCGATATGTAGTACTTTACATTTATCCGCATTGAAACTCATTTGCCAAATTTGGGCCCAACATGACAATTTATCTAGATTGTGTTGCATATCGTCAACTTGTTCTTTCGAGAGTACGCTATTTGCAATTTTTGTATCGTCAGCAAATTTTGAGATTGTACAGGTGAGACCCTCATCTATGTCGTTGATGTAAATTAGAAAGAGAAGTGGTCCTAGTACCGATCCCTGGGGTACCCCGCTACTTACATTGGTCCATTTTGATGCCTTACCGTTTATGACTACTCTTTGCTTTCTGTCGCTGAGCCAATTTTCTATCATTTCAACACACCGTCTTGTATTCCATGCGCTTTTAGTTTTAGCAGTAAACGTTTGTGGGGAACTTTGTCAAAGGCCTTTTGACAATCAAGGTATATAATATCTACAGCTTTACTCTCATCGTAGAGGTTGAGGATATCGTGGAAGAAGTCTAAGAGGTTTGTTAAACAGGAACGTTTTTTACGAAAGCCGTGTTGAGTATCTTTAAGTATGTTATTTTCCTCTAAAAAAATAACATAATATACACACACATACATACAGTATATACCGTACATATCTTGAAGGGTGGTCTAGTGGGTGTTTTTTAAAAGCTTGATGGAGGTCTAGGGAGGAAACTAAAAAGTAACAGAAAGATACTTAAATAAGCAAAATAATACGCCCATCCCCTCTTCTGTACCGGCGACGTCTTTATAAATAATACGCCCATCCCCTCTTCTGTACCGGCGACGTCTTTATAAATATAGTAAGGATATCATTAAATAGACGTCGCCGGTACAGAAGGGGTTAAGCCATTCAGTGACATGAGGTCTTTTTCCTTCAAATTCTTGCTGACACTAGACGATTGTACATTATATTGCTTAGGAAGGACCTCTGACTATATCTAAGTGAACCTGATCTCAATTAATCCTTTGACACCCTAATATCCTTCTATTTTTTATTAATTAATTGATTTACTTATTAATTTTTGACACGCTTATCCCCAATTTGTTTTAAAAATTTAAGACGTTCGCCCCATTAGTTTGTCTATTTAAAGGCCTTTCATCCCATTTCTTTATCAATTTTAAGGCCATCCGTGTTTTTAGGTGTCTATTTTTTTCCTGACGAGCAATAGCCAGCCTATAATATAGGAGGAACCGGCCTTTTGCCGGGGCACTTTTCTACCGAAAATGCATAAATTTATCTCGAAGGGGAGTCATGGGGGTATTTTTTAAAGTTTGATGGATATCTAGGGAGGAAACTACATAAAAACAACTATATACAGTACAATAAATAAATTATTATTAATAATATTTATAATTATACTACTACTACTAATAATACTAATAATAATACTGATAACATTAAAACAATATATCGTCCTATCTCATTGTAGTTCCTTTTATATATGCCTTGTTGTTTGTTATCCAGCTTACCTTTACCTGATATTATCCTAAACACACACCTGTTCTCTTTCTTACTACCCCTTCCACTTACCCCTTGTCACCGTATCTATATCAATTGCAATGCTCTCTTTTTCTTAACCATTAGAAGATCCGATTACGCATTTATTCTGTTTTCTGGCTATTATTAGAAGATTGTATTCAGATTAGCAAGGGTGCATGGAAGTCAGACGGTTAATTGAGATAGTCTTTACCTTCATAATTCCCACAGAGATTTCCTAAACTGTATATTATTAGAAGATTGAATTCAGATTAGCAAGGGTGTGCGGAAGTCAGAGGTTTAATTGAGATAGTCTTTACCCTCATAATTCCCACAGAGATTTCCTAAACTGTATAAACTCGTCTAATGATAGCCAGAATAAACTGTCAAATTGTGTCATAATCTTCGATGAGTTAAGCTGATACTTTTTCAATAATCAAATGTTCCCTTTTGTATGGTCATCTCAATTAATTATTAACCCCTTCTGTACCGGCGACGTCCGTCTAACTTTATGCTGGCTACTATTAAACCATTTTTATTTAGTTTCAAAAGGGCCTCCAACAATTAACAGGTTTCGAACTACCTAACTTAACCTTTTTTATTTCTACCACAGATCCCTCTTAAACTGCACATATTCCTCTAAATATAGCTAAAATAAAATAAAAAGTAGTTTTCGGTACAGAAGGGGTTAATATGTCGTTATTATATCTTCTCCCGTTATTAGGTTCTTTTCCGTTATCACCCCTGAGGTTCTATTTGTTTTATTGTCATCTACGTTGACAGTCATAGTTTTTTTTCTTCAATTTTATAGCAATTCTGTCTAATTCCTGCTTGACTGTTTTATTACATTGAATTGTTTAACATTTATTATACGAGATACTTAAGTGATGATTTTTTAATACTAGTGCTACTTTCTCTATTCTACTTTACGCAACTTTGTTCTTCTATTATCTCTCAGTTTCTTCCATCTTCTTTTTGTCTTTTATCACTCACATTCTCTCATTTTCTTTTTCGTCTTTTATTTCTCACTTTCTTCCACCTTTGTTTTCCTTTTATCTCTCACGTCCATCCATTTTTTTCCCCTTTTATCTCTCTCTGTCTTCCATTCTATTCGTTTTCTTTTATCTCTCACTTATTTCCATCTTATTTTTTTTCTTTTATCACTCACTTTCTTCCATCTTATTTGTTGTATTTTATTAAAACAAAACAAAATCTCGCATCCAGTACATGATAAAGATTGATAATATCCAGTATTCGATAAATGGATATTAATCGTGGTCATGTGCTGGTTCGTAAACTGTCTTGATGGTGTAATGGTTAGAGTGTGTAAGTTCTTCTGCCTTCATTTTTTCTTTGATCTCTTTCACTTTCTTCGACATTGTTTTTTATATCTCTCACTTTCTGCTGTTTATTCTTTTATCTCTCTTCTTTTCATCTTCTCTTTTGTTTGTTATCTCCACACTTTCTTCCATCTTCTTTTTTCTTTTATCTCTCTTCTTCCCATCTTCTCTTTTCTCTGTTATCTCTCTCATTATCTTCATTCTTCTGTTTAGCCTTTTATCTCTCTTCTTCCCATCTTCTCTTTTCTCTTTTATCTCTCACTATCTGCATTCTCCTGTTTAGCCTTTTATCTCTCTCTTCTTCCCATCTTCTCTTTTCTCTTTTATCTCTCACTATCTTCATTCTTCTGTTTATCCTTTTATCTCTCTCTTCTTCCCATCTTCTCTTGTCTCTTTTATCTCTCTCTTCTTCCCATCTTCTCTTTTGTCTTTTATCTCTCTCTTCTTCCCATCTTCTCTTTTGTCTTTTATCTCTCTCTTCTTCCCATCTTCTCTTTTATCTCGCTCTTCTTCCCATCTTCTCTTTTGTCTTTTATCTCTCTCTTCTTCCCATCCTCTCTTTTATAGCTTTTATCTCTCTACACTTTATTCCTTCTTCTTTTTTGTCTTTTATCTCTCTCTCTTCTTTCCACCTTCTCTTGTATGTCTTTTATCACTCACTTTCACCCCCTTCTTTTTTGTCTTTTATCACTCACTTTCTTCTCCCCTTCTTGTTTGTCTTTTATCTCTCTCTTCTTCCCATCTTCTCTTTTATATCTGTTGTCACTCACTTACTTCCCCCTTCTTTTCTCCACATATATAAATTCTATCGCCTTCAATTTCCTCCCTCCTCCTGCCCATGTTGAGCAAGCTAATAAACCCCGCCGGTGATCCTTATTATTATCACCTTTGGAAATACCTGGACACGGGCTATTTCCTGAGTTTCCCCCTCTCTACCCTCCCATTATCAGCCTCTTTCCATCTTCTCTGATATCTATCTTTCCCTTTCCTATAAGTTATTGTTTCCTGGCTCGCGGTTGTACCCAGCTTTCGTAATATCTGCTTGTAAACCTAGCCTCTTATGGGAGTTTCAAAGATCCGCGTTTCTTCATAATTTTCTGGCTATCATTAGACGATTGTACTCAGTTGCTAAAGGCCCTCTATAAGCAGAGGGGTTAAGACTATCTCAATTATCCCTTTGACTTACTAAATTCCTTTCTAAACTAAATATAATCGTCTAATGGAAGCCATAATAAAAAAATTTGTCCTTGAATGCAAAAGGGTAACTCTTATAACAATGCCATGAGTTTTGGGAGTTTTAATTCACCATCCTTATTTTCTATTCCGTTGTCTATCTATCTTTTATCCGTCTCCACTACACTTTTTTATTTCGTTTGTTTTTGTTATCCGATTTGTTTTTTTTTTGTTTTTTTTTTATTGCCGCATCGGTAGTCGTTGGTTATTACTTTCACCACTTTATCTAGTCAGTATAATTATTATACAGTTTTGTTAATTAATAATATTGCCTACGTGTTGTATTTATATAATATATTTAGAAACATAGTTTGCAAAAGCTACTGCTAGTTTTTTAAACATTAATTAATGTTATCTTATAAGCTTGGGTACATGCAAATATATTTTATGAATTTGATGGTGTAACCAAATTGCAGATTAAAAACCGGCTTCATTAAAGGGGGTATCGCACCCCAGTCTTTGTTGTCAAATTTTGATCCGTAATTTTATTCTGGCAATCTTTTGAACCTATTTAACCCCTTCTGTACCGGTGACGTCCTTTTAACTTTAGTCTGGTTACTATTAGACGATTTTGAAAAGGGCCTCCAGCAATTTACAGGCTTCGATCTATCTCGCTTAACCCATTTTACTACCACAGATCCTTCTTAAACCCCACAAAATCGTCTAAATATAACTAGAATTACGTTAAAAAGACGTCGCCGGTACAGCAGGGGTTAACAGTAGATAACAACACAGTCGGTGACAACAGAACTGTAAACATTTATTGATGAAGCTGCCAGATCAGAGGTGCGGAGTAAACTTAAGGGGGAGGTAGCTGCTTTGTATGGACCCCCTTCTCTCTCATATTTAGCCTCATTAGTCTTGGAATTTTAAGACGTTTGCCCCATTAGTTTGGTGATTTTAAGATCTTTCATCCCATTGTTGCCATTATTAAGCCCTTTTATGCAATTTAGGTGTCGATTTGTTTCCTGTCCAGCGACAGCGAGCCTGTATTTTAAGAGGAAGTGGCCTTCGGCCAGGACATTTTTCTACCGAAAATATAAAAAAATGATCTCGAAGGGGGTGTTGGGTTTTTTTTAAGCTTGATAGAGGTCTAGGAAGCAAACTAAAATGAATTTCTCGCTAGCTCAAAAGAAAACGGGCTACAGGTCCCTTAATAGAAAACAGGTTCCGTGTGTTACCCCCTATACCGGTATCCTGTTTCATTATGATAACCCTTCAGTCCACCTGATTACTGGCTGTCCCTCACTTACATCATTATCATATATAATGAAACATTCCTTATCTTTAGTTATACTGTTTTAAAGTCTGCCGGATGTTATTCTAGTTTTTAGTATATTTGCGAGAACTGGACTACCCATTAATGTTGTTCCTGCTGTTTGTTAATCAGTAGGTATTGGCCACAGTGCAGGCTACTTAAAAACAGAGAAGCCAGAAAAAAAACACAAGCTCATTAGATACTCAAGTTTTCCTTGTAGCTCTACGCACCACTCTTAATGGTAACCGAAAAAAGTGTGTTCACATGTGTGTGTGTGTGTGTGTGTGTGTGTGTACCTAGGGACTAATTCGTATATGAATATTGTTTGTATCGTTTTGAGATGCACTTACAGCTTCCATATATATTTTGTTACACACCTGTTCACTCTAGCTGGTAAATTAGCGGAAGTAAGCAAGCACTTGAGCTCCGGTGAATGATCGAGTGAGTGGCTGGTCAGTAATTAGGCGTGGAGGCAAGCAGTCCCTCAATCATGCAGGCAAACAGAGTCATGCACTGGTAGACGGACGATCAAACAACCAATCAAGCAAAAAAGTGCGTACGGGGGAGGAGGGGCTCTGCAGAATATAGGGGATGTTATCGTCAATTTTCGATGTATAATATCTTTCTGGTAACATATATGCAATCTTTGTCATGTGTATCGGAAACCAAATTGAACATAGATGCATTTAGGTGACTGAATTGTTATAAAAGTTTAACACATTTGCTGCCAAAACCAGATTTACTGATATTGGCTGCGGGAACAAACACAAGTATAATACCGGCTTTAGAGACATTCAAACTAATGTAAAAGCTGTGGTTTATTCTGATACACGCCACCTGTGCAAGCAAAAATACAGGCTCTTAAATGTATAGGAATATTAGCTATGCATCATGTATCAGTTATGGACGACATTACATTGAGCTCCACAACAAATGTATACTTGTTTTATAAGTAAATGTTTTACTGACATAACTTTAAAATACACCTATACATCACGCTAATTTATGTTCAGCTGCTTAGTTTTATTATACAAATATGCTACTTAAAAAGCTGAGGTATATTAACCCATAAAGCTCAGTTGAAGTGAAGGGGGAAGTATTTATCATTTGTTTAACAGGCACACTTCCAAGTAAATATGTAAGCAATATTGATCACGATACATATAATCCGAAAAGGAAGTCTTGCAACAGTGGGGACACGAGCTCGCTTTCAAGATCTTCTTCGGGCAACCTTTGTTTAAAAATACTTGACCCTCCTGAAATAGTCTACTATTAGTTTGATACCAGTTAGAATTATTGTATATTCAGAGCTGCGTAAACTTAGCCGTATGAGCATATGGTCCGTAATGAGCTGGGAAACAACGACTAGAACAGATACACGGACTTCGATGTGTAAGGTTTATTTACAGAATATATATATACGGTAGTGGTTACAATAATATAGAAAATATATACATAAATACCTTGGCGTCCATCTGAATTTCTTAAGACAAGGTTTACAATCTGTAACTTAGTAGCACAGCACTCAATATCAAAATCAAGTAAAATAATCTAACAAAAGGGATTTACATACAATCCATATATCTAGATAAGTTGAACCCAGAGAAGGAATTATGTCGAAATTTATTTATTATAGGTTTTGGCCGAGTATAATATGAGAACAAATAATATGAGTAAATCTAGCGGGTGTTATGGACAGGGTAAGTTAAAGGTAAAATAAAGATATCTATAATATCATCAACGGAGTCGTCCACAAATCTCTCAATATCAGTATATCTCAACAAAGATATGGATAGCGTGTAAGTGTTATTGTGAGGCTTTTAAAGTATCAAGAAGGGATTCTGACAAGCAGAGACAATTTTACTCTTGTACTGATGTGACTTTTGCCATTATAGATTTCCCCAAAGTCTCAGAAATAGTCAGATCTCATTTTGTCTCCTTCTAGGGCGTCGGGAATGGGGACCTCTGCTTTCTGGACTGTTTCTTCTTCTCAGGGCTGCGCCAGGCAGGTGTGTATTAACCATGGAGGAAGGGTGTGTATTAACCATGGAGGAAGGGTGTGTTTTAACCATGGAGGAAAGGTGTGTATTAACCATGAAGGAAGGGTGTGTATTAACCATGGAGGAAGGGTGTGTATTAACCATGAAGGTAGGGTGTGTATTAACCATGGAGGAAGGGTGTGTATTAACCAGTCGGCTCGTTTCTTTTTCTTCGTGGGTTGGGACGATCAAGGGTTGCTGAACTCTGCGAGCCAATCTTGTTTGATTTTTGCAAAGGTTGCTAAACGAGTCTTATGTCGAACGATGGTTGCAGAACTTGTGTGATAGAAAGCAAGGGTTGCTAAACTTTTGTGGCTCCTCACAAAGGTTCCTGAATGAGGGCTTGACAAACAATAGTTGCTGAATTTCTGTGGAGATCAAGGATTACTGAAACTCTTTGAGCCAATCCTGTTATATCCTTACTAGGATTGCTGAATGAGGGGGTTCGAATGCAAACATTTCTGAACTTTCCTGAGGTAGGGAAAGTGTAACTGAATCCCGAGAACTTGCCAAATAGTCAATCGATCTTGGTGTTGGTAAATACTCGGCGTCTCTTAGTGGTGGTGGTCTAGCGGTTAAGAGGAGCCTGCGGCTGGAGTTTGGAAAGGCTTTTGGGATCTTGTCCTGGTTTGTGGGCGGCATGTAAATTCCTTTTCCAGTTGGCAGGTAGGTTGCCAGCTGGACGACCGGGAGGCGGAGCTCTGACATCACTGGCAACCCGTTTTGGTGAACTAGTAAGGGATACAGAGAATGTGCTGGGGATGGGAACTCCCTTAATCCTCTCCTCTCTGTATCGGGTTGAATGGCTGCTACACCTGTTGGTGGTGTGGTGCTGGTGGGGGCTTCCTATTGTTTCTGCTGGTTATTGTTCTCATATTTCGGCATAAAAATTAGTATAAATGCCGATTATATACGAATTATCCCTGAGATGTTGCTAGAAAGTTACAACAAAATAAATAAATAAAGCACTCATGTGAATATGCTTTAACTTAAACAAAATAAAAAAATAAAAATTTATCTGGGCACAGCAGCTTCTCGATCTCGATCTCGATCTCAATTGATAATGTGTAGGGCGCTGGACTTGCGCATATCACACATATAAGGGTATTAGGGTGGCGGATGGGGGGTCAGGATATAGGATGGGGGGAGCTAAGTGGAGGGTTTATGGTGGGCGTGTAATGTGGGCGAAATTTTAGTTTATTCTGTGTTTGAATGTGTCTAGTGTAGGGCTATTTACTGTATCTTCTGGGAGACTGTTCCAATCCCGTATGGTTCGTGGAAAGAATGAGTGTTTGTAGAAGTCAGTATTAGTGTGGTATGTTTGGTACTTATGAGAATGTGTGTTACGAGTGTTGCGGGTGTGACGCTTCTGCATAGTAGCCACGTGCGGGCATGCGCGTGCGTCGGCTGCCCAGCCGTTTAGAAACCGGCTGGTGGCAGCCGGTCGGCAGGCTTTTCCTTAGTATATATCCTACGACAACGTAACTAATGTCTGGGATATTCTTATGTTGTTTCACAGCTTGAAGCTGCCCTTATTCTTAACCAACGCATCTTAGTATATTTTATTCTCGATAGTTGATTGTTTCATTATATTATATAAGATGTAAGTCTAGTGAGGGCGGGAGGAGACGAGCGGGAGAGAGAGACCGGCTTGGGACGTTGCTTCGCTTGCCAGCTTGGGACGAGCCTGAAGCGTTGCCATATGCATTTGATTGCAACGTTTAGGCTTAGTTCGACTCACGCACGGGGTAGAGGATTTTGACCCGGCAACTGTGTTGAGTGTTGCCAAGCATGGGATGTATTCTGCATGCCTAGGGCGGGGTCCAGACAGATTCAAGACTCAGAGCTCACCTCACTGTCGTACCCTTCGGACCCCCTTGATATCTATCCCTCTCAACCCCACTTAGAAACTTTCTCTCTTACTTTGTATACCTTCCTTCCACTACTTCACCAATCTATTTAATTATCCCATCCCCTTGATAGACCTTATATCTATTATTGTATTAACGACGAGCTCTCAGATAACTAGATAGGATTTTGGGCCTTATGCAGAGACGTAATTGTTAATGAGACCTAGGAAGCTTTTTTGTTGTCTCATATTTGGTGGTTTCATGCTTGCTAGTGTGTTCTTGTGTCAGGTTAGCAGGGGCGGCTTTTTGCGATCCTTTATTGTGTCCCTGTGTGTCTAGTGTTGTGTTGTGTGAGGGCCCTTACCTAGTCCACTCAGCACTGCGCTAGCACGTCTTGCTTTTGTTTTAGGGTCGCCAGGAGAGAGTCAGATACTTGCGATCTGAGTCTCTCAAGAGAGCACCCTTTCAATTAGAGTAATTTGGCGCACAGACTTGGGAACGTCCCTAGGCTAGAGCAGGTGGCTCAGCCCGGGTATCCGAAGCCTATATCCTTCCGGCTAGACCTCTGCCACCTGGCAGATTAACAGCTAGGGGTTATTATTTCTGCATGCTTGTTATTGTGCCACAGTTTACCGTTTTTGTGAGCATTGTGAGTCAGGGTGTGGCTTAGAGACTCTGTCCGAGCAGGCTTGCCTGACTAAGAGTGAGAAGCACACCTGTATGTGGTTATGTTGCGAGTTGCTGCCTTTATTTAATTATACCTATGCCATTATACACTGTATGGCCTATCACTAGTATTTATTCCTGCTTATGAGTTAAGAGTTCTCTAAATCCGTAACGTACTTTCTTTGCTAAGCATCAGATCCTACAGTAGCCGCATGCAGTTTAGAGACCCGCATCTTGTCTACCTGTACGATGTTTTGAGGACTGTTTGCTTTCACCTTCTTTTACGCAGGGGTGATTAGTTGTATTAATTAACGTAACGTTAAATGTACTTTCTTCTAGTTTGTTATTAAATTGTTTCTGCAATTTAATTCCGTTATCTATCTTTTCCTTGAAGCTTTAAGTCAACTTAATTGTGTGATCTTTTATATAGCCTGCTTGACTATCAGCAGTCTATAGTGCGTGCACCCTGTAACCGAGTCATAGGATACCTCGTTGTCCAGGCAGGACTCTTGACGGTTTAGGGTGGTTTGTTGCCTGGGTTTATAGATAAGGGTTGGATCTAGCGTTTTCCGTTGTTGCTTGTTGCCGCATACCTAGTCCAATAGAAAGAGCCCAGTGTTTATATATCCCAGGACGTAACAAATGGCGACCTTGCATAGGATTTACTGAACAGAGGAATATAGTGGTCATTTGTTTTGAGATTCCTTATGATTAGAGGAATACAGTGGACATAGAGTTTTTTTTTTGGAGCAACCAATATAACACATTAAAGACTTTAAATACCATTAGTATATACATACTTGCATAGGAGATAAGGCACATTCTATAACCGTGATAATTACTGCAGTACACAAACATGTCTAATACATCGGAACACAGTGATGGGTCAGGTCACGATACGGGCTCGGAGGGAGAAAGACCTGTGGAGTGGCTAGTCGATAGCGAGGAGGGTGCTAGAAGATTTTTAGAGGTGCCCCTTACCGCTGCCAGGGTGTTGAAGCTGAATAAGTATGGCTTAAAGTGTGTGGCAGGTCTTCAGGGTCACCAGGGTTTAAGTGGCATGAGGAAAGATCAGCTGAGGACTTTGATATTGGGTTTAGAAGGGAGAGACCTGGGTGGAGAGGCGACTGGGGGCCCCGGTCCCCAGCCTCCCCTCCACTCTACCCCCATATAAAACATCAGGGTGCCTGAATTTAGTACATACCCCCAAGTTGATGGTCAATGGCAGCGTGGAATTCAATCACAGGGACCCTCTCCATTAAATGCACCTTCCCCTCCTCAAGGGTTGACTCCAGATTTGTTGTTTCGGCTTGAGATGGCCAAGGTTGAGGCCGCTAGAGCTCAGGTTGAGGCCGCCGAAAGACAGGTTAGTGTGCAGGCTGAGGTTGCTAGAGCTCAGGCTGAGGCTGCAGAGAGAACAGCTATACGAGAGGCTGAACTGCAGGCAGAGTCTACTAGGTATCGGGCTGACAGGGAGCTGGAGACATCTCGAGTGGAGGTAACAGGGCGAAATATTGGGGGAGGTAACAGACATCGGGACCAATCATTGTCGCACCTGCTTAAACTAGTTCCTGTGTTCGATGAATTAGGTGTGGCTGAGTTTTTTATGCGATTTGAGAAGAAGTGTCAGGAACACCAGTGGCCTCAGGAAAAGTGGGCAGCATTAGTTTCATCAAGACTCCTAGGAAAGGGGCTAAAAGCGTATGATGCACTACCTTTAGAGTCCTGTGTAGTTTATGATGAGCTAAAGAAGGCTGTGCTACGGACCTATGAGTTACAACCAGAAACTTACCGTTTGAAGTTTCGGGGTGTTACTAAGGCCAAGGATAGTACCTTCCTAGAACACGCCCGGGACTTGTCTGATGCACTACGACATTGGCTGCGTTCTGAGAGGGCAGCTACTTTTGAGGAGTTGAGTGAGCTGGTTCTCTTGGAACAGTTCTTTAAGTGCACAGGTGGGGACTTAACATTAAATATAAAGGAAAAAAATCCTAGAACTCTCCAGGAGGCAGCAGAAATGGCTGACCGCCGACTGTCATTAATTCGAGGGTGCGAAGCAGCAGCTAGGAGTGAGTCGGGTGCAAAGGATCGTACCCCTCCCCCTCCCAAGAATTTTGATACACATAAATACACAAAACCATGTAGCACTGACAATAAAACTGAACATAAACCAAATACCGTCCCGTATAAGAAGTCTAATGGTACCTCCCACTCCCAAGGGAAACCAAAGAGTAAAGAGTGCTTTGCATGTCACAAGGAGGGTCACTTTGCAATGCTTGTCCGAACAAGCCACCAAACAAGGTTGTGTCATTGGCCCGCAGCATAGGGGTGTCGCCTATATCTTCTGAGTTTGCCAAGGGTAGTTCGTCAGAGGTTGGGACACAGCCTGTGTTCAAGAGTCCGGAAAGCTCGAACCCTGTCCGCGACGTCTTTGGGGGTCATAGAGGGCATGGTTTTGTGAGGTGGGCTGGCGAAAGGCGAGGAGTTAAGCTATTGCGTGATAAGGGGGCTTCTCAGACCTTGTTAAAGAACTTTACTGGTAGACCGATTAACGCTGCTCGGGTGGTGGTAGTTCAGGGGATCAATGCTACGAAGTCCTACACGCTGGTGCGGATGGAGCTGGAGGTGGGTGGTGTGGCGAAGGAGCTGGATGTAGGAATTGTAGAGAACTTGCCTGTTGGGGGCGTCGACCTCCTCCTCGGCAACGACTTTGCGGTGCCTGCTTCTAAGGTTTCACCCTTGGTCGTTGCCGAGAAGGCGGCCGACGTTAGTAGGGAGGAACAGGAGTGGGTTGAGAAGTGTAGCGTACAAACCATGGCGTGTGTTGTGACGCGTTCTCAGACATCCGGAGCCTTGCAGCCACCACCTCAGTCTATCATACCGCGGAGGAAAGGTCACAAGAAAACGGGAAGTGTTGGTCAATTGGAGAGTTTTGAGCCGGCAGTGTTTCTTGGTGACTCATTATTGTTGGCACCTATGTTAGAGTCTGGAGAGGCCCCAGGGCCTGTGCAGGTGCAGGGCAGGAAGAGACTCTGGGACAGCATCGTTATGTGCAGCGTGAGGAAAGGATGGCTCAGCGGGACATTGGAGGTGGAAATAAATTATTTAAGATGAACTTGGATAATCTCGCACCTGCTGATATATGTTCCTTGCAGCTGGAAGATCCTGAAGTCAGGGCGTGTGGTAATGGTGCTGTCAAACTGGAGAGCGATGGGGATGCGCAGCCTGGTGATTTTTTCTTGTCCGAGGGGATCTTGTATCGGAGACATCAGGATCCCAAGAAAAAGTGGGATGGCGGGTCAGGATTAGTGGACCAGTTAGTAGTGCCGAGGGTGTGCCGTGAGAGCTTATTGAGATTAGCTCATGATGTGCCTTTGGCAGGGCACCTAGGGGCACGTAAGACGGAGGCAGCTCTGAGCAAGCTTTTCTGGTGGCCTGGGTTAAAGGCGAGTGTCGTGTCATGGGTGTCACAGTGTCACACTTGTCAATTTGTTGGGAAACCCAATCAGGTCATCCCGAGAGCCCCATTACAACCCATCCCTGTCATTGGGCCGCCCTTCAGCAAAGTAGTTATCGATATGGTTGGCCCATTGCCCCCCACTAGTGCCGGCAATAAATTTTTACTAACTGTAATGGATGTAGCAACACGGTATCCAGATACTTACCCCATGCGCAACGGGATGGCTAAGACTGTTGTCAAAAACCTACTTGTCTATTTCTCTCGTTATGGCTACCCTCAGGAGATCCAGTCTGATCAGGGATCCAATTTTACTTCTGCTCTGTTTAAGCAGACCATGCAGCAACATGGGATAGTGTCTGTGGTGTCATCTGCCTACCATCCCGAGAGTCCGGGAGTTTTGGAAAGGTGGCACTCGACTCTCAAGAGTATGTTGCGGTGTTATTGCATGGAAAATGGGAAGGACTGGGATCTAGGTCTCCCATACGTTTTATTTGCTGCGAGAGAAGTACCTGGGGAGAGCTTGGGATTTAGCCTGAACGAGTTGGTTTTTGGACACAGGGTCAGGGGGCCCCTCCACATAGTCAAGGAGATCTGGGAGGGAGTCACAAAGCCATGCTCGCTTCTAAAGTATGTTGTTGAAAGCCGTAAGAGAATGCTAAAGAGCTTGGAGGTAGCAGGTCGGAACCTTAAGAGTTCACAAGCTCAGATGAAGGACAGATACGACCAGAAGGTGAAGCTGAGGGAGTTTGAATTAGATCAGGAGGTACTGATACTACTGCCTCTGGTGGGACATCCCTTGTCTGCAAAGTATTCTGGTCCGTATCGAGTTGTAAGGAAGGTTTCTGATCTCGACTATTTAGTAGCTACTCCTGATCGTAAGAAAAAGAACCAACTTTGCCATGTAAATCTGATGAAAGAGTATGTGAGGCGCCCCTCCGAGCCTCCCACTGTTCCGGTGTTGATCTGCAGCGATCGTGGTGGAGAAGGAGGAAGGGACAGTCAAGCTGCGGGGGAGGATAATTGGGATTGTCATGCTTCCGCGGATCAGTGGGCGGGGAATTCTAGACAAGTGGCTCACGAGTTGATATTGCACCTGCCTGAGCAACAGCGTGTAGCTGTGCAGCACTTGTTTGATTCAAACCCAGCTGTTTTCGTGGAGCATCCTGGCCTCACTACTCAAGCGGTGCACGATGTCGATGTTGGGGACCACCCGCCCTTTAAATCAGTGCCATACCGTGTTCCCCCTATTAAATTACCAGCACTTAGGGAAGAGCTGGATTATATGCTGAAAACGTGGGCTGATTTCTGAGGGTGCAGTAAGGTGGACTTCCCCAGTCACACTGCAGCCCAAACCAGATGGCAAGGTGCGGTTTTGTATAGATTTCCGCAGGTTGAATGGTTTAACCCCCACAAATGCCTACCCTCTCCCTCGCGTGGACGACAGTGTGGATAAGATAGGAAAAGCCAAGTTCCTCACTAAGATAGACCTTGTTAAGGGTTATTGGCAAGTGCCCTTGTCTGAGCGAGCGCGAGAGGTGTGTGGGTTTGTGGTGGACGGTGCCACATATCGTTGCCATGTTATGCCATACGGGCTGAAAAATGCCCCTGCAACGTTTCAGAAATTAATGAACGACATTGTAGCCGACATTCCCAACTGCACGGTGTACCTAGATGATGTCATAATATACGACGATGATTTTAACAGTCACTGTGCTCACATCGGACAGCTTTTTAATAAACTGAATGAAGCAGGTTTGGTGGTAAACCTGGGTAAGTGCGATTTTGTCAAAGCCACAGTTTTGTACCTGGGGTTCGAGGTGGGGATGGGTCAGGTGTGCCCTCCACAGACAAAGATCAAAGCCATCGATCAGTTTCCCCAGCCTACGACTAAGAAACAAATAATGCGGTTTCTAGGTATGATAGGCTATTATCGTCGCTTCATCAAAGGCTATTCGACTGTACTTGCACCTTTAACTGACTTATTATCTAAGGACAAGAAGTTCCGGTGGTCTCCTGAGTGTGCAGAGGCGTTTTCCTTGGTGAAACACCTGTTATGTACCCACCCCATACTCAGGGCCCCGGACTTCAGCAGACCTTTTCAGCTGGCGACTGATGCCAGTGGCGTAGGGGCTGGGGCTGTCTTGTTACAGACAGATGATGAAGGTATCGAACATCCAGTGAGTTTTTACAGTAAAAAATTCAATAGTGCACAAAGGAATTACTCTGTAATTGAAAAAGAACTCCTGGCGATAGTGCTGGCGCTCAGGCACTTCGATGTATATGTTCCTGCTTTCGGACCAGTCGTAGTGGTTTATACCGATCATCACCCTCTGAAATTCTATACTAAGGAAAATCCTGCCGACCGGCTGCCACCAGCCGGTTTCTAAATGGCTGGGCCGTTTACGACAACGTAACTAATGTCTGGGATATTCTTATGTTGTTTCACAGCTTGAAGCTGCCCTTATTCTTAACCAACGCATCTTAGTATATTTTATTCTCGATAGTTGATTGTTTCATTATAATATATTAGATGTAAGTCTAGTGAGGGCGGGAGGAGACGAGCGGGAGCGAGAGACCGGCTTGGGACGTTGCTTCGCTTGCCAGCTTGGGACAAGTCTGAAGCGTTACCATATGCATTTGATTGCAACGTTAGGCTTAGTTTCGACTCACGCACGGGGTAGAGGATTTTGACCCGGCAACTGTGTTGAGTGTTGCCAAGCATGGGATGTATTCTGCATGCCTAGGGCGGGGTCCAGACAGATTCAAGACTCAGAGCTCACCTCACTGTCGTACCCTTCGGACCCCCTTGATATCTATCCCTCTCAACCCCACTTAGAAACTTTCTCTCTTACTTTGTATACCTTCCTTCCACTACTTCACCAATCTATTTAATTATCCCATCCCCTTGATAGACCTTATATCTATTATTGTATTAACGACGAGCTCTCAGATAACTAGATAGGATTTTGGGCCTTATGCAGAGACGTAATTGTTAATGAGACCTAGGAAGCTTTTTTGTTGTCTCATATTTGGTGGTTTCATGCTTGCTAGTGTGTTCTTGTGTCAGGTTAGCAGGGGCTAGACCGGAGGGGAGGCTTTTTGCGATCCTTTAAGTAAAGTCTGCTGGTGCGAGTCCTGTGGACCCGCACGACTTTACTAGGATGCCCGTGGGAGTCTGGGGGCATTTTCTTGTCTGTGTCCCTGTGTGTCTAGTGTTGTGTTGTGTGAGGGCCCTTGCCTAGTCCACTCAGCACTGCGCTAGCACGTCTTGCTTTTGTTTTAGGGTCGCCAGGAGAGAGTCAGATACTTGCGATCTGAGTCTCTCAAGAGAGCACCCTTTCAATTAGAGTAATTTGGCGCACAGACTTGGGAACGTCCCTAGGCTAGAGCAGGTGGCTCAGCCCGGGTATCCGAAGCCTATATCCTTCCGGCTAGACCTCTGCCACCTGGCAGATTAACAGCTAGGGGTTTTATTTTTCTGCATGCTTGTTATTGTGCCACAGTTTACCGTTTTTGTGAGCATTGTGAGCCAGGGTGTGGCTTAGAGACTCTGTCCGAGCAGGCTTGCCTGACTAAGAGTGAGAAGCACACCTGTATGTGGTTATGTTGCGAGTTGCTGCCTTTATTTAATTATACCTATGCCATTATACACTGTATGGCCTATCACTAGTATTTATTCCTGCTTATGAGTTAAGAGTTCTCTAAATCTGTAACGTACTTTCTTTGCTAAGCATCAGATCCTACAGTAGCCGCATGCAGTTTAGAGACCCGCATCTTGTCTACCTGTACGATGTTTTGAGGACTGTTTGCTTTCACCTTCTTTTACGCAGGGGTGATTAGTTGTATTAATTAACGTAACGTTAAATGTACTTTCTTCTAGTTTGTTATTAAATTGTTTCTGCAATTTAATTCCGTTATCTATCTTTTCCTTGAAGCTTTAAGTCAACTTAATTGTGTGATCTTTTATATAGCCTGCTTGACTATCAGCAGTCTATAGTGCGTGCACCCTGCAACCGAGTCATAGGATACCTCGTTGTCCAGGCAGGACTCTTGACGGTTTAGGGTGGTTTGTTGCCTGGGTTTATAGATAAGGGTTGGATCTAGCGTTTTCCATTGTTGCTTGTTGCCGCATACCTAGTCCAATAGAAAGAGCCCAGTGTTTATATATCCCAGGACGTAACACGGGTGTTTGAGTTGTGTAGGTATTCATATTTTTTAATGTCAATATAATTGTGTGTGATTTTATACATTACTGTGAGTCTGTGCCTGAGTCTTCGTGTGTTAAGGGTTTCCATGCTTATTTGATTTTTGATACGGGTTGTGATGCCTGGGGTTTGCGTGTAATTGTGTGTGATGAACCTGGCTGCTTTTGTGTTAATTTTTTCAAGTGTGTTAATGTTAAATTGAGTGTATGGATCCCATACTGCGGCGCAGTACTCCAGTGTTGGGCGAACAAGGGTGTTATAAGCTATGTGTTTGATGTATCGTGTACAATTGTGTAAATTCCTCCTCAAGAACCCTAGTGTGCGGTTTGCCTGACTTTATGTGATGAATGTGGTGTTGAATCTTAGGTTGGTGGAGAGGTGGACGCCAAGATATTTGTATGAAGGAACTGATTCTAGTGGTTGGTTGTGTAATGTGTAATTGAAAGTGATGGGTGATAAGAGCGGGTAAAGCGGAGAAGTTTACATTTATCGGGGCGGAAAGACATCTGCCAGGTGTTCTCCCAATGTTCGAGGGCGTTTAAGTCTTGCTGGATAAGTCCACAGTCGTCTCTAGTCAGTATGGGCCTAAACATCAAACTATCGTCGGCAAATAGTCTAGTAGAAGAGTTAGGTGTTGACAGAGGAAGGTCATTAATATAAAGAAGGAAAAGAAGAGGGCCAAGAATGGTGCCTTGTGGGACACCAGAAGAAACAGGGACAGAGTCTGAGGAAGAACCGTCAAGGAGTACTCGTTGAGTCCGTTTTGTAAGGAAATTAGTGATCCAGTGAAGAGTAGGTCCAGTTATACCGTAAAAAGCTAATTTATGCTGAAGTCTTTTGTGGGGTACTTTGTCAAAGGCTTTGGCGAAATCGAGGAAAATAGCGTCAACCTGTTTAATGTCTCGTCGGTCCAGTTGTTTAGTTATGTCATGATATGTGGCAATGAGTTGTGATTCGCATGATCTTTTGGGCCGAAATCCATGTTGTGCGTCAGTAAGGATGTTGTTTGCGTCTAGGTGATTCATAATGTGTTTATGTATAATGTGTTCTAAAATTTTGCATGGGATGGATGTGAGTGAGATGGGTCTATAATTCTTGGGGTCAGTCCTGTCACCTGTCTTGAAAAGGGGAGTGATGTTCGCACAAAGCCAGTCAGGTGGAAGGATGCCTGTGTGAAGTGACTGAGTAAAGATGCTTTGCAGGATGGGGGCAAGGATTGAGGCACAATATTTAAGGATAAAGGCAGGGATGTTGTCAGGACCAGTGGCTTTGTTTGTGTCAAGTGTCTCTAGTAGTTTCTGTATGCCGTTAGTCGTTATGTCTAGGTGGGGTATGGGTGGGTAGGGGTTTTAAGGCATGTTAGGTATTTGGTTGTTTTCTTGTGTGAATACTGATTGGAAATGAGTGTTGAGTATCTGTGCTTTGTGTTCTGGAGTGGTTTGTAGAGTGTCATTGTTGTCTTTAAGTGATGTGATGTTGGTGGTATCCTGCCTGCGCGACTTGAAAAATTTGAAGAAATGTTTGGTGTTGTTTCTGACGTTGTCTGCGAGATAAGAAGCTATGTGTTTGCGTTCCGCTTTTATTATGTTTTTGGCAAATGTTTTTTGGTGTGATGTATATGTGGTCCAGTTTTCAGGTGTGTTGTGTGTCTGCGCGCGTTTATAAAGTCTTTGTTTTTTGCGATGTTGTCTACGTAGATCCCTGGTGAACCATGGAAGAGTATATCTACTTGATGGGGTTTTTTGTGGTATGTATTTGTGCATGGCTGTATGGATGGTGTGTTGCAAGTTGCAAGCTTATCCGGTATATGATGCATGCAACCAGACTGATGATTAAGAGATGAGTCTGACAGGCGGAGATACTATCAATAAGCAGATTTACCGGCAGGTTAATTAGCAAGCAGGTAGTCTGATACGGTGGAGCTTACTGGCTGGCGAGCAAAGAAACTGAATATCCTCCAAGATGAGTTATAGCGAACGAACTTGAACAACACATATATTTAGATTCGATATTTTTCGTTTTCGGGAAGTTATAGGCAAGTACTAGATTGATAACAGTTGTATATATGTGGAATAAGTTGCCTAGTGATGTAATCAAACTAGAACCTTAGAAATTCCAAGGTAAAATTAGATCGACATATGGATGAGATGGGCTAGGTGTGAGAGGGAGCTGCACTGTAGGCAGGGAGACAGGGAGGTAGAGTGTGTATTAACCCCTTCAGGATTATGACGCGTTTTGACTGTTTATTATGGATATTCTTAGACGATTTTTTCAGTTTAGGAAGAGCTTGTGGGAGATATAGAGTTAATTAAGATTGTTTTTGCCCATTCAATTCCTAGTGATCCTTCGTTAATTGCTTAAGATTGTCTATTGATAACCAGAATAACGTGTAAAAATGCGTCCGTTAGTAGTGAAGGGGTTAACCATTAAGGCAGGAAGACGGACAGATAGGAAAGCATACATGGAAACAGTGTGTGTATTAACCATGATGACAGCCATGAAAACAGAGTGTGTGTCAACCATGTAGGCAGCCATGCAGGACGAGTGTGTATTAACCATGAAAGCAGCCATGGAGGAAGAGTGAGTATTAACCATGAAGGCAGCCATGCAGGAAGAGAGTGTATTAACCATGAAGGCAGCCATGAAAGCAGAGTGTGTATTAACCATGAAGGCAGCCATGGAGGAAGGGTGTGTATTAACCATGGAGGAAGGGTGTGTATTAACCATGGAGGAAGGGTGTGTATTAACCATGAAGGAAGGGTGTGTATTACCCATGGAGGAAGGGTGTGTATTAACCATGGAGGAAGGGTGTGTATTAACCATGGAGGAAGGGTGTGTATTAACCATGGAGGAAGGGTGTGTATTAACCATGGAGGAAGGGTGTGTATTAACCATGGAGGAAGGGTGTGTATTTACCATGGAGGAAGGGTGTGTATTAACCATGGAGGAAGGGTGTGTATTAACCATGGAGGAAAGGTGTGTATTAACCATGAAGGAAGGGTGTGTATTAACCATGAAGGAAGGGTGTGTATTAACCATGGAGGAAGGGTGTGTATTAACCATGGAGGAAAACTGTGTATTAACCATGGAGTAAGAGTGTGTATTAACCATGGAGGAAGACTGTGTATTAACCATGGAGTAAGAGTGTGTATTAACCTTGGAGGCAGGCAGGTAGGTCGTCAGACATGAGAGTGTGTAGTAACCATGCAGACAGTAGGCAGGGAGGGATAGGGTGTAGTAACTATGCAGGAAGGTTGAGTGTACAGCAACCATGCAGGGATACAGGTAGCCATGGAGAGTGTACAGTAACAATAAAGGTAACCAGGGAAGCTAACAGGCAGGTAGAGTCTACAGTAACCATACAGGAATACAGGCAGGTAGGTAGAATGTACAGTAACCATACAGGAAGGCAGGTAGAGTGTACATTAATCATACAGGAATACATACAGGCAGGTAGAGTGTACAGTAACCATACAGTAATACAATCAGGCAGGTAGAGTGTACAGTAACCATACAGAAATACATACAGGCAGGTACAGTGTACAGTAACCATACAGTAATACATACAGGAAGGCAGGTAGAGTGTACAGTAACCGTACAGAAATACATACAGGCAGGTAGAGTGTACAGTAACCATACAGTAATACATACAGGCAGGTAGAGTGTACAGTAACCATACAATAATACATACAGGCAGGTAGAGTGTACAGTAACCATACAGTAATACATACAGGCAGGTAGAGTGTACAGTCACCTAATACATACAGGCAGGTAGAGTGTACAGTAACCATACAGTAATACATACATGCAGGTAGAGTGTACAGTAACCATACAGTAATACATACAGGCAGGTAGAGAGTACAGTAACCATACAGTAATACATACAGGAAGGCAGGTAGAGTGTACAGTAACCATACAATAATACATACAGGCAGGTAGAGTGTACAGTAACCATACAATAATACATACAGGCAGGTAGAGTGTACAGTAACCATACAGTAATACATACAGGTAGGTAGAGTGTACAGTAACCATACAGTAATACATACAGGCAGGTAGAGTGTACAGTAACCGTACAGAAATACATACAGGCAGGTAGAGTGTACAGTAACCATACAGTAATACATACAGGCAGGTAGAGTGTACAGTAACCATGCAGGAATACATACAGAAGGCAGGAGTGTACAGTGACATACAGGTAGAGTGTACAGTAACAATACAGTAATACATACAGGTAGGTAGAGTGTACAGTAACCATACAGTAATATATACAGGTAGGTAGAGTGTACAGTAACCATACAGTAATACCACAGTAGGTAGAGTGTACAGTAACCATACAGTAATACATACAGGTAGGTAGAGTGTACAGTAACCATACAGTAATACATACAGGAAGGCAGGTAGAGTGTACAGTAACAATACAGTAATACATACAGGTAGGTAGAGTGTACAGTAACCATACATGAATACAGGCAGGCAGGTAGGGTATACAGTAACCATACAGGAATACAGGCAGGTAGAGTGTACAGTACCCAGACTAACAAGAGGCAGGGATGGAGGCAAAGTGTACTGTAACCATGCAGACCATGAAGGCAGACAGGAAGGCAGACGGTCAACCAGACAGGCACACAGGTCAACTCCTCACCTCAGGCCACGCGGCCAACAGGATCTTCAGGCACACACACACACACACACACACACACACACACACACACACACACACACACACACACACTTACATATGTGTACGCTTGTAATACATAAATGCACAGCGGCATCTCACAAACAGGCTTTGGTACACACCCTCGCGCGCGCTCATGACAGGGTTGCTTCATCCTCAGCTAATACACATATGCTTACACACAACCAAGCGGGCACTAACGCTTGCATGCACACGTAAATCTATGAATGAATGCTAGGGAACACACTCACAAACACTTGAATGGGCCTTGATATAATATACACATACGCATATCATGAATGGATGCACATGTTCACTCACGCATGAATCAACACACTTATGAATGCACTAGTAAACACACACACACACACACGCATGCACGCACAGGCACACACACATTCGGAAATTGTGTTATGTTTTCAAATTTCCCTGCATGACGCAAACAAGCACAGCCTAACTGACCCATTTCATGACCAACTCTCTCTCTCTCTCTCTCTCTCTCTCTCTCTCTCTCTCTCTCTCTCTCTCTCTCTCTCCTTCCTCTTCCTCACGATGTTTAAAGTTATCTTCGTTGAACCTTCGTATTTCCCGTCTTCCTTCCACTTCTCCCAATATACTGTATATATATATTTTGTTTTCCTTTTTTCCTCCATTATTCTTTTTCGCTTCGAACCCTTATTTATCTCCTTTGCTTTCTATATTTCTTTCTCTTTTCGTATATTTTTGGATTCTCTGGATTTTTCTCTTTCTGTATCCTTATATATACTGTATAATATATTATTCCTCAGTTTCTTCGTTCTTATCTTTTTTTCTTCATAATCGTGTGTTTTTGCTTTACGCGATCATTATTTTAATCCTTAATAATATCTGTTTTCAATCAACAATCATTTTTATCTTGGGATTCCCATTTTCCAGTCATATTTCTTTCTGCTCTATGCAGTTATTAGGATTTTGTCATCTTCCCTTCATTATATATAATTTTATTTAATTGGTATTCATTTGGTGAACAAAAAGCATGTAAAATTGTATACACTCTACAATCCTTTCTCACTTCTTATGTTTCATTTACCAGATTCTGTATTTTGTATCCTTTGTATATAAACATGTTCATTTATGCAGTGTAATATATATATATAATATATATATATATATATATTATATATATATATATATATATATAATATATATATATATATATATTATATATATATATATATATATATATGTATATATATATATATATATATATTATATATATAATATATATATATATATATTTATATACCGGTATATATATATATATATATATATATATATATATATATTTATATACACACACCTTAGTCATTCTTATTCTATTATTGCTGTGTTCTAGGTCATCTGTGAGATCAGGTATATATTTCTGGATTTTGGTTGACCTCGATAGGCTTCAGTGATGTTTTTGTCGTCCGTTATTATGATATAGTACGTGCATTTTGTCTAATATATCTTTCCCCTGTTTTCCTTATGTTTCTGCCTTTCTCTTTTATTTTGTTCTCGCTTGATTAGTTCCGTTCTTTGTGCACTTGTTTTTGTTATCCCTGCTTCCCCCTCCCCCAATCAAGCTTATTATTCCTTTCTTCCACCTCTCTCCCACATTTTATCCACCTCTCTATATCTCTGTCACTCTCCTCCTCCCCCTTTGTCTCTCCCTTTCTTTCTCCTTCTTCCTCAAACTGTTTCCCATCTCTCTCTCTCTCTTTCTCTCTCTCTCTCTCTCTCTCTCTCTCTCTCTCTCTCTCTCATAGATCACGCTTATTATATGTTTTCTCTCCCCATCTATCTACCTCTCTCCCAATTCTCCCCATCCCTCTATTTCTTCCCTCAATCTCTCTCCCCACTTCATTATATTTCTCTCTCTCTCCTCCTTTCTCCCCATCCATCTTTTTCTCCTCTCAACCCGTCTCCCCACTCCCTTTTTGTGCATGTCTCCCTCTCCCCACCCTCAACCTCCTGCCTCCCCATATCCAATAGGGAATCTCTCCACCCACTTCCTACCGTACCCCTCTTTTCTCTCCCCCTATCAACCTTTCTCCCTCAAATGCTTTTAACCTTGCCCTTATCTCCCCCTTCCTCCCCTATTTCTCCTCCCTCTTCCTACCCCATTTCTCTCTCCCCCTCCCTCTACCCCCTTCAACTTATCAACCTTTCTCTCCCCCCCCCCCCCCCCCCCCCGCCCTCAATCACTCTTCACCCTGCCCCTTATCTGTCCGGATCATCGTTAATTTGACCAGCAGCCCAGATGAGGAAAAAATGCCACTTAAGGGAGCCCACCTCGCTTTTTTTCTCTTTCTCCCCCTCTCTCTTTGGCTTGTATCCATTCGGCCCCATTCAGCCTACTGTTTCAAGACGTTTATCCCCATCCAGGTGTCAATATTTTCCTGGCGAGCGGTAGCGAACCAGCGTATATATATTGTTGTTTGACAGCAAGCTAAATTTGTAAATTTTTCGATAGAAAAAGGTCTCCGGCGAAGCCGGATTTCTCTATACAATATTGGCTCGCATCGATCGCCAGGAATAAATCGACACCTGGATGGGAATAAACGTCTTAAAAAGTTAGCTGAATGGGGCTGAATGGATACAAGCCAGAGAAAGAGAGAAAAGGAGAGAAAGATGAAAAAAGCCGGTGACCCCCCTTAAAGGTAATGAGATACAGGTTGGGAGAGGCAGGCTGGGATGCAGTTTTATGACGTATAGGCTGAGATGTGCAGGCTGGCCGATGTAGGCTGAGGGAGATAGGGGTTATAAGATAGAGGCTGCGATGTGCGGGTGGGAGTTACGGATTTGAAATGTTAAAAGTGGGAGATACAGGCTGAGATATACAGGCTGGGAGATACATGCTGAACGATGTACGCTGGGAGATATACGCTGATAGATACAGGCTGGGAGATACAGGCTGGGAGAAGCTTGAATCCCTTCAAGAATTTGCCACACTCAACGTAGGAGTGCCCTCGGCCCAAGAAACCACTACGATGTCAACCGCCATTCCAGTGCATACAGTACCGGTACCCACACCAGCAGCTACCTTAGATGTTGCAGAAAATAATAATGACTCTACTCTCACTCCCCCCCAGGACAATTTTCAGTTAGTGAGAAATAATGTGCATCCCCAGTACCAGTACCAGGAAGGTCATCCCGACAACATGCCAAAACCGCTTCCAGTACAAATCGCCGACTAGCCAAACTCTGCAGGGAGGAGGACATCGGCTTTGTCGACACGTGGGATCATTTTTACTATGATAAATCTTTGTTTTCAGGAGATGGTGTACATCTCAATAAAGTAGGAGCTGCACGTCTTGGTCGTCTGCTGAACGATGCAGTCAAGGATTTCCGTTAAAAAAACGGGGTCAACCAGATCCCAGACAGGGTAGTGTAAGTCAAATACGAACTGAAAATTCAGACAATGCACAATCGGTAACATCCAACTCTAATACTCTTAAGGTGTTTTATGTAAATGCTCGTAGCATACACAATAAATTTTCAGATCTAGAGGAAATTGTGTTTACAGAACATTATGATATAATCGGCATTACAGAATCTTGGTTAAATACGGAAGACAGAGACTTTTAGCCGAATATACGCTTCCTGGTTATACAATGTTTGAGAAAAGTCGGATCAATAGAAATGGAGGAGGAGTTCTGTTTTTATAAAGGAAAGTCTTAATCCCGTCTTAATGTCAAAACCTCAAATTGCGAATATAGACATATCTTACGTACTATTAAATAATAAACGAGGAACTAAAATAACACTAGCTTTATTATACAGACCCCCATCTCAATCAGTGCAAACTGACAGTGAAATTTATGAACAAATTGCAGAAATAACTAACATACAAGATACCGTAATTCTTGGCGATTTCAACTTACCCGTGACTAAATGGGGCGATATTCTTACTTCACACTCTGGACACGACCTCTATGCTAACTTGCAAGAGAGTTCACTTTTTCAATTTGTACAATCTCCGACCCTTGGTAATAATGTGCTTGACCTTGTACTCGCAACAAAAGAAGAATTAATAGAGAATTTGAATGTTGGTGATGAATTCAGTAACAGCGACCACCGTACGATACCTTTCACTTTAAAGTTTACTAGTAACAAATCAAATAGCAGCATTGAGAAAGTCCCTAATTTCAAGAAAGCAAATTTTCATAAACTTAAATCAAAGCTTAAAGAAACTGACTGGAGCTTTCTGACTAACAATAACGACATAAATACATCTTGGGAGTGTTTTACAACCACTTACCTTAAGGCAGTGCAAGACTGCATACCATCGAAAATACGGCGTCCAGGCCATAATGATACGCCCAAATGGTGGAATAAAGATATTTCAGACTGTCTGCTTGCTAAAAAATTTGCTAATGATAGATTAAAATCCTCACAAAATGACGAAGAACGAAGAACGGGTGAAATTTGTAGAGCTACGATGCAAAGCCAAAAAGTTAATTAAGCAAAGTAAAAAGACCCTGGAGTTACATGTTGCGAATCAAAGTAAAACAAACCCGAAAGAATTCTATAGTTATATCAGAAAGAAAAAAGTAGTTACTTCAACTGTTGGACTGTTAGTCGATGAAAATGGAGAATACACCAAAGACGAAGTACAAATGAGTAATGCCCTCAATACCTTCTTTGCATCAGTTTTTACAACCGAAGACCTCAGTGATATCCCTACACCATCGCCGATTCAGATTGATAATTCAGATGTTCTAAGCAATATCACCGTTACAGAGAGAGAAGTATTGAATTGTTTAGATAAACTCAAGGTAAATAAAACGCCAGGACCTGATACAATCTCGCCTAGAGGTCTAAAGGAAGCTAAGGATGAGCTCTCCAAACCACTGACATTGCTATTCAATGAATCCTTGCAGTCTGGGACTATGCCTGATCAGTGGAAGCTAGCCAACGTAACACCGATATTAAAAAAAGGCAGCAAATCCCTACCCAGTAACTATCGTCCAATTAGCTGAACCTCAATTGTATGTAAAATGTTAGAAACGGTCATAAGAGACAGACTCGTAAATCACTTAGAGGCAAATAACTTACTTAAAGATACTCAACACGGCTTTCGTAAAAAACGTTCCTGTTTAACAAACCTCTTAGACTTCTTCCACGATATCCTTAACCTCTACGATGAGAGTAAAGCTGTAGATATTATATACCTTGATTTTCAAAAGGCCTTTGACAAAGTTCCCCACAAACGTTTACTGCTAAAACTAAAAGCGCATGGAATACAAGATGGTGTTGAAATGGATAGAAAATTGGCTCAGCGACAGAAAGCAAAGAGTAGTCATAAACGGTAAGGCATCTAAATGGACCAATGTAAGTAGCGGGGTACTCCAGGGATCGGTACTAGGACCAATTCTCTTTCTAATTTACATCAACGACATAGATGAGGGTCTCACCTGTACAATCTCAAAATTTGCTGACGATACAAAAATTGCAAATAGCGTACTCTCAAAATCGACAAGTTGACGATATGCAACACAATCTAGATAAATTGTCATGTTGGGCCCAAATTTGGCAAATGAGTTTCAATGCGGATAAATGTAAAGTACTACATATCGGATACCTAAATGAGAAAGCAAACTATTCGATGAATGGCACTCAGCTTAAGAATGTAAACAGAGAAACCGATCTGGGAGTAACAATATCGAGTAACACTAAAACCGAGTCAACAATGTTCAGAAGTTGTTAAGAAGGCAAACAAAATAATTGGCTTTATAGGCAGGTCATTTGAGCATAAATCCAAAGAAGTTATCCTAACCCTTTACGATTCCTTAGTCCGCCCTCTTCTGGAATACTGCGTTCAATCCTGGTGCCCTTATTACCAAAAAGATATAAACAAGCTAGAACAAGTTCAACGTAGAGTTACCAAAATTATACCTAGCCTAAAGAACAAACCATACGAAGAGCGTCTTAGAGAATTAAATCTATTTCCTTTAACCCAGCGCAGATTAAGAGGTGACTTAATTCAAGTGTTCAAAATCATCAAAGGCATCGACAATATGAACTGTAGTAAGTACTTCACTATCGACCAATCTAATTACACGGAAACGGTTGCAAAATTATTGGTAAATCTTTTAACTCCCACGAATCTAAGAATTTCTTCTTCAATCGAGTTGTCAACTTGTGGAATGGGCTTCCCCGAGACGTTATAGACTGCAGCACCGTTGATTCATTTAAATTCCGCTTAGACAAATATCTCGCATCAAACCCGCGACTGACTGCGTTTGTAAATGAATAACTTTATTTTATCCCCCCCTCAGTTACTAACCCATCTGTCCCCTACTAACTTCCTAATCCTGCCACGGACATTAATTCTAGGGCAGTAGTTCCCTTTCCAATGTTCCCTTACCCACTCTAAACCACTGTTTGGACACTTGATCCTCAGTGTTTTGGAGGACAAGCAGCCTAGAAGGGTCACTAGATCTGTTGTTGCTTGATTTCCTTTGTACTCCTTTGGAAGCTAGCCAACGTAACACCGATATTCAAAAAAGGCAGCAAATCCCTACCCAGTAACTATCGTCCAATTAGCTTAACCTCAGTTGTATGTAAAATGCTAGAAACGGTCATACGAGACAGACTCGTAAATCACTTAGAGGAAAATAACATACTTAAAGATACTCAACACGGCTTTCGTAAAAAACGTTCCTGTTTAACAAACCTCTTAGACTTCTTCCACGATATCCTCAACCTCTACGATGAGAGTAAAGCTGTAGATATTATATACCTTGATTTTCAAAAGGCCTTTGACAAAGTTCCCCACAAACGTTTACTGCTAAAACTAAAAGCGCATGGAATACAAGACGGTGTGTTGAAATGGATAGAAAATTGGCTCAGCGACAGAAAGCAAAGAGTAGTCATAAACGGTAAGGCATCAAAATGGACCAATGTAAGTAGCGGGGTACCCCAGGGATCGGTACTAGGACCAATTCTCTTTCTAATTTACATCAACGACATAGATGAGGGTCTCACCTGTACAATCTCAAAATTTGCTGACGATACAAAAATTGCAAATAGCGTACTCTCAAAAGAACAAGTTGACGATATGCAACACAATCTAGATAAATTGTCATGTTGGGCCCAAATTTGGCAAATGAGTTTCAATGCGGATAAATGTAAAGTACTACATATCGGATACCTAAATGAGAAAGCAAACTATTCGATGAATGGCACTCAGCTTAAGAATGTAAACAGAGAAACCGATCTGGGAGTAACAATATCGAGTAACCTAAAACCGAGTCAACAATGTTCAGAAGTTGTTAAGAAGGCAAACAAAATAATTGGCTTTATAGGCAGGTCATTTGAGCATAAATCCAAAGAAGTTATCCTAACCCTTTACAATTCATTAGTCCGCCCTCTTCTGGAATACTGCGTTCAATCCTGGTGCCCTTATTACCAAAAAGATATAAACAAGCTAGAACGAGTTCAACGTAGAGTTACCAAAATGATACCTAGCCTAAAGAACAAACCATACGAAGAGCGTCTTAGAGAATTAAATCTATTTCCTTTAACCCAGCGCAGATTAAGAGGTGACTTAATTCAAGTGTTCAAAATCATCAAAGGCATCGACAATATGAACTGTAGTAAGTACTTCACTATCGACCAATCTAATTACACATGGGGAAACGGTTTGCAAAATTATTGGTAAATCTTTTAACTCACACGAATCTAAGAATTTCTTCTTCAATCGAGTTGTCAACTTGTGGAATGGGCTTCCCCGAAACGTTATAGACTGCATCACCGTTGATTCATTTAAACTCCGCCTAGACAAATATCTCGCATCAAACCCGCGACTGACTGCGTTTGTAAATGAATAACTTTATTTTATCCCCCCCTCAGTTACTAACCCATCTGTCCCCTACTAACTTCCTAGTACTGCCACGGACATTAGTTCCAGGGCAGTATTTCCCTTTCCAATGTTCCCTTACCCACTCTAAACCACTGTTTGGACACTTGATGCTCAGTGTTTTGGAGGACAAGCAACCTAGAAGGGTCACTAGATCTGTTGTTGCTTGATTTCCTTTGTACTCCTTTGTACTCCTTTATACAGGCTGGGAGATACAGGCTGAGGTATACAGACTGGGAGGTACAATCTTACACAAGGGCTGGAGGCTGTATGGACCAACGCTTGGAAAATACATAGACGTTTCAAGATAATACATAGTTTCTCGGAAGCTTTGAAGTACGGGATTGAAGATTATATTCTGGCTTTTTCTGGAACCTGCATCTCGGAAACTGAAGGGTTGGGAAAATCCGTATGTGAGATGCATACTTTTTTGTGTTACTGCGGTTTCTGGAATACACTCTAATATTTTGTAAGTATTATTATTATTATTATTATTATTATTATTTTATTTTATTTTTTATTTTTTTTTGGGGGGGAGATGCTAAGATACCAGTGCAATGTACAGTTTCTAAATGTTACTAGATTATAGTTGCCGATCGAAATGGCCTGAAAAACTGTTCAATTAACTTCTCATTTAGTCAAGTCACAGAAGATCAGTGTTGATTGGCATATTTATCATGGTAATATTTTTGAGGTAATATTTATTTATTTATTTTGATTGTGTGTATTAATTTATATAATTATTTAATTATTTATTTATTGCATTGGTATGTGGAACTTTATTCTATTCATCATATTTAGGCCAAAAATCTTGACCCCAAACTACAGTAACTATAAAATGGCTTGAGCAAATGGGCTGTGAATTTCCACACCTATTCCCCGGCTGACTCTTACCATATGGTAGATTAGTCTAGTCCTTTTTTTTTAGTTATAGAGGTTAGTGTTTAATATGTTTAGTTATAGAGGTTAGTGTTTAATATGTTTAGTTATAGAGGCTAGTGGTCAATATGTTTAGCATAATTATAATGAATATACTATAGACAAGGTGGATTAATATACAGTAGTAATTTGAAAATATTGTGTAACTAGAGCCCCAAATCTTCCATCCAAGAGTTGCCGAAAAAATATTGCCGGGCACGTGTGGTTTGTGTGACGGTAGTTTTAGGTAGACTGGCTTCTGGTGTCTGCTCTGAATAGTTCATGTCATGCAGGCTTGGGTTGGGCACTGTATTCATGGCTACTTTTTGCCTTGTAAGAACTTTATTGATTGTATGTGTATTATTTATATTATACAGTATATGCATTTAGCGGGTTATGTAAATATATACATGTATATATATATATATATATATATATATATATATATATATATATATATATATGAGAGAGAGAGGTGTTATTAGTTTGCCTCTTTATTTTGAGGTCAACATTTCCCTGACGAAGCTGTGATTTCCATTTGATTATTTGATGTACTTTTTGTATTAATGTTTATTTAGATGGGTTATCACTACTAGTATACCTGTAATTCTGGACAATTTCATTACCCTTTTTATACATGTATGTGTTACTGTGTACAAACACTATGTGATGAAGTGCACATGACTATTTTCCTCTTTCAGTATGTGATGAAGAGCATATCATTAGTTTGATCTTTCATTGTATATTTTGCACCTGTTGCCCGTGTTCTGGAAGCTTCAAGAGATATCAGAAGTAGGATTATTAAAGTCCAGTATTGCAGATCAAGTTGGGAAATTGTTCCGTGTGTGTATCCTGTTCATCACGTGTATAGGACTGGTTGTAAGTGGGGAATTTTGTTAGTGAGCTATTTACCCCGCCACCTCCGGCAGTCTCACTCGGAAATCGTCAGGGAAAACAAAAATACACTTTCATAATTCCCAGTTTCTTAAACGGTACCGGTCCCTTTAACTCCTAGAAAACGATCGCGTCATATTAACCTTTTCAAGATCCAATTACGTGTTTCTTTTCTGTGTTCTGACAATTATTAGACGATTATATTCTGATTGGGAAGGCTCTATGGAAGTCAGTTGGTTAATTGAGATAGTCTTTACCCTTCTACTTCCCACAGATCCTTCCTAAAACATATAAGATCATCTAATGATAGCCATAATAAACTGCTATCAAAATGTGTCATAATCTTATAAGGGGTACAATTATTATTCCCTATTACTAGACGATTTTACTAACACCTCAGCATGCGATGACACGTGTTGTCACTATTGGATAACATTAAACGGATGTACTCAGCTTTGGAAGGCCCTATAGGAATCAAGGGTGTAAATAATATTTCAATTAAGCCTCTGGCTTTGAAAATACCTTCCTAAGCTGAATATAATCGTCTGCCGTTAGCCATAATAAGAAGAAAGTGTTCATCGTATACTTTAAAGGTTAAGTTTTGGAGAACCGCTAGTGCTCAGAGGTAAAAACGATAGTTAATTCTCTGACTCCTAAATACAGGTTTTCTTTAAAAAAAAAAAAAAAAAAAAAAAAAATGCATTACCGGCCATCCAGAAACTCGTCTGGGAGGATAAACTAATATAAAATAAGGCCCACTCAGTTCGTAATTCCAAGCTTCTGATACAGTTCGAGTAACTTTCGAGTTTCCCAGAGACCTTTAAACATTTTCCTTCTATCCTGTTCTTGATTTACTATTTTTCCTGGAGGTAGGTTTAACCCTTGTGGCTCTACATGATCCATTTTCCTTTAAGGGGGTAGTGCTTGTTTTTTTGTATATATATATATATATATATATATATATATATATATATATATACTGTATGTATATATATATATATATTTTTTTTTTTAAAGTTTCCTTGCTAGACCTCCATCAAGCTTAGAAAAACACCCCCTAGACCCCCTTTCAAGATAAATTTGTGCATTTTTCGGTAGAAAAATGTACTGGTTCCTTCTAAAATTAGAGGCTCACTATCGCTCGTCAGAAAAAAATCGACACGTAAAGGGCACGAAAGGTCTTAATATTGACAACAAAATGAGGCGAAAGGTCTCAAAATCGCCAAACTAACGGAACGAACGTCAACCTCAAAACTAATATGCTAAACATGAGGGAGAAGGGGGTCCAGAAAAAAGCGAGCACTACCCCCTTAATCATGTATCTTGGCTATTATCAGGGGATTATATATATTTTGGGCTGAAGATTGGGAAGAGATGTGTTAGAAATATATACAAATTTGTCTGAGATCATTGAGGCATTCCTAAATTTGGGGAAAAAATGCAAGTGTCTGTCATATACTTCTCTAGGTACATAACGACATTGTTGTATATCTTTTTACAGTCTCTCTCTCACTCTCTCTCTCTCTATCTCTCCCTCTCCCTCTCCCTCTCCCTCTTTCTCACTCACTCTCTCTCTCTCTGTTTCTAATGTGGCTAGCATCATATTATATTTATCTGATTAGTGACCGTTTCTCGGGTAGTAGTGTAAAATTACTACTCCACTTAAACACAGCTACTCTCAATGTTCTCAGGCACTTATTTATTTACCTTAAGCATGCACTAACTTTTTTTCCTCGGCACCTCATAGTTTCCCCGATATGCACGCTTGAACACACACACACACACACACACACACACACACACACAACACATGTGCTATCGTATAGCTGTTAGCAATGATAAGGGTACACCCATTTGAAGCTTGAACTTTTAAAGGTGGTGGTGCATGGTTTGAGATAAACATGGAATAATAATCGCCAACCTGCACATAATTATCTTGCAAAATGCAATGGCACTGAAACAATTGTTAACAATGGTATAAAGGATTTTGTGGATCGTCTACACCAGACCTGTGACGTCATAGGGGTCTAAGTCCACCACCCAGTCCAGGATGAGGATACCCCTATAGCGTCACTATGACGTCACACACACACACACACACACACACACACACACACACACACACACATATTATATATATATATATATATATATATATATATATAATTATATTATATATATACAGTATATATAACAAAAATTTGTTTTATAATTATTTGTATTATTAAGTGTATTATATGTTGTTCTTTATTTCCAGGTACGGCGATTGAGAAGGTGCGATATGCTGATACGGTATGTAAATATATATCACATCTCTCCTCAGGCAACTCAATATACAGTTTTATGAATGTGTGTGTGTGTGTGTGTGTGACCACCTTCATCACACAAGTAGCCTAGGATCATAGTAAGTTTGTATATTAGATTAGATTATGTTTGGTTAGGTCATGGTAAACTAGATGTGTATAGTGTTAATCTTGTCAGCACCATCATGTCTTTATGCCTTTGATTCTGGTTAAAGTTAGATGACTTTATGCAGTTTAAGATGGACCTGTGTTATTAAGAGGGTTTATTGAGGTCGTATTTTCCCATTTTAGTCCTTGAGGTAGATTACAAACTAAAGAAAATCATCTAATGGTAACCAGAATCCAATACAAAATACGTAATGGTGGTGAAGGGGGTAAAAGCTGTTCGTATAATTGCTGCGATGGCAGATCTGCATTTTCTAATGCACGTGATGTGGTACTGGAATGCCAGTTTTTACCTTACATAAGAACATAAGAACATAAGAAAATGGGAGTCTGCAGAAAGCCGATTGGCCTAAGCAAGGCAGATCCCTGTCCCACACAACCCCAGTTCAATTACAAAGCCCAATTATAGGCTCAACACTCTAATACCCTGAGGATCATCTTACCAAAACGGTTAGAGATTAACGCAGGATTATGGGGGTATGCAGAGTGCTGATTGGCCCAACCCGGCTGATCCCCCTTCACACCCAACCCTTCTCGTCCATATGCTTATCCAATTTTATCTTAAAGCTCCCTACCGTTTTAGACCCCACTAATAGCACTTGGTAGTCCATTCCACCCATCTACAACTCTGTTACCAAACCAATGTTTGCCTATATCTTTTCTGAAACGAAATTTATCTAATTTGAAACCATTGGTACGAGTTCTTTCGCTATCACTGAGCTTTAGTACATTTGTCATGTCCCCTTTGTTAATCCCACTAACCCACTTGAACACCTCTATCATATCCCCTCTAACTCTGCGTCTCTCTAACGAATGTAAACCTAATTTCTTCAACCTTTCTTCATACGAAAGATTTCTAATATTATGGATCATTTTTGTCATTCTACGCTGTACTCTCTCCAATGAATCTATGTCCATTCTGTAATAAGGACACCAAAATTGGACAGCATAATCCATATGGGGTCTCACTAATGACAAGTAAAGTTTTAAGATAACATCAGCAGTTCTGTTACTCACACTCCTAGAGATGAACCCGAGAATCCTGTTTGCCTTATTACGAACGCTTATACACTGTTTTCTAGGCTTCAAATCATTGCTAACAAACACACCTAGATCTTTCTCACAGTCTGAATTTTCTAATTCTAAATTAGCTAGTTTATATTTAACATTTGTATGCATCTTCCCTATCTTTAATACCTTGCATTTGTCAATGTTAAACTTCATCTGCCAATTTACTGACCATTCATGTAAGGTATCTAGATCCCTTTGGAGGCACTCTATATCGCTATCTGAATCAATTGATCTCCCCATTTTAGTATCGTCTGCGAATTTACTTATCCTACTAGTTATACCTAAATCTAGGTCATTTATGTATATAAGAAACAACAGGGGACCTAATACCGATCCCTGGGGGACACCACTTTTGACTGCTCCCCACTCTGACTTGGTACCATTTATGCTGACTCTCTGTTTCCTACCAATTAGCCATGACCTAATCCATCCCAACAACGATCCTCCTATTCCATGTGCCTCAACCTTTCTCATCAATCTCTCATGAGGGACTCTGTCGAAAGCTTTACTGAAATCTAAATAAATAATATCATATGACTTGTCACTATCTACTGCTTCATATACCTCTGAGAAAAAGCTAAGCAAATTAGTAAGGCAAGAATGTGTGTTAAAGGATTATATGATGAAATAATTACCGTTTATTTATTTTTATTCTATTTTAATATTATTATTAGTAGTAGGCCTATTATTATTAATATTATTATGTGTTCGTTAATTTCATAAATCGAGTTTAGGAGTAAAGTTGGTTGGTGGAGAGAACACAATAATTATATATTTGCCAGACGCCATAACTCCCGAGAAGGGGTGCATGCCATGAACATTAGGCGTTTGTCACGAATCGCTAGGTCAAGTTGCCCGTGCTTGACATCTATCAATTACATTATGAGAGTACTGGCTCGATCCGCGAACCTTTTGATCATCACCCGACGCTCTACTTACTATGCCACGGCTCGCCCCGGCACTGTTTTACACTGGTTAATAGGTAGATATGTCGCAGTTCGTACCTTGATTATGTGTACAGTATTGTGTTGGGCTATAGTCTATTCGCTGTAAGTAGGCGAAAAATCATGACTTTTATCCTCCGTAACTCAAAAAGGACTAGAGCAAATTGGCTGTAAATTTCCACATACAGTATATTCCTTGACTGACTCTTCCCAAATGGTAGAAATATTAGCTCGATTACTCTAGTCGTTGTTTAGTTACAGAGGTTAGAGGTGATGATTTCTCGCCTACTTACAGCGAATAGACTATAGTATGTAAATATTAATTATGATATTTGATCCGCAGTTTATATTATGCTCTGTGTGTAGTGGAATAGCAATGTACGGTTGCGCTAGTAAGTCATGTATCAGCTGGCATTACGTGTGGTTCCCTCTGTGCTGTAGTAATGTCTGTCCGAGGTTTTGAATAGGGCGGGTAAGTGTAGGAACATGTTTGTATATCTCATTCAACATGAATAAATCAAGTTTAGACATTGTTGATACCAATTATTGATCGAAATATACTTGGTGCCGGGAATCACTTATGTGGCCGACTGTACACCTTGATTATGCGTCCTGTGATATAATTGTTTTGTGTAAGGTTATGTTGGTTTCCTTGCCCGAGTTACTCTTGAACGTCTACAAGAAACAAGTGACAATTTAAGGGGAGATGGGCGTATTTATTTGCTCATTGTTTTATATTTTTATTATTTTGTAGTTTCCTCCCAAGACCTCCATCAAGTTGTAAAAAACGCCCCCGAGACCACCCTTCAAGATAAATTTGTAAATTTTTCGATAGAAAAATGTACTCTTAAAATTGCAGGCTCGCTTTCGCTCGCCAGGAAAAAATAAACACTTAAGTGGCACGAAAGGTCATACTATTTACAAAGAAATGGGGCGTTAAGTCTTAAAATCGCCAAACTAATGGGCCGAACGTCTTAAAATCTAAACAAAAACAACGGGCTAAACACGAGGGAAAAGGGAGGCCAGAAAACCCGGGCCACCCCGCCCTTAATGTTTGTTTGTGTTACGTGATCAACAGCGACGTATGTGTTGTGTTGGCCACCTGTGTGTGTTACGTGATCAACAGCGACGTATGTGTTGTGTTGGCCACCTGTGTGTGTGTGTGTTTATATGATGATGCTGGAGCCGTGATTGTAATTCCGGTGTAGCAACTTTGTTTTTATGTGGCTTTTGGTACCCGTTGTGGAGTGGTTATCAAGGTAAACAAGACCATAACACCTCCGCAGAAATAGTGGAATAAACAAATAATAGTGTGTATTGTTTGCAGTCGTAACGTTTATGATAACCAGTTTTGTGAGTATTGAATTTTGAGTGTTAATATAATATTTATAATATATATATATATATATATATATATATATATATATATATATATATATATATATTAAAACTTTACTTGTCATTAGTGAGACCCCATATGGATTATGCTGTTCAATTTTGGTGTCCTTATTACAGAATGGACATAGATTCATTGGAGAGAGTACAACGTAGAATGACAAAAATGATCCATAATATTAGAAATCTTCCGTATAAAGAAAGGTTGAAGAAAAAGGTTGTAAATAATGCTTACATTCGTTAGAGAGACGCAGAGTTAGAGGGGATATGATAGAGGTGTTCAAGTGGGTTAGTGGGATTAACAAAGGGGACATGACAAATGTACTAAAGCTCAGTGATAGCGAAAGAACTCGTACCAATGGTTTCAAATTAGATAAATTTAGTTTCAGAAAAGATATAGGCAAATATTGGTTTGGTAACAGAGTTGTAGATGGGTGGAATGGACTACCAAGTGCTATAGTGGGATTAAAAACGATAGGGAGCTTTAAGATAATATTGGATAAGCATATGGACGAGAAGGGTTGGGTGTGAAGGGGGATCAGCCGGGTTGGGCCAATCAGCGCTCTGCAGACCCCCGTAATCCTGTGTTAATCTCCAACCGTTTTGGTAAGATGATCCTCAGGGTATTAGAGTGTTGAGCCTGTAATTGGGGTTGTGTGGGACAGGGATCTGCCTTGCTTAGGCCAATCGGCTTTCTGCAGATTCCCATTTTCTTATGTTCTTATGTTCTTATATATACCGGTATATATATATATATATATACTTTATATGTAGCCAAATTAACAAACTCGCTATTGTTAGCAATCGTAATGCGCATCCATTGCTAGTGTTGTGAATATTTACTTTGGGGTGACAATAGATTATGATTATTTTCTGCATTCAAGTATACACATGCAAAATAGTGTTTTGTTCTGTTTGATGCAAACAACTATCATATCTACTGACGTGTGTGATGTAAATAGCCAGATAGTTAACGATTTGCACCTGACTCCCAACAACATATCAGTGAACGATTGTTGCTCACCCCACAACTACTGTGGTATTGAGAAAAACTAGCCCAACCAGTTTGATAATACGATCGCAAATTATTGAGGACATACCGGTATTATGGCGTGTTACTTCACCTCCACACCTCCACCCTCACCACCATTACCAATACCACTATCTTCATTACTACTGCTATTACCAATACTACCACCACAACCATAACTACAACCTCTAGCACCATTATCATCATCACCTTAATTAAACACCAATACTGCAATATTAAATTAACATTACCATAGCCAACACCACCGCAACAATCACCACCACCCACATCATCAACATCACCACCACTACCACCCCCATTACTATCACCACGGCAACGCTCCACCACGAATAACCACCACCACTTCCACCCCTATACCTATCACCACCAAAAACAATCACTTGAACCACCACCACCACCACCACCACACTTCCCCCACCTTCACCACACCCACCACCACCACCGGCACCACCACCACCACACCCACCGGCACCACCACCACCACACCCACCATCACATTCCCCCCCCCCCCCCCCACCATCACCACACCCACCGTCACCCCTCCCCCCCCCCCCGCACCCCCCACCCCCACCCCCACCTCACCACACCACACCCACCCCCACCTCACCACACCACACCCACCCTCGCCCCCGCACCACCAGCCTGTTATTAGAGCTGGTTTCTGTGGGTGGCTAACTTGTGCAAATGGAAACACTGGCTCTGCTACACGCCTACAAGCTGTCAACACCCTCGGCCATGTGATGAGTCGCGTGGTGTGCAGCTGGGTAGTACACAGAGCACAAGACCATACCTGTATTTAGTTAAGGGGGTTGGGTGTATATATTTCCTCATTTATGTATATTTTTATAATTTTATAAGTTTCATCTCTAGAACTCCATCAAGCTTAAACAAACACGCCCGAGACCCCCTTTCAAGATAATTTTTAAAAACAATTGGTAGAAAAACTGTCCCGGCCGAAGGCCGATTACTTTTAAATTATAGGCTCGCTATCGCTTGCCAAGAAAAAATCGACACCTAAATTGCATGGAAGGTCTTGAGAATTGACAGAAATTGAGCGAAAGTCCTTAAAATCGCCAAAATAATGGGGCGAACGTTTTAAAATATCAAAAGCAATGGAGCTAAGCATGAGGGAGAAAGGGGTCAAGAAAAAAATCCCTTAAGTGGAAATATCCCTTTAACCCCTTCTGTACCGTCGACTTTCTTTATATTTTTTTCTGGCTACTACTAATCGATTGTATTCAGTTCAGGAAGGATCTCTAGCAATTATACGGCTTCGAACTATATCAACCAACCCTCTTAACTACAACAGATCCTTCTTAATCTGTGTTCTGGCTACTACTAATAGATTTTATTCAGTTCAGGCAGGACCTCTAGCATTTATGTGGCTTCGAACTATCACAATCAACCCTCTTAACTACGACAAATCCTTCCTAAGCTGCATATAATCGTCTAAACATAGCTAGAAATAAGTATAACATACGTTGCTGGTACAGGAAGGTATCCTTCTGGATACAATGTATCCTTCCTGTATCCTTCTGGATACAATGATGCGTTTCTTCAGTATGCTCTGGCTATTATTAGACGATTCCATGCAGATTAAGAAGGATCTCTTGGAATCAAAGGGGTAAATGCTATCTCATTTAAACCTCTAACTTTGCAAAATTAATTCGTAAACTAAATAAAATCGTCAATTATGTTAAATGTAAAAGGAAGAAACGCGACATCGTATACTGAAAAAGTGTACCATTCTACTGTTTTGGGGCATAGCGGAATCTTAAAGAAAATGTGTCATTGGATATGGAAAACATTTGAAGGTTCTTTGCAAATGTTGCCATAATCCTTCAATATCATTTCTTAGACAGGCAAACTCAATAACAGTTAGCATAGGCAGAAGATCACATATCCTTTCGACTATGTTTGGTGAAGATAATAAGTTAAGCCAATGTTAACATATAAATGTAAGGTATGCACCATACCTCCTGTTTTAAGGGAGGTGACCTGTTTTGGTTCTGTCCTTTTCTATCTTTCTCTGGCTTGTATCCATTTGGCCCCATTCAGCCTACTGTTTTTCAGACGTTTATCCCCATCCAGGTGTCAATTTTTTACTGGTGAGCGGGAGCGAGCCAGCATATTTTTTATTTTTGTTTGACAGCAGGCTAAATTTGTACGTTTTTCGATAGAAAAATGTCTCTGGCGAAGCCGGATTTCTTCATATAATGCTGGCTCGCTTTCGCTCGCCAGGAAGAAATCGACACCTAGATGGGGATAAACGTCTTAAAATAGTTGGTTGAATGGAGCCGAATGGATACAAGCCAGAGAAAGAGAAAAGGACAGAAATAACAAAAAGCAGGTCACCCACCTTAATGAGGTCCGCCTGTGGGGTGGTCTTTCCATGTTTTAGAATATCCTCTAGATGTCCTGGTTCTATATAGTCTAGTTGGTGCCCCTATACTTCCTATAGTAAACCCTGCAATGTTAATTACTGTAAACTTTTTTTGTGGAAATGTATTATATATGGTTAGGAGAACAAAATTAGCTTGGTTGCTACTTGTGCAACCTTTAGCATTTCTCAGAATTCAAGATGGCGCCCTCCGACATCTTGAATTTTGGCCAATTTTCAACTTTTGATCTTGATGACATAGAGGGTCGTGTAATACCTCTTTTTAGGGGTTTTCCAGGACGGGGAGTCCATTTCTGGGGTTAATTTGTGGACATAGGGTGAGTATCAAGGTCAAACCAGAGGTCAAAGATCAAATTTAGCCTAAAATCTGGAAAAATCACATTTATGTGGTTTGAGTATGAATTTATTTGTCAGGCACTACAATATGCAAATATATATATATATATAAAAGAAGTGAATCATATGTTTGTTTATTCATTATCCACATCTAGCTCCCCTTCTTCGTCTTCTATATCCATGTGCTTCCTGGTGAAAGGACTACAGCAAATGTCTCCTCCCTCGCACTTACAGTAGTCCGTGCATGAAAGGCCTGCACTGCTGCAGCTGCATCGTGTGCCACTGCAAGCCTTGCCCTCTGCAGTGCAGCTACAGCTAACTACATCCAGGAGTGCTTGGGGAGCAACTGGCGCTGTTGAGACGGCCGGTGTGATGGTGGAGCTTTTGATGTTCCAACCAAAGTTGGCAATATTTCTAGCTTCTACAGGTGGATCACGTTGGTCCGCTGCCTTCCACAGTAGCATCTGAAGGTGAGCTCGGAGCACGTGCAGCTGCAGGTTCGCATCAGTCGGTGGCAGTTTCTTCAGTGCTGGAGGCTCCTTACGGGCACGGTAGAAGTGAGCACGTGTGTCATTCATTGTTGTACAGCTCTTCTGTCCATAGAGTGGTAAGAAGAAGGTGCATGCTGTCTCCTGCAACTGAGTGTGGGTCACGCTTGGCTGTCCGAGCACTTCATCGAGACCTGGTATATCTATCTCTAGATGTTTGAGTGCTGACAGCTTTCCCTTTCCAAAGGGGTATGATACTGTATCGCAGCCTGACAGTGCATGGACACCAAGAAGTTGGCTGCACTTTCTCGGGCCTAACCGCCAAACAGTTTCGTTGATGTCCAAGACATCCCCATTCCATTTTTCCATTTCAATCTTGGCGGAAACTCGCATCCTCGATGTCCAGAACACCAAGAGAACAAAGACATCAGTGTCATCACTGAGGATGCGGATGGTCTCGGCGCCTTCTTCCACTGCTTTCAGCATGTAGCTGCAGAGGGTTATGTCTGCCTCGTCATGGGTAACGCCACATTCCAGCTTGTTGATGAGTTGAATATTGTGTGGAAGTTGATAGCCGCATAGAATGTTGTTGAGCAGATTCTTGTTCTTGGAATTGTGAAGAATAGCTTCTCGACATGGAAGGGGAGTATTTGCGGTTAGCCGAACTTCCTTGGCTCTTCCTCTTCTTGTTCGCTCGTGGTCCTTTGCACTGGGAGCTTCTTGGTCATATCTGTCGAACAGAACTATTTTCTTGGAGACAGGAGAGTAGTGGGCCAGTCTAGTGCCGAAACTTGCAGCCAGGTCTCCTGTAGTCCCAGAGACTGGCCATACAACGCGGTACAGAAGCTGCCCGCCATCAACCAGCACCACATCTGGAGCAGATTGAGTCGTGACAAAGACGCCAAGAGATTTGACGAGCACTGCCTTGTCACCCTTCCTCAAGCAGCCGTACTCGTCGATAAGGGCTGGAGGGACCGGACTCAGTTCAAACTGGAAGACAGTGGCTATATCAATGCTGCGCTGCTGCCCCACGACTAACAGCCGACTGAACAGAGTTTCGATGTCGTAGACGGCCTTCCCTTTGATAGTGACTGCCTTCTTGAGAGACTCCATTGTTTTGACCTTCTTCTTTATTGTCTTGTGGAATTCACTGCTCAGCGAAGCAGAGAAGTGCCTGCTCTGCTCACTCCCGATGGCCAATGCGTTCTGAACATTCACTGTGTCTGTTGCCACTTGTCCATTGCATATGTTATAAAGACCTGGTTCCTGGTCATTGAAAGGGTGACTGTACTTCTCCAGCTCCACCGCGATCTTCCTCCGATCGGCCTCGTCCAGTCTCCTTCTTCTCTCTCCTTCCTCCTTGTGCTTACTCTTCTCTTCCCCATCTACTCCACTGTGTGGCTTCTGTTCCTCCTCAGATTCATCGTACATATGTTCCATGGCAATGTCAAGGTGGGCGCACACACTGAAACTATTCACCCACACAGCCACTTGCTCAGCGCTCGTTGAAATGCCCTTCATACCTCCAGAACCCTTCCCTCGTTTGATGTATGTCTGCTCTCCGAACTGATCTGCAGGCACTGAGGTTCCGCCATCTGAGTGCCGACACACGTGCGCACCTGCCAGTAGGTCCTCTTTGGCATGCTGGGGAAGGTTCTCCATCTGTCGCACATACCAGCTCAGATAGTGGGCATAGTTCTGATGACCTGCTGCGAAGAAGTATGGCAGCTTCTCCTTGAGACAGTGCTGTTGGAGTAGGAATTCACCGTTCCTCTCTCCGCACAGGAACATAAGCGACAACAATGTTGGTTTGACAAGGCAGTCCACCCATAGCCTCCCGGTCGGGTATTGTCTGACTGACTCCAGGTAGACACTCTGCTCCGCATAAGTCTTGGCGCCATTCGAGAAGAAATTCTGCAGCAACACGGCAATGATGAGACGGTATGCCCGTAGAGCATTGGTCCAGGCCTTTCCGTTGACAATGCTGGTGATGCTAGCAAACGCTGCACTGATGAGAATGTCCACACCAGATGCCTTCATCAGTTTTCCTATACAGCCCAGGAAACTCATGAGAGTGTGCATCATACCTGGGTGAAGTATGATGCCGGTCCAGCGCAGAGGGTCGTTCCATTGAACTAGGCATGCAGTCTGATACAGTTGGAGGTCAACTGTGAGGTGAGTGTACTGCATCCCAAAACTATTGAGAGTCCTCTCAAGATACATGAGCGTAGTTATTACAGTGTCGGGGTGAGCTGGCGGTGAGTCGATCATCGGTCCGAACACGACCAGTGTTTTGGGCTTCTGGGCAGAACCTGCCACCAATCGGTCTTGCTGAGCATTGAAACCTGCCCACTCAACTGGCTTATCGTTCCCGTGGACTTGTGACAACCATGCCGCATCTCGCTCCTGACTGAACATGACTGATGCGGACTGAACCTGCAACTCTTCAGCGGACAGAGCTTTCATCGGAACCAGGGGTGGATTCACCTTGGAAGGCCCCTTATAGTGCTCCAGCTGTATACTCTGGTGGGTGAATCGCACAGAGGACATGTCATGTTTCTTGAGTCGAGGAATAGTCAGCTGCATCACGCCAATGTTTCCTGTGTTGATGATATCAGCAGGATGCTGGGTGAACTCCATGACCATGGCGTGGGTGCTCTTCATTCCATTTGGGCTCGCAATGTACAAATCGTAGTTGTCAGCCCAGCCGAAGATAGGGCCGATCTCTGTGCTTAAGCCAAGTTTCTTGTGGTAATCTGATTTTTTGTCCAACACGAACTTGGCCACTGACTTGCGGAAGCACAGCACTTCATCATATGTGCTTGTGATACCATGCTCATTGAGAGTCTTGATGAGCTCTGAACTACCATGCTTGTGATGTAGTTTCACAGCGAGCCCGAGTGTAGTCTGGTTTCTGCCGGCACCGCAAATGTGCTGTTGAATGCACTGAGCTAGGGTCAGGGATGGCTTTGTGATGTTGTCTCCAGATACAAGGCTAGATACTAGTTTAAGAAGAGTAGCACTGGTGTTTTCAATGATCTTGTGACGAACATAGTCACTGAGGTTGTAGTCTCCAGGCCTATGTGTCGCCCTGACCTCGCCACGAATCTTCCTCACCATCTTCTCCAGCTCGTCATCGTCGCTGCTGCTTTTCTTGGCAATTTTGATAAACTGTCCGAGGCTGGCTTTAAATCCAACTACGCTTTCACAACCCTCGATGTGGAGTACAAGCAGCTTGGCGCCGAAGTAATCTGTGATGTTGGACACAAACTGTCTTCTTGTCACAGTGCCCGAAGCAGCGATGTACATGGAGTACAGCTCCGCTGTCGTCCACGTCTCTGTCATATTTTCAGCCATCGTCGTGATCACGGACCTCAGCGCCTCTTCCACAGGCGCCGTCATGGAGGGGCAAGACATTGGGACAACTTGAAATTTATCATAAAGGCCGCGTCATACAGAGGTCGACCGCGACCCGACAGTAACCCGAAGGCAATGACTTGCACTTTTCACCCGAATTCACCCGAAGTCCACGAATGAGACTCGTACCCCGACTATGACTAGAAAGCAATTCGAATGCTACCCGAGGGACTCGAATGCGTCTCGAATACGAGTCGATGTTATCCCGTATATTACTCGAAAATAACCAGAAGTTGAACGGAATTGAATCGACCATGAGTCGAAAGCTAATCGACGGTGACCCGAGTAGCCGATACCAACCCGAGTTAAAACCGAATCACACCCGAAGTAACCCGACTTAAAACCGAATGAAAACCGAACCCCACCCGAAGTCAGGAACCTAACCGGAATGAAACCACTCCAAGCCGCTCCAACTGCACACAGGACTGCTTCACGTGGTTCCGCCCATCGGCTCGCGTTCGGGTTTGATTCGACTTGGCTTCGACTAGCCTTCGACTTACATTCTAGTCATTCGGATCACGATCGAGTAATCATCGAGTCTAATTAGAAATGTCGGACATGCATCGAGTCATTTTCTAGTAGTATTCGGGTATCCATCCAGTCATCATCCTGAAATTCGGGTCAGCATCGAGTAACAGTTGACTTTCGAACAAGTTTATGTAGGAATTTTCCACTGAGCATCGAGTCTAATTCGGGTTACGGTCTACATCATCGGGTCTAAGTCCACTTAGGTTCGATCAATTCTGGTATGAATCGGGTTAAATTTTTTGACTCGAAAGGGACCCGAATAGGTCGAATGCGATCAGAATATGGTAGAATGTAAGCCGAATACGACTCGAATGTAAATCGAAGGTGACTCGAGGATTTTGTAACGGTTTTTTGACCCGAACGCACTCGAGGATTTCCCAAAAGTTAACGCATACACTAACTTTTGGCCGACTCACCCGAACATTCGGGTGATGACCAGAGCATGACTAGAATGACTCGAACATACCAGAATCATACCCGATGTCGCCCGATTATCGGGCCGAATACACTCAAACCGCAAAAATTTGATTTTTTTTTGCAAGCCATTACCTTCGGGTTACTGTCGGGTCTCGGTCGACCTCTGTATGACGCGGCCTTAACAGCAGACATGGTATTGTGCTTCAGAAGCATGCAGATCAATGACCCCACTGAGTCGAACAACTACCTCATTAGCCCACTGGTCCTGTCTCTCATCACAGATGTCCTCCAAGTGTTGCTTGAACGTGATATCACCACTTCTATCTACAGTTTTACACTGTCTGACCTGCACCCAGCTGTGTGGGTTCTTGCTGTCTTTCGGCTTACACTCTTTCCCACACAGCAAACAGTCTCGCTTGAAAACAAAGTCACTACATTGAGACTTTAACTTCTTTTGGAAACACCATTGTCAATTAGTGTAGACTTTCTCTTCGGCTGTTCATTGTTTCTACTTCTCGAAGTATAGCTACAGTAACATGACTTGTGAGCTAGAATATTACTTCCAGAGAGAGTTCTGTACAGTTCATCCTGCTTCACTTTGCTTGTAGCGATGATCTTCTGCACAGCGACGGTCTTGAATGTTTGCAGCACTCCACTGGCATTACATGGACTAAACAGGCACTTCTCTCCTCCAGCAGACATGATGAGTGTGACAGCCTGGGGGTATCAATGCTGATTACACTGGTTTGTCATAATCTGAAATGAGAAGAAAAGTTGTTAAACCACTGATCGCACAGCGTAGGGAGTGCATGCATGGTGAATATTGGTGTTCAATGAACTCTGACCCATTGCTCAACCTGCTAAACAAAATTTAATACAAAATATATAATGATTCCCGGGATATACCTACATGTAGACATAGCAAACATATTATATCTACCTACCTACCCAACCTAGTAAAATGCTGGAATAGAAAGACAATGAACCACATACAATCGGTCAATATTGGTGATTTTCCAGATTTTAGGCAAAATATTATCTCTGACCTCTGGTTTGACCTTGATACTCACCCTATATCCACAAATTAACCCCGGAAATGGACTCCCCGTCCTGGAAAACCCCTAAAAAGAGGTATTACACGACCCTCTATGTCATCAAGATCCAAAGGTGAAAACTGGCTGAAATTCAAGATGGCAGAGGGCGCCGTCTTGAATTCTGAGAAATGCTAAAGGTTGCACAAGTAGCAACCAATCTAATTTTGCTCTCCTAACCATATATAATACATTTCCACAAAAAAGGTTTACAGTAATTAACATTGCACGGTCAACATTTTGGCAACTTGACTAATAAAGAGATAATTTGTTGTACTCCAGATTCTTTACACAATTTAGGATCTTGTGAACTTATTGTAGTTTAAGGGGAGATTTCCACCTGGAGGATTTTTTTCTGGACCCCTTTCTCCCTCATGTTTAGCCCCATTGTTTTTGAGATTTTAAGACGTTCGCCCCATTAGTTTGTCGATTTTAAGAACCCTCGCCCCATTTCTGTCAATTTTAAGACCATTCGTGCCATTTAGGTGTCGATTTTTTCCTGGCGAGCGATAGCGAGCCTGTAATTTAAGGGGAATCGGCCTTCGGCCGGGACATTTTTCTACCGAAAAATTTACAAATTTATCTTGAAAGGGGGTCTAGGGGGAGTAATTTTAAGTTTGATGGAAGTCTAGGGAATCAACTAAAAACCTCCCCTTAAGTCTCTCCTATCTATCCTTTCCCGTAGAGTTTTCTGTCCTAGTTCTATGTATCTCTGTTCGTAGGGTAGACGGATGATTGAGGGTACCAATTGCGTGACTTTGGGTTGTATCTCCTGAAGGAGAGACGGGTGTATTTATTTGCTTAATGTTTTATTATTTTATTATGGTTTTACTTTCCTCCCTAGACTTCCATCAAGCTGTAAAAAACTCCCCCTAGATCCCCCTTTAGGTTAATTTTGTACATTTTTCGGTAAATGATCCAGCCACTCTAAAAATTACAGGCTCGCTATCGCTCGCCAGGAAAAAATCGACACCTAAATGGCACGAAAGGTCTTAAAATTGACAAAGATTTTTTTTCTATGTGAGTGAGGGAGACAAAAGGCAGAACTGCCTGTAGCAAGTGCCTCCCCCAGAGTTGAAAGAGTGACACGGCCAAAATCAAGGGACGTTCGAGCCAAACTGCCTGGACACACACAGTTTGAAGCAATTCAAGTTATAGAAAGAGGGAAAGACTGATTCTGGGAGAGAGTTCCAGAGCTCAGCTGGTGAATAGAAGACTGAGAATAATGTTTCACTCTTGGGTTGGAGAGTTGCACAGAGTAGGGGTGGGATTGTGTTGCAAGATGTGTAGTACGTACCCTACGTAAAGGAGGTGGTATACACTGGGAGAGCTCTGAAGAACACTGATTATTATAGTAGCGATATAATAGCGAGAGAGATGCAACATTGCGGAAAAGAGAGAGAGATTGCAGATAGTTGGTGAGTGGACGGGAGTTAATGATATGAAAGGCTTTCCTTTCTACTTTGTTTATGAGTGCGGTGTGAGAGGAACCTCCCCACATATGTGAACAATACTCAATACAAGGATGCACTGTGCCCCTGTACAGAGCAAGAAGCTGTGCAGGGGTAAAGAACCCCTTGAGGCGGTTGAGCACACCCAGCTTCTGGGAGACTGCCTTAGCAAGATTGGTAATATGGTCCTTCCAAGAGAGAGCAGAAGAAAAAGAGACACTGAGAATATTAAGAGAGTGAAGGGTTGATTTTTGTATAGGGGATAGTCCTTTGGGAGTTCCTGACGAGTAGTAAGATGAAGAAATTGGGTTTGGAAGCATTAAAGGCAACAAGGTTTTATCTACCCCAATTGGAAAGAGTAGTTAGATCAGAAGATAAGTGTTGTATGGTTTCATTACCTTTGTTTTTGAGGAATTGCTGGCGTTCTGGAAAACCAAGTGAGTAGTGTAAGGTAGAGTCGTCTGCATATGAATGGATGGGACTGGAGGTATATTTGAAAAGATCATTTATGAAAATTAGAAAGAGAATGGAAGATAGGACAGAGCCCTGAGGAACACCGGAGTTGATAGGATGAGGAAGTGAGCGATGGCTGTCCACAACCGCAGCTATGGAACGACCGGAAAGGAAATTGGAGACAAAGGCACAGATGGAGGTATAGAAACCGAAGGAGGGTAGTTTAGAAATTAATGATTTGTGCCAGACTCTATCGAAGACCTTTGATATGTCTAGTGCAATAGAAAATGTCTCACCGAAGTCCCGAAAGGAGGATGACCAACCGTTAGTAAGATATGAAAGAAGATTACCAGTAGAGCAACCCTTAAGGAAGCCATACTGGTGATCTGAGAGTAGATTATGAGAAGAAAAATGTTTAATAAATTTGGAAGCAAGAATAGTTTCAAAAACTTTAGAGATACAAGAAATGAGAGCAATTGGACGATAGTTGGAGGGTTGAGAGCGGTCATCCTTCTTTGGGACAGGTAGAATGAGAGCAAACTTCCAGCAAGAAGGCAAGACGTTAGAGGAGAGACAGGGACAAAACATTTTGCATAGGCAGGGAATCAGCACAGAAGCATAGTTTTTAAGTACAACAGGAGGAAAAACCATCTGGACCGTATGCCTTCTTATTATTAAGCCCAGAGAGGGTAGAAAGTACATCTTTAGCAGAGATTAGGATATTAGGCATAAGTAGGAGAGCCATGGAGAGGGAGGAATAGCACCGGAATCATCCAAAGTGGAGTTTGTAGCAAAGGTTTGAACGAAGAGTTCAGCTTTGTCCGAGGAAGAAGTGATGGTTGTGCCATCAGAGTGGAAAAGGGGAGGGAATGACGAGGAAGAAAAATTGTTGGAGAAGTTTTTGGCTAGATGCCAGAAAGCTTGGGAAGAGCTAGAGTTGGGTAGTTCAGTGTATTTAGTATTGATGAAAGAATGTTCAGCAAGTCGAAGAACAGATTTGGTTTGATTCCGGGCAGAAACATAGGAAGAATGAAATTCTTGAGTTTTAAAGCGTCGGTACTGTTTGAATGCTTCCTCCTTGTTGAGGACAAGGAGCATAAAGTCTCAAAATCGCCACAATAATGGTCCGCACGCCATAAAAATCTAAAAAACATTGAGGCTAAACATGAGGGAGAAGGGGGCAAGAAAAACCGGCCCATCCCCTTTTAAGTGTATCAATGTCTTGGTTAAGGTATGTGTACAGTATGTTTAATTCTAACTCGTGGTAGGTACAGTTATGAGACAGCTATAGATTCAGGTTTTTGTTCTAATTACTGTGACTCATGGTAGTGTTCTGGGATATGTATACCATTGTGTATGGTGTAATGGCTCTGCCGTGTGATACCTCTATACAAAGGAGTACAAAGGAGTACAAAGGAAATCAAGCAACAACAGATCTAGTGACCCTTCTAGGTTGCTTGTCCTCCAAAACACTGAGGATCAAGTGTCCAAACAGTGGTTTAGAGTGGCAACTACTACAACTATAGTCCATTCATTATAGATAGACCATAAATTGTAATCCTTAACATCTGTATCTCAAAATGGGCTGTCAATGTTCACACCTATTCCATGGTTGACTCGTTCCAAATGGTGAAAATATTAGCTCGATTAGGCTAATCCAGTCGGTTTTTAGTTACAGAGATCAAGGTTCAAGATTTCTGGCCTACCTATAAGAAATGGACTATACTCTCACATTACATCACCTTCTCCACTAAAACCACCACCACTGCACTACATCACCAATACATGTACCACCACCCCTACGAACACCACAGCAACACTACAATACCACCACTACACCTGCGACACCACAACACCATAACTACTCCTACAACACTGCAATACCAGTACTACACCTACAACACCACAACTACTCCTACAACACTACCATACCACCACTCCACCTGCAATATCACTGTACCACAAACACCACAATTACTACTACACCACTACAATACCACCACTACACCTACAACACCTACAACACCACAACAACACAATTACTCCTACAACACTACCATACCACCACTACACCTACAACACCAACACTACACCTGCAGTACCACAACTACTCCTACAACACTACAATACCACCACTACACCTACAACAGCACCACAACACCTACAACACTACAATACCACCACTACACCTGCAACACCATCTGTACACCTGCAACACCACCACTACACCTACAACACCACCACTACACCTGCAAGAACACTGCACCACAACTAGATATACAACACTACAATACCCACACTACACCAACAACACCACTGCACCACAACTACTCCTACAACACTATAATACCACCACAAACAACACAAATACTCCTACAACACCACAACAACACAAGTATTCCTACAATACCACCACTACACCTGCAACACCACTGCACCACAACTACTCCTACAACACCACAACAACACTACAATACCAACACTACACCTGTAACACCATAACACCACTACACCTACAACACCACTACACCTATAACACTACAATACCAACACTACACCTGTAACACCACAACACCACTACACCTATAACACTACAATACCAACACTACACCTGTAACACCACTACACCTGCAACACAACAACACTACCACACCTATAACACCACTACACCTGCAACACCACAACACCACTACACCTATAACACTACAATACCAACACTACACCTGTAACACCACTACACCTGCAACACCACAACACCACTACACCTATAACACTACAATACCAACACTACACCTGCAACACCACAACACCTATAACACTACAATACCAACACTACACCTGTAACACCATAACACCACTACACCTGCAACACCACTACACCTATAACACTACAATACCAACACTACACCTGTAACACCACTACACCTGCAACACAACAACACTACCACACCTATAACACTACAATACCAATACTACACCTGTAACACCATAAGACCACTACACCTGCAACACCACAACACCTATAACACTACAATACCAACACTACACCTGTAACACCATAACACCACTACTCCTGCAACACCGCAACACCACTACACCTATAACACTACAATACCAACACTACACCTGTAACACCATAACACCACTACACCTGCAACACCACTACACCTATAACACTACAATACCAACACTACACCTGTAACACCATAACACCACTACACCTGCAACACTACTGCACCACAAACACCACAACACTTACCCTGCAGCAGCTCACCGGAAGCGAGCCACGGAGAAGTCTAGCCACAAATTGATATATTTTAGAACGTGACACTGCTGCCTCCACTTCTCTCTCTCTCACTTACTCACTCTCTCTCTCTCCATCATTTGTCCTCTATCTATGCTCCCTCCACCATTTGTCCTATGTTCCCTCCACTATTTGTCCTCTATGCTCCCTCCACCATTTGTCCTCTATCTATGCTCCCTCCACCATGTGTCCTCTATGCTCCCTCCACAAGTTGTCCTCTATGCTCCCTCTACCATTTGTCCTCTATGCTCCCTCCACCATTTGTCCTCTCTCACATTTGTCCTCTATTTATATACCATTTGTCCTCTATGCTCGTCCACCATTTGTCCTCTACCACCATTGTCCTTTATGCTCCCTCTACCATTTGTCCTCTATGCTCCCTCCACCATTTGTCCTATATGCTCCCTCCACCATTTGTCCTCTATTTATGCTCCCTCCACCATTCCTTATATGCTACCACCATTTGTCCTTATATATGCTCCCTCCAACATTTGTCCTCTATGCTCCCACCACCATTTGTCCTTATATATGCTCCCTCCACCATTTGTCCTATATGCTCCCTCCACCATTTGTCCTCTATTTATGCTCCCTCCACCATTTGTCCTCTATGCTCCGTCCACCATTTGTCCTCTATGCTCCCACCACCATTTGTTCTCTATGCTCCCTCCACCATTTGTCCTCTATGCTCCCACCACCATTTGTTCTCTATGCTCCCTCCACCATTTGTCCTCTATGCTACCTCCACCATTTTTCCTTATATATGCTCCCACCACCATTTGTCCTTATATATGCTCCCTCCAACATTTGTCCTCTATGCTCCCACCACCATTTGTCCTTATATATGCTCCATCCACCATTTGTCCTCTATGCTCCCTCCACCATTCGTCCTCTATCTATGCTCCCTCCACCATTCGTCCTCTATCTATGCTCCCTCCACCATTCGTCCTCTATCCATGCACCCTCCACCATTCGTCCTCTATCTATGCTCCCTCCACCATTTGTCCTCTATGCTCCCTCCACCATTTGTCCTCTATGCTCCCTCCACCATTCGTTCTCTATGCTCCCTCCACCATTTGTCCTCTATGCTCCCTCCACCATTTGTCCTCTATGCTCCCACCACTATTTGTTCGCTATGCTCCCTCCACCATTTGTCCTCTATGCTCCCTCCACCATTTTTCCTTATATATGCTCCCACCACCATTTTTACTCTATGCTCCCACCACCATTTGTACAAAGGAGTACAAAGGAAATCAAGCAACAACAGGTCTAGTGACCCTTCTAGGTTGCTTGTCCTCCAAAACACTGAGGATCAAGTGTCCAAACAGTTGTTTAGAGTGGGTAAGGGAACATTGGAAAGGGAATTACTGCCCTGGAACTAATGTCCGTGGCAGGATTAGGAAGTTAGTAGAGGACAGATGGGTTAGTAACTGAGGGGGGGATAAAATAAAGTTATTAATTTACAAACGCAGTCAGTCGCGGGTTTGATGAGAGATATTTGTCTAGGCGGAGTTTAAATGAATCAACGGTGATGCAGTCTATAACGTTTCGGGGAAGCCCATTCCACAAGTTGACAACTCGATTGAAGAAGAAATTCTTAGATTCGTGCGAGTTAAAAGATTTTCCAATAATTTTGCAACCGTTTCCCCGCGTGTAATTAGATTGGTCGATAGTGAAGTACTTACTACAGTTCATATTGTCGATGCCTTTGATGATTTTGAACACTTGAATTAAGTCACCTCTTAATCTGCGCTGGGTTAAAGGAAATAGATTTAATTCTCTAAGACGCTCTTCGTATGGTTTGTTCTTTAGGCTAGGTATCATTTTGGTAACTCTACGTTGAACTCGTTCTAGCTTGTTTATATCTTTTTGGTAATAAGGGCACCAGGATTGAACGCAGTATTCCAGAAGAGGGCGGACTAAGGAATTGTAAAGGGTTAGGATAACTTCTTTGGATTTATGCTCAAATGACCTGCCTATAAAGCCAATTATTTTGTTTGCCTTCTTAACAACTTCTGAACATTGTTGACTCGGTTTTAGGTTACTCGATATTGTTACTCCCAGATCGGTTTCTCTGTTTACATTCTTAAGCTGAGTGCCATTCATCGAATAGTTTGCTTTCTCATTTAGGTATCCAACATGTAGTACTTTACATTTATCCGCATTGAAACTCATTTGCCAAATTTGGGCCCAACATGACAATTTATCTAGATTGTGTTGCATATCGTCAACTTGTTCTTTTGAGAGTACGCTATTTGCAATTTTTGTATCGTCAGCAAATTTTGAGATTGTACAGGTGAGACTCTCATCTATGTCGTTGATGTAAATTAGAAAGAGAATTGGTCCTAGTACCGATCCCTGGGGTACCCCCGCTACTTAGATTGGTCCATTTAGATGCCTTCCCGTTTATGACTATCCTTTGCTTTCTGTTGCTGAGCCAATTTTCTATCCATTTCAACACACCGTGTTGTATTCCATGCTCTTTTAGTTTTAGCAGTAAACGTTTGTGGGGAACTTTGTCAAAGGCCTTTTGAAAATCAAGGTATATAATATCTACAGCTTTACTCTCATCGTAGAGGTTGAGGATATCGTGGAAGAAGTCTAAGAGGTTTGTTAAACAGGAACGTTTTTTACGAAAGCCGTGTTGAGTATCTTTAACACCTTACGAGCGGCCTATGCGGTTTATTTATATGTACCGCCCAGCGGGGTGTTTTTAGCCATAATAGGGCTGTTTACGTGATCATTTTCATGCCTAAATAAGACCCAGAACGTAAAACAAGTACGTATCCCTGAAAGGGCATAAACAGAGCTTTCGAATGACACCATAACGATCCTTTTATGATGGCTAGTTTTTTTGCAATAACCGTGCAACGCGAGTGCAAAAAGCATATAATTAGCCACTTTCCCGATATAATTCCTTATATAGCGAGTGAGAGAGGGAGGAGGGAGCTGGGATTCGTGTCAGTATGTTCGCCGCGGTGGTCTGGAGCAGTCATACGCTCGCTACTCTCCTGCCACCACTTGTCTCTCTCTCTCAGCAACATTACGTGCTGAAATTGCCACTCGAGTTATGTCGAGCGCCGCCACATAGTCCAGCTTTATTTAACTCGACTTATGTGGTGAGCCGCTAATTAAGGGTTAAGTATGTTATTTTCCTCTAAGTGATTTACGAGTCTGTCTCGTATGACCGTTTCTAGCATTTTACATACAACTGAGGTTAAGCTAATTGGACGATAGTTACTGGGTAGGGATTTGCTGCCTTTTTTGAATATCGGTGTTAAGTTGGCTATCTTCCACTGATCAGGCATAGTTCCAGACTGCAAGGATTTATTGAATAGTAATGTCAGTGGTTTGGAGACCTCATCCTTAGCTTTCTTTAGAACTCTAGGCGAGATTGTATCAGGTCCTGGCGTTTTATTTACCTTGAGTTTATCTAAACAATTCAATACTTCTCTCTCTGTAACGGTGATATTGCTTAGAACATCTGAATTATCAATCTGAATCGGCGATGGTGTAGGGATATCACTGAGGTCTTCTGTTGTAAAAACTGATGCAAAGAAGGTATTGAGGGCATTACTCATTTGTACTTCGTCTTTGGTGTATTCTCCATTTTCATCGACTAACGGTCCAACAGTTGAAGTAACTACTTTTTTCTTTCTGATATAACTATAGAATTCTTTCGGGTTTGTTTTACTTTGATTCGCAATATGTAACTCTAAGGTCTTTTTACTTTGCTTAATTAACTTTTTGCCTTTGCGTCGTAGCTCTACAAATTTCACCCGTTCTTTGTCATTTTGTGAGGATTTTAATCTATCATTAGCAAATTTTTTAGCAAGCAGGCAGTTTGAAATATCTTTATTCCACCATTTGGGCTTATTATTATGGCCTGGACGCCATGTTTTCGATGGTATGCAGTCTTGCACTGCTTTTAGGTAAGTGGTTTCGAATAACTTCCAAGATGTATTTATGTCGTTATTGTTAATTAAAAAGCTCCAGTCAATTTCTTTAAACATAGCTCTAAGTTTATGGAAGTTTGCTTTCTTGAAATTAGGGATTTTTCGATGCTACTATTTGGTTCGTTACTAGTAAAGTTTAAAGTGAAAGTTATCGTACGATGGTCGCTGTTACTGAATTCATCACCAACATTCAAATTCTCTATCAATTTTTCTTTTGTTGCAAGTACAATGTCAAGAACGTTATTACCACGGGTCGGCGTTCAAACAAATTGATAAAGCGAACTCTCTTGCAAGTTCGTATACAAGTCATGTCCGGAGTGTGAAGTAAGAGTATCGCTCCACTTGGTCACAGGTAAATTAAAGTCGCCAAAAATTACGGTATCTTGTGAGTTACTTACATCTGCAATTTGTTCGTAAATTTCTTGGTCAGTTTGCACTGATTGAGCTGGAGGTCTGTATATTAATGCAAGTATTATTTTTGTACCTTTATTATTCTTTATTAGCACAAAAGATGTGTCGACGTTCACAATTTGAGGTTTTGACACGAGGGTCGGGTTAAGACTTTCTTTGATATAAAATCAAACGCCACCTCCATTTTTATTTATTCGGCTGTTCTCAAACATTACATAACCGGGAAGTGAATACTCTGCTAAAAAGTCTCTATCTTCTGTATTGAGCCAAGATTCTGTTATGCCAATCACATCATAATTTTCTGTAAACACTAGTTCCTCTAAATCTGAAAATTTATTGCGTATGCTACGAGCGTTTGCATAGAAAACCTTTAAAGTTGCGGTTTTAGAACTCACAGAACGTTCTTTCATCGAATTTTTGGTTCTGGTCGGATCTACATTTACATTCATGGCTGTCCTCGGTCCTCGGTCGTTATCCCTGGCGGTTTTGAATTTGGGTCGTGTTGGTGGAGCTTTATCCAAATTCGCGGTTCTTGACGGATTAGTATTTAATTCCTTTGTAGGTTGCCGTCCTCGCTGTCTTCGGTCCTCCTTCCTGGTTGTCCTGTGCTGAGTCGATTTCTTCTCCGAAAATCCTTCACCGCATCGTTGAGAAGACGCCCAAAACGTGCTGCTCCCACCTGGTTCAGATGAACTCCATCGTCCGAAAACATAGAGTCATCGTAGTAGAAATTGTCCCAGGTGTCGACGAATCCCACGTTCTCCTTCCTGCAGAGGTTTGCTAGACAACGATTTGTGCTGGTGGCTATGTTGTAAAATCGGCTCTCTACACCGAGCCGGGGGACGATTCCTGAGACGATGATCCTTGATGACTTCTCCTTAAACGACTTGATCAGCTGCTGGTACTTTAAAAGCAAATCTTCCGACCGGGTTCGCTGTACATCGTTGGATCCAACGTGGATGACGTACATTGTATTAACAGGGGCCAGCTTTGATACTTCGTCAACTCACACCACCACCAGGGATACAAAAACGCTTCCTGGTCTTAGGTGCCCTGGCGCAAAACTATGTGAGCTGACCACGTATCATCGAGTCTCCCACGAGCCGGACTTCTTCTATTTCCTCTTCGTCATCTGAGTCTGTGAGTATCTGGAAACGGTTTTGACACTCGGTAATCGGTATGTGTTTCCTGGTCTTGGGGCAAACGTTGTTCCTCACGACACGGAAGTTGTCTTGAGGGGGAAGAGAGTCACTATATGTATCTTGAGTGTCGGACACATCAGCTGAAGTGGGCTACTGTAGGTGTTGAATTGTTGGCAGTTGACGTTGGGGCGTTGGTATATATATTGTCCTTATAATATATGCTCTATGCTCCCTCCACCATTCGTCCTCTAGCTATGCTCCCTCCACCATTCGTCCTCTATGCTCCCTCCACCATTCGTTCTCTATCTATGCTCCCTCCACCATACGTCCTCTATCTATGCTCCCTCCACCATTTGTCCTCTATGCTCCCTCCACCATTTGTCCTCTATGCTCCCTCCACCATTCGTCCTCTATCTATGCTCCCTCCACCATAATTGTGTCCTCTTTCTATGTTCCCTCCACCATTTGCCCTGCTTCAGTATTCTTTTCTCGATCTAGTACCGGTAGTTAATAAGCTTAGCAGTGTAGATATCAAAACTGCCCCGTAAGGACTAGGCTAATTGGGCTGTTGCAGTTTGTAAGTCTTTTGTATTTCTTTGTACTTCTTTTTCTCCACCATTACTCTCTGCAACCCTGTTTTCATTACTCTTCACTAATATTTTTCAATAGTTAGCCTTGTACTTTAGCGAAAGATCAAGCATTTATATACAACGTGTGTTAATGCTCTTTTAATATGTACAATATATACTTGCATTAAAGTTTATTACTGAATGACTGATGTGTACAGTAGAGATAATGACATGTTCTTGCAGTTAAGGTGTTTTATAGTTATGTGCGATGTGGTGAAGTGTGTTGTAAATTGTAATATAGACAAGCGCGATCATTAACCCTTAAAGAGTGGCGCCCGGCTATAGCCGGGCACCAATTTGCAGCAAGTTAGGAGCATTATTATGGCTTTTAAAGGGTTAAAATCGAGTGCAAATGGCCGGGAGTGCAGCGGGCCACACGTCCGACTCCCAGGGCCTACCGCCGCCCACTGACTCACCCTCCCTGTGTTCTCGAGAGGCCGGCAGTGTAGCCAGTAGAGAGCGTAGCTGGGAAAAATATACCGCTATACTCTAAACTCCCATGTTACTGGTACCACTGTATGAGAACCACGAGTGCTACGTAGCTCGTTCTGGTCTCATTTTGAAGCTTTTAGCGCCTAGTTTTTTGCTGAAAAAATTTCTTTTCATGCAGATACTTTATTTATCATTCAGGAGGGCCTGAATATGCCCAAATAAGCCCAAAACCCCCCGCTAGACGAGGGTTAAAAAACAAATGCTGAAGTGTGAGAAAGTGGAGTGTTATATACTGGAAGTGTGATTTAGTGATGTGTGATTTAGTGAAGTGTCAACCTGGCAAATAATGAAGCGTTAAAATCCAATTATTGGAAAGGGTGAAGTAATGAGTGTGAAATGTAGGGCATTCTGGTAGAGAAGAACGACATTTTGAAGTGTAGGGTAGTAAAGTGTGGGGTGGTGAAGTGAGGGATAGTAATGTGTTAGGTTGTGAAGTATTGGGTATTGACGTGTAGGTAAGTGTGAGGAAGTGTGGTGGTGAAGTGTGAGGTAGTGAAGTGTGGGGTGGTGAAGTGTAATGTAGTGAAGTGTGGGGTGGTGAAGTGTGAGGTAGTAAAGTGTAGGGTGGTGAAATGTGGGGTGGTGGAGTGTGAGGTGGTGAAGTGTGGGGTGGTGGAGTGTGAGGTAGTGAAGTATGTGGTGGTGAAGTGTGGGGTGGTGAAGTGCGAGTACAAAAGTGTGGGGTAGTATAGTTCTTTGGTTGTAAAGTGCGGGGTGGTGAAGTGTCATATAAGTGTGAGGTAGTGAAGTGTGACATACAAAGGAGTACAAAGGAGTACAAAGGAAATCAAGCAACAACAGGTCTAGTGACCCTTCTAGGTTGCTTGTCCTCCAAATACTGAGGATCAAGTGTCCAAACAGTGGTTTAGAGTGGGTAAGGGAACATTGGAAAGGGAACTACTGCCCTGCCACTAACGTGGCAGGACTAGGAAGTTAGTAGGGGACATATGGGTTAGTAACTGAGGGGAGGATAAAGTTATTCATTTACAAACGCAGTCAGTCGCGGGTTTGATGCGAGATATTTGTCTAGGCGGAATTTAAATGAATCAACGGTGCTGCAGTCTATAACGTCTCGGGGAAGCCCATTCCACAAGTTGACAACTCGATTGAAGAAGAAATTCTTAGATTCGTGCGAGTTAAAAGATTTACCAATAATTTTGCAACCGTTTCCCCGCGTGTAATTAGATTGGTCGATAGTGAAGTACTTACTACAGTTCATATTGTCGATGCCTTTGATGATTTTGAACACTTGAATTAAGTCGCCTCTTAATCTGCGCTGGGTTAAAGGAAATAGATTTAATTCTCTAAGACGCTCTTCGTATGGTTTGTTCTTTAGGCTAGGTATCATTTTGGTAACTCTACGTTGAACTCGTTCTAGCTTGTTTATATCTTTTTGGTAATAAGGGCACCAGGATTGAACGCAGTATTCCAGAAGAGGGCGGACTAAGGAATTGTAAAGGGTTAGGATAACTTCTTTGGATTTATGCTCAAATGACCTGCCTATAAAGCCAATTATTTTGTTTGCCTTCTTAACAACTTCTGAACATTGTTGACTCGGTTTTAGGTTACTCGATATTGTTACTCCCAGATCAGTTTCTCTGTTTACATTCTTAAGCTGAGTGCCATTCATCGAATAGTTTGCTTTCTCATTTAGGTATCCGACATGTAGTACTTTACATTTATCCGCATTGAAACTCATTTGCCAAATTTGGGCCCAACATGACAATTTATCTAGATTGTGTTGCATATCGTCAACTTGTTCTTTTGAGAGTACGCTATTTGCAATTTTTGTATCGTCAGCAAATTTTGAGATTGTGCAGGTGAGACCCTCATCTATGTCGTTGATGTAAATTAGAAAGAGAATTGGTCCTAGTACCGATCCCTGCATAGTGGAGTGTCATATAAGTGTGACATAGTGGAGTGTCATATAAGTGTGAAGTATTGGAGTGTCATATAAGTGTGAGGTATTGGAGTGTCCTATACAGTAAGTGTGAGGTAGTGGCGTGTCATAAAAGTGTAAGGTACTGGAGTGTCATATAAGTGTGAAGTATTGGAGTGTCATATAAGTGTGAGGTATTGGAGTGTCATATAGAGTAAGTGTGAGGTAGTGGAGTGTCATATAAGTGTAAGGTAGTGGAGTGTCATATAAGTACAAAGGAGTACAAAGGAGTACAAAGGAAATCAAGCAACAACAGATCTAGTGACCCTTCTAGGCTGCTTGTCCTCCAAAACACTGAGGATCAAGTGTCCAAACAATGGTTTAGAGTGGGTAAGGGAACATTGGAAAGGGAACTACTGCCCTGCCACTAACGTGCCAGGACTAGGAAGTTAGTAGGGGACATATATTATTATGGGTTAGTAACTGAGGGGAGGATAAAATAAAGTTATTCATTTACAAACGCAGTCAGTCGCGGGTTTGATGCGAGATATTTGTCTAGGCGGAATTTAAATGAATCAACGGTGCTGCAGTCTATAACGTCTCGGGGAAGCCCATTCCACAAGTTGACAACTCGATTGAAGAAGAAATTCTTAGATTCGTGTGAGTTAAAAGATTTACCAATAATTTTGCAACCGTTTCCCCGCGTGTAATTAGATTGGTCGATAGTGAAGTACTTACTACAGTTCATATTGTCGATGCCTTTGATGATTTTGAACACTTGAATTAAGTCACCTCTTAATCTGCGCTGGGTTAAAGGAAATAGATTTAATTCTCTAAGACGCTCTTCGTATGGTTTGTTCTTTAGGCTAGGTATCATTTTGGTAACTCTACGTTGAACTCGTTCTAGCTTGTTTATGTCTTTTTGGTAATAAGGGCACCAGCACTGAACGCAGTATTCCAGAAGAGGGCGGACTAAGGAATTGTAATGGGTTAGGATTACGTCTTTGGATTTATGCTCAAATGATCTGCCTATAAAGCCAATTATTTTTTTTGCCTTCTTAACAACTTCTGAACATTGTTGACTCGGTTTTAGGTTACTCGATATTGTTACTCCCAGATCGGTTTCTCTGTTTACATTCTTAAGCTGAGTGCCATTCGTCGAATAGTTTGCTATTTGCTATTTGCTAAGTGTAAGGTAGTGGAGTGTCATATAAGTGTGAGGTATTGGAGTGTCATATACAGTAAGTGTGAGGTAGTGGAGTGTCATATAAGTGTAAGGTAGTGGAGTGTCATATAAGTGTGAGGTAGTGGAGTGTCATATACAGTAAGTGTGACATAGTGGAGTGTTATATAAGTGTGACATAGTGAAGTGTAATTTAAGTGTGAAATTTAGTGACCGAAGTGTAACCTAGTGAAGTGTGAGGGAGTGAAGATGAGTTACGGAGGTGAAGGAAGAGGAGAGGGGGGGGGGGGGGGCGTAATGAGGTGTGAGGCGGGGGGTTAAGCACCATTAACTCCTCCGCACCTCTAATTAAAATCTATTATACTGTCGGTAAATTTATGTTGCAGAGGGTGTGTGTATGTGTGTGTCTGCTCTCTCTCTCTCTCTCTCTCTCTCTCTCTCTCTCTCTCTCTCTCTCTCTCTCTCTCTCTCTCTCTCTCTCTCTCTCTCTCTCTCTCTCTCTCTCTCTCTCTCTCTCTCTCTCTCTCTCTCTCTTTTATATATATCGGCTACCCCCAAAATGGGGATTGGGCCTGAGCATATAGATAGATAGATATATATTTATATATTTATTTAAAGGGAGCCTGTCATCTTAGCACTGATAGATTACTAATAATTCCCTCCATCCAGCAGACAAGCCATGGGTATTTTAACCATGACTGTAATTTAGCATTCAGGACCCACCTCGCTGAAGCCTCTCTGGTTTTACCCAATCAATCCTTTATTATTACCTCTTAATCCCTTCAATACAATTGTGTCAATTGAGTTTTAATCTGGTTAAAATTAATAGATTTTACTCCTCATTGGAATAATAACTAAATTTCAATTTTGATGTGACTAGGGTTAGACAATTATATTTTTTATTTTTCATTTGTAGTTGCTGCTTGCTTGGAGTTGCTTGCTTGCTTTAGGAGGAATCACTAGGAATCAGTAGATTAAAAGATATAAGAACAATCATAGGAAAGCTACTAGAGTCAATTATTGCTAGAAAAATGAGAAACCACTTAGAAACATTTAACTTAATCAATTCTTCTCAGCATGGATTCACTCAGGGACGTTCTTGCCTTACTAATTTGCTTAGTTTTTTCTCAGAGGTATATGAAGCAGTAGATAATGACAAGGCATACGATATTATATATTTAGATTTCAGTAAAGCTTTCGACAGAGTCCCTCATGAGAGATTGATGAGAAAGGTTGAGGCACATGGAATAGGTGGGGCGTTGTTGGGATGGATTAGGTCATGGCTAATTGGTAGGAAACAGAGAGTCAGCATAAATGGTACCAAGTCAAAGTGGGGAGCAGTCAAAAGTGGTGTCCCCCAGGGATCGGTATTAGGTCCCCTGTTGTTTCTTATATACATAAATGACCTAGATTTAGGTATAACTAGTAGGATAAGTAAATTCGCAGACGATACTAAAATGGGGAGATCAATTGATTCAGATAGCGATATAGAGTGCCTCCAAAGGGATCTAGATACCTTACATGAATGGTCAGTAAATTGGCAGATGAAGTTTAACATTGACAAATGCAAGGTATTAAAGATAGGGAAGATGCAAACAAATGTTAAATATAAACTAGCTAATTTAGAATTAGAAAATTCAGACTGCGAGAAAGATCTAGGTGTGTTTGTTAGCAATGATTTGAAGCCTAGAAAACAGTGTATAGACGTTCGTAATAAGGCAAACAGGATTCTCGGGTTCATCTCTAGGAGTGTGAGTAACAGAACTGCTGATGTTATCTTAAAACTTTACTTGTCATTAGTGAGACCCCATATGGATTATGCTGTCCAATTTTGGTGTCCTTATTACAGAATGGACATAGATTCATTGGAGAGAGTACAGCGTAGAATGACAAAAATGATCCATAATATTAGAAATCTTCCGTATGAAGAAAGGTTGAAGAAATTAGGTTTACATTCGTTAGAGAGACGCAGAGTTAGAGGGGATATGATAGAGGTGTTCAAGTGGGTTAGTGGGATTAACAAAGGGGACATGACAAATGTACTAAAGCTCAGTGATAGCGAAAGAACTCGTACCAATGGTTTCAAATTAGATAAATTTCGTTTCAGAAAAGATATAGGCAAATATTGGTTTGGTAACAGAGTTGTAGATGGGTGGAATGGACTACCAAGTGCTATAGTGGGATCTAAAACTGTAGGGAGCTTTAAGATAAAATTGGATAAGCATATGGACGAGAAGGGTTGGGTGTGAAGGGAGATCAGCCAGGTTGGGCCAATCAGCGCTCTGCAGACCCCCATAATCCTGCGTTAATCTCTAACCGTTTTGGTAAGATGATCCTCAGGGTATTAGAGTGTTGAGCCTATAATTGGGCTTTGTAATTGATTTGGGGTTGTGTGGGACAGGGATCTGCCTTGCTTAGGCCAATCGGCTTTCTGCAGACTCCCATTTTCTTATGTTCTTATGTTCTTATGTTAACATAAGAACATAAGAACATAAGAAAGTGGGAGTCTGCAAAAAGCCGATCGGCCCATACAAGGCAGATCCCTGTCACACCCAACCCCAATTACTAGGCCCAACTCACTAATACCTTGAGTACTGACCCCACCAAAACGGTCAGAGATTAACACAAGATTACGGGGGTCTGCTGAACGCCGATTGGCCCACACCTGGTAGATCCCCTCACACCCATCCCATCTCGTCCATATGCCTATCTAATTTTATCTTAAAGCTCCATATCGTTCTTGATCCCACTATATCACTCGGTAGCCTATTCCACCCATCTACAACTCTGTTACCAAACCAATATTTGCCTATATCTTTTCTGAAACGAAATTTATCTAATTTGAAACCATTTGTTCGAGTTCTTTCGCTATCACTGAGCTTCAGTACATTTTTCATGTCTCCTTTATTTGTCCCACTAACCCACTTGAACACTTCTATCATATCCTCTCTAACTCTGCGTCTTTCTAACGAATGTAAGCCTAATTTGTTCAACCTTTCTTCATATGGTAGATTTCTAATATTATGAATCATTTTTGTCATTCTTCGCTGTACTCTCTCCAACGAATCTATGTCCATTCTGTAATAAGGACACCAAAATTGGACAGCATAATCCATATGAGGTCTCACTAATGACAAGTAAAGTTTCAAGATAACATCGGCAGTTCTGTTACACTCCTTGAGATGAACCCTAGAATCCTGTTTGCCTTGTTACGTACGTTTATACACTGTTTTCTAGGTTTCAAATCGTTGCTAACAAACACACCCAAATCTTTCTCGCAGTCGGAGTTTTCTAATTCAGCATTAGCTAGTTTATATTTTGCATTAGTATTCGTCTTCCCTATCTTTAATACCTTGCATTTGTCAATGTTAAAATTCATCTGCCATTTTACTGACCATTCGTGTAAGGTATCTAGATCCCTTTGGAGGCACTCTATGTCGCTATCTGAATCTATTGGCCTCCCTATTTTGGTATCGTCTGCGAATTTACTTATCCTACTAGTTATACCTAAATCAAGGTCATTTATGTATATAATAAATAACAGAGGACCCAATACAGATCCCTGGGAGACACCACTCTTGACTGATCCCCACTCTGACTTAGTACCATTTATGCTGACTCTCTGCTTCCTACCAATTAGCCATGACCTAATCCATCCCAACAACGACCCACCTATTCCATGTGCCTCAACTTTTCTCATCAATCTCTCATGAGGGACTCTGTCGAAAGCTTTACTGAAATCTAAATATATTATATCATAGGACTTGTCCTTATCTACTGCTTCATACACCTCTGAGTAAAAACTAAGCAAATTTGTAAGGCAAGAACGTCCCTGAGTGAATCCATGCTGAGAAGAATTTATTAAATTAAAGTGGTTTCTAAGTGGTTTTTAATTTTACTAGCAATAATTGACTCTAGTAGCTTTCCTATGATTGATGTGAGACTAATGGGACGGTAATTGGATGCTATTACAATTAATTCTCCCACACGTCCTTCTTAGTGAGAATATAATCGTAATTGATAACCAGATTACAAGCAAGACACGATAATTAATTGTTCCCTCTGTCTACCTGACAAACCAGATGTATTTTAACCATGTGTATTTTAGTTAGCATTCAGGACCCACCTCCCGGAAGGCTGTAGTCTTACCCAATTAAGCCTTTGATATTTCCTAATAATGCCTTTAATGCAATCGCGTCAATTAAATTTTGATCTGGTTAAGATTAAAATATTTTACTCCTCAACTGGATTTCAATGTCTACATTAACCATCTGACCCCTACAGTTCCTAAGCAGGATGTAATAATCTAAAGACTCCCACATACAAAATAAACAAAAATAAAACATAAAATACAAAAATTAAATCGTTATCCTCTTAAGGGAATTATAATGATTGCCTCCATCCAGTTGATAAACCATGTGTATTTTAAGCATGATATTAATTTAGCATTCAAGACCCACCTCGCTGAAGCCTGTGTGGTTTTACGCAATCAACCCTTTATTATTACCTCTTAATTTGCAGGTCCGGCCGACAGTGAGTAAGGACTTAATAGCTGAAATTACCCGTTGACATTGAATAACTTAGGCGCCGAGTAGTTAGATAAACACAAAAAGTACGGCGTTAGTTTCTCGGGGTACTTTATCTCTGTATAGTCTACTAGGGATTGTTGTCTTGTACATTTACCTACCCTTAACCCCTTTTCTAAGTCATGTCTCAGCTGGCATTACGTTTAGCTCGCTCTGTACTGTATTAATGTTTGTCAAATGTTGAATAGGATGGAATAGTGTAGGAACATGGTTAAATATCTCACTCAAAACGAATAAATAAAGTTTTAGATACTGCGGATACCAATTATTGATCAGAACATAGTTGATGCCGAGATATCATTTATTGGGCCGACTGTACTGTGGTGTATATTTATGATTAGTTTGGCTCATACTAAGCGATTGTATTAAGGGGAGATTTCCACTTGAGGGATTTTTTTCTGGACTCTTTTCTCCCTCATGTTTAGCCCTATTGTTTTTGAGAGTTTAAGACGTTCGCCCAATTAGTTTTGTGATTTTAAGAACTTTCGCCCTATTTCTGTCAATTTAAAAAAAAATCGTGCCATTTAGGTGTCGATTTTTTCCTGGCGAGCGATAGCGAGCCTGCAATTTAAGAGGAACCGGTCTTCGGCCTGGAAATTTTTCTACCGAAAAATGTACAAATATATCTTGAAAGGGGTACTAGGGGGTGTAATTTTAAGCTTGGTGGAGGTCTAGGGGACAAACTAAAAACCTCCCCTTAACACTTATGATCCAAGGACACGTTTCTTCCTTTTATCCTTACCATTAGTATAAGAAATTAAACAGTTTAGGAACGAATTGTGGGTTTCAGGTTATATGAGATGTTTTTTACCATTTTGACTACTAGAGGGCTTTCCAAACCAAAGTAATATCGTTTAATGTTATCCACAACGAAGTAAAAAAGCGTCCTCGAATACTGTCCGAGAGGTAATCGTATGAGGAACCTCTAGGAAAGAAAACGGTAAATTAACTGAATGCCCACAGATCCCTTTATAATGAGAACACCGTCTAAAGGCAGCCATAACAATATTTTAAAAGGAGACATCGCGCCAAAAGGATTGATAGCTGAAATTACCCGTTAGGAATTACATTTTTTTGAGCCTTCTAGAACAAAACAACAACAATAATTATCTCAATAATAATGAGATAATTACAGTCACATTTATGTCCTGCTTCGATCATTTTAACTTTTATTTTCTTCTATATACTGTATGTTAGAATTATGTACTCTTCAGTGAAAATAATATTGCTAAGATATAATGGGTTAATATGTGCCTGTGATAAGATAAGGACTATAATGTCATTTTGTTTTATTTTGTTTTTCAAAGCTTGATGGAGGTCTAGGGAGGAAACGAAAAACAAATAGTAAACAAATACAACCAATACAACTCTGCCCCTCTATAGCCCAATGCTGGAAGGGTTGTCTGCGGTCTGTTTCTTTATATTGCTGGACCCCCCAAGAGAGGAGATAACTCAATATATTATTCTATTCTGTGCGGCTGGGTTCCCGAGACAGTGGCTGCATACGCGAGTGTTGGAGACGTTTTAACCCTATTTGGACCACCCCTGTTTCACTCCAGTAGTTTGGAGATTATAAGACGTTTCATTCCATTAGTTTGGCGATAAGACGCTTCACCCCATTCATATGTGTTTTTTTGTTTGGGGGGGGGGGGACGATAGAGAGCCTGTAACTTAATGTAGACGAAATTGGCCTTCGGTTGGATCGTTTTTTATCAACAAATATTTAAAATTAGATTTTAGAGGGTCTGTGTGGACATTAAATTTATTTGAAGAAAGTCTGGGAAGACGTTTTTTGTTAGCCTAGGGGTCAAACTATAATATATTGCTAGAAAACGGCAAAATCCTCTATGATAATTCAACAAACTGTCCAAATAACCCACAAGAGGTCGAATCCGATAGTGTTAAGGATGGAGACACACGAGTGCTTTTCTGGCAGTGTGTTACCACTTCAGTTCATGAACGCCCTTTTTACTCTTATTCTGGCTAACCTTAGACGATTTGAGGCGGTATAAGAAGAACCTATATTATTTATATTATTTTTTGAGGTACTGTTTGCCGTCTTCAATCCGAGAGATATACTATAGACATTGCCCTTCAGAGCTTGTGGTGGGTTACTTAGGTGAGTTACCCAGCCTATACTCTATTCCAAATAAATAGGCCAAAACTCTTGAATATTAACCTCTATAACTCACAATTCGACTAGAGTAATCTATCTAATATTTCAATTATTTTGGGAAGGTTCAGCCAGGGAATAGGAGTGGAAACCTACAGCCCATTTGCTCTAGCCCCTTTTGAGTTATAAAGGTTAGGTTTCACGATTTCTGGCCTACCTATTTGGAACAGGGTATAGTACTCAGGAACTACTGCTATCCTGGTTATCACAGTTGACTTCCCCTGATGTTACATAACAAATATCGGCAGGTTTCTATTAACCCGTTCAGTACCGGCGACGCCCTTTTCATTATATTCTGGCAACTATTAGACGATTTTATTCAGCTCAGGAAGGACGTCTACCCATGAAAAGGCTACATACTATCTCAATTAGTCCATTTAGCTACCATATATCCTTCCTAAGCTTCAGAAAATCGTCTAAACGCAGCTGAAATCAAATGAAAATTACGTCGACGGTACAGAAGGGGTTTACTGCTAGGTCAACAGAAGCATAGGGTGTAAGGAGACTACAAACTTTCCTCGCCCCGCCTTGGAATCAAACCCAGAACCTTTCGATTGTGAGTCGAACGTGCTCATCATCCAGCTTATCACGCATAGAGTACATGCAATGAATCGGTCAAATCCTGAATTTCCCAAGCCCACAACGAGTATGGTGTAAATACTGCTCGTTCTCCCAAAATACCACCTACTCCTCTCTGCACAGTAGGCACAGGTTAACTTTTCTACTGTGTCAGCACCCCCCCCCCCCCCCTCAAGCACCGAGGAGAGAGAGAGAGAGAGAGAGAGAGAGAGAGAGAGAGAGAGAGAGAGAGAGAGAGAGAGAGAGAGAGAGAGAGAGAGAGAGAGAGAGAGCTACATAGATACACAGACCACACAGACCTCAAGGTCCTTACTAGGCAGTCTGGCCTTACAAACTATATATATATACAGTATATAATTATATATATATACATACACATACATATACACATACATACATATGTATACATACTGTACAGTGTACATACATACACATACATACATATATACACACATACATGCATATATACAGTATATATACATATACTGTACATCCATATACACACATACACATATACATATATATACCGGTATATATATATATATATTTTTTTTTTATATCACCCCAGCCCTCTGTAGAAAGAGGTCAAGCCTTCCCTTGACAGTGTTTATTGTGTCGCTCTCCACCACTCTCGCTGGTAGTTTATTCCACTCTTCGCCACACTGTAGGTGAAGAAACTCTTTGTGACATCTAGGTTTGCCTTTTTGGTTTTTAATTTCATTCCATTTCCGCGAGATTGAGTATTATTGTTTAATGTGAATAGTGCATTTACATCGACTTTGTCGAAACCTTGTAGTATATTAAAGCACTCAATAAGCTGACCCCTCAACCTCCTCTTTTTTAATGAGAACAGGTTCAATCGTTTAAGTCGTGGGGCCTCACCATACTTTGAACAGTGGCACTATTACGTTCTCATGTTTATATGTAAATTTTCGTTTAATAAAGCCCAATGCTATGTTTGCCTTATTTGCAGCTGCTATACATTGGTCGGAAGTTTTAAGGTTTTCAGATATTAGTACCCCTAGGTCTTTTACTACCGTTGCGGTTTTTATTTGTTTGCCATTCATTTCGTATTTGTATTTCATATTTCTGCTACCAACCTGCAGCACCTGACACTTATCGACATTGAACGGCATCTGCCATTTTTTCGACCACTCTGATATCTTGTTTAAATCAGATTGCAACGCATTTTTATCTTCTTCGTTCAGGACTGGATTTCCTATTTTTGTATCGTCGGCAAATTTGGAAATGGTGTTGTTTACCCCTACATCAATATCGTTAATGTAAATAAGAAACAGGACCGGTCCAAGGACTGAACCCTGTGGAACTCCACTAGTGACAGGCTCCCACTCGGATTCCACTCCATTTATCACCACTCTCTGTCTTCTGTCTGTAAGCCAATTTTTTATCCAAGAATTAATTTCACCTTTGATAACTATCCTCTCCAGTTTAGCCAATAGTTTTCGGTGTGGCACCTTGTCGAAAGCTTTTTGGAAGTCCAAGAAGATTATATCTAGTGATTTCGTCATGTCGTTATATGTGAATAGTTTGTTATAAAATTCAATCAAATTTGTTAGGCATGACTTATTTTATCTAAAGCCGTGTTGACTATTTTTTATTAGGTTGTTTGATTCGAGGTAATCTACTATCTTATCTCTAAGGATTTTTTCCATGATTTTTCCTACAAATGAAGTTAGATTAATTGGTCTGTAATTACTTGCTTTGGCCTTGCTACCCTTCTTGTATATTGGCGTAGAGAGAGAGAGAGAGAGAGAGAGAGAGAGAGAGAGAGAGAGAGAGAGAGAGAGAGAGAGAGAGAGAGAGAGAGAGAGAGAGAGAGAGAATTAGAACTAGAATTAGATTTGTAGGCCGCCCGGAAAGCGGGAAAAGCAGAAGGTTTGGATGGTATTGCTGTGGAGTGTATAAAGAAGGGTGGAGATGTGATTATAGATTTGCTGGTGAGACTTTTCAATGTGTGCTTTGCTGTGTCAATGGTACCAATAGACTGGAAGAGTGCATGTATTGTGCCGTTGTACAAGGGGAAGGGAGATCGGCAGGAGTGTTCAAGTTATAGAGGTATTAGTTTATTGTCAGTGGTTGGAAAGCTGTATGGCAGGGTGTTGATAGAGAGGATAATAAAGTGTACGGAAGTTGCAATAGGAGAAGAACAGTGCGGTTTTAGGAGGGGAAGAGGGTGCGTGGATCAGATGTTTGCAGTAAGACAGTTATGCGAGAAGTATTTAGAGAAGCATAAGGAGATATTTTGGGCTTTTATGGACTTGGAAAAAGCATATGATCGTGTGGACCGTGAAGCAATGTGGAAGGTGTTAAGGATTTATGAAATTGGAGGAAATTTGTTAGAAGCAGTTAAGAGTTTTTATGAAGGGAGCAGAGCATGTGTGAGAGTAGGAAATGGTGAGTTGAGTGAATGGTTTGAGGTAAAGGTAGGTTTGCGACAGGGTTGTGTAATGTCACCATGGCTGTTTAATATGTTTATGGATGGTGTGGTGAGGGAGGTGAAAAGGAGAACTATGGGAAGAGGATTGGGTTTAGTAGGAAAGAATGGTAGAGATTGGGAGTTGAATCAGTTGCTGTTCGCTGATGACACAGCATTGGTGGCGGATTCTGATGAGAAACTGCAGCGGGTAGTCAAAGAGTTTGGTGTGGTTTGTGGAAGGAGGAAACTGAAGGTGAACGTCAATAAAAGTAAAGTAATGGTGTGTAATAGGGGAGAGCATAGGGTGAATCTAGATGTGAGGCTGGAAGGGGAAATATTGGAACAAGTAGAGTGTTTTAAATATCTAGGAGGAACAATAAGCAGGAGTGGAGGTATGGAAGTGGAGGTAAAACAGAGAGTGTGTGAAGGAAGGAAGGTTTTCGGAGCAATGGGAAGTATGTGGAAGACGAGAAATCTCGGAGTGAAAGTAAAAAGTGCACTGTATCAAGGAATTGTTGTGCCAACAGTGATGTATGGGGCTGAGACATGGGCTCTGATGAAAAAGGAGAAAAGAGGGCTGGATGTGATGGAGATGAGCTGCTTGAGGAGTATGTGTGGAGTTACTCGTAGAGACAGATTGAGAAATGAAGAGATACGTAGGAGAGTGGGGCAGCAGGAACATTTGTTAGCCAGAGTGGACAGAAGGGTGCTGAGCTGGTATGGTCATGTTGAACGAATGGGAGATGAAAGGCTTACAAAGAGAATATGTGAGTCAGGTACAAGGGGAGATAGAAGGGCAGGAAGACCCCCATTGAGATGGAGAGACTGTGTAAGAAAGGCTTTGGATGATAGAGGAATGACTATAGATCAGGCAGGGGAAGTGGTGGTGGACAGGAGTGAATGGAGAATGCTTGTGAATAGTTGAGTGAACACGTGGTCATTTGGAGTAAGGGGTCGGGCGCAAGTTGGACTAGATAATAGTCCATCAGGCGCCTGGCCCGGGGAGACGATTAATATGAAGGGTGTGCCTGGAAGTGTGGTGGGAGGGCTTGTCGCTTTGGCTCCGCTGCATGTCTGCCTGCCGAGATCGGAACCTCTCCTGGTGGTCAGGGGCCGGGGGAGTGCTGGAGCGACCTTGGTAACCCTGGTCTCTGGGTCTTCTCCTGGGTGACCTGGATGTGTGAGAGTTTGTGTTTTTTATCTGTGTTTATTTTTTGTTTTATGTTGTTTTTGTGTTTTCCCTGTTCTTGCTCTGTCTTGAGACGGCTACCCCCAAAATGGGGATTGGGCCTGAGCGTATAGATAGATAGATAGGCCGCCCAAACTGGGAGATGTATCCTGTAAAAGATTCTATTCAACATTCATTATTTTTTAACCAACACTTTTAGTAGTTTTGAGACGAGGGTTTCAATTATTATCGCCCCGAACATTGCAACTGGAATCTGCTACATATAATTATTTGTGCGTGTGTGTGTTTGTGAGAGAGAGAGAGAGAGAGAGAGTACAAAGGAAGGAGTACAAAGGAAATCAAGCAACAACAGGTCTAGTGACCCTTCTAGGCTGCTTGTCCTCCAAAACACTGAGGATCAAGTGTCCAAACAGTGGTTTAGAGTGGGTAAGGGAACATTGGAAAGGGAACTACTGCCCTAGAACTAATGTCCGTGGCAGGATTAGGAAGTTGGTATGGGACATATGGGTTAGTAACTGAGGGGGGGATAAAATAAAGTTATTCATTTACAAACGCAGTCAGTCGCGGGTTTGATGCGAGATATTTGTCTAAGCGGAGTTTAAATGAATCAACGGTGCTGCAGTCTATAACGTCTCGGGGAAGCCCATTCCACAAGTTGACAACTCGATTGAAGAAGAAATTCTTAGATTCGTGTGAGTTAAAAGATTTACCAATAATTTTGCAACCGTTTCCCCGCGTGTAATTAGATTGGTCGATAGTGAAGTACTTACTACAGTTCATATTGTCGATGCCTTTGATGATTTTGAACACTTGAATTAAGTCACCTCTTAATCTGCGCTGGGTTAAAGGAAATAGATTTAATTCTCTAAGACGCTCTTCGTATGGTTTGTTCTTTAGGCTAGGTATCATTTTGGTAACTCTACGTTGAACTCGTTCTAGCTTGTTTATATCTTTTTGGTAATAAGGGCACCAGGATTGAACGCAGTATTCCAGAGGAGGGCGGACTAAGGAATTGTAAAGGGTTAGGATAACTTCTTTGGATTTATGCTCAAATGACCTGCCTATCAAGCCAATTATTTTGTTTGCCTTCTTAACAACTTCTGAACATTGTTGACTCGGTTTTAGGTTACTCGATATTGTTACTCCCAGATCGGTTTCTCTGTTTACATACTTAAGCTGAGTGCCATTCATCGAATAGTTTGCTTTCTCATTTAGGTATCCGATATGTAGTACTTTACATTTATCCGCATTGAAACTCATTTGCCAAATTTGGGCCCAACATGACAATTTATCTAGATTGTGTTGCATATCGTCAACTTGTTCTTTTGAGATGTATCGTCAGCAAATTTTGAGTTTGTACAGGTGAGACCCTCATCTATGTCGTTGATGTAAATTAGAAACAGAATTGGTCCTAGTACCGATCCCTGGGGTACCCCGCTACTTACATTGGTCCATTTAGATGCCTTACCGTTTATGACTACTCTTTGCTTTCTGTCGCTGAGCCAATTTTCTATCCATTTCAACACACCGTCTTGTATTCCATGCGCTTTTAGTTTTAGCAGTAAACGTTTGTGGGGAACTTTGTCAAAAGCCTTTTGAAAATCAAGGTATATAATATCTACAGCTTTACTCTCATCGTAGAGGTTGAGAATATCGTGGAAGAAGTCTAAGAGGTTTGTTAAACAGGAACGTTTTTTACGAAAGCCGCGTTGAGTATCTTTAAGTAAGTTATTTGCCTCTAAGTGATTTACGAGTCTGTCTCTTATGACCGTTTCTAGCATTTTACATACAATTGAGGTTAAGCTAATTGGACGATAGTTACTGGGTAGGGATTTGCTGCTTTTTTTTAATATCGGTGTTACGTTGGCTAGCTTCCACTGATCAGGCATAGTCCCAAACTGCAAGGATTCATTGAATAGCATTGTCAGTGGTTTGGAGAGTTCATCCTTAGCTTCCTTTAGAACTCTAGGCAAGATTGTATCAGGTCCAGGCGTTTTATTTACCTTGAGTTTATCTAAACAATTCAATACTTCTCTCTCTGTAATGGTGATATTGCTTAGAACATCTGAATTATCAATCTGAATCGGCGATGGTGTAGGGATATCACTGAGGTCTTCGGTTGTAAAAACTGATGCAAAGAAGGTTTTGAGGGCATTACTCATTTGTACTTCGTCTTTGGTGTATTCTCCATTTTCATCGTCTAACGGTCCAACAGTTGAAGTAACTACTTTTTTCTTTCTGATATAACTATAGAATTCTTTCGGGTTTGTTTTACTTTGATTCGCAACATGTTACTCCAGGGTCTTTTTACTTTGCTTAATTAACTTTTTGGCTTTGCGTCGTAGCTCTACAAATTTCACCCGTTCTTCGTCATTTTGTGAGGATTTTAATCTATCATTAGCAAATTTTTTAGCAAGCAGACAGTCTGAAATATCTTTATTCCACCATTTGGGCTTATCATTATGGCCTGGACGCCGTATTTTCGATGGTATGCAGTCTTGCACTGCCTTAAGGTAAGTGGTTGTGAAACACTCCCAAGATGTATTTATGTCGTTATTGTTAGTCAGAAAGCCCCAGTCAGTTTCTTTAAGCTTTGATTTAAGTTTATGAAAATTTGGTCGCTGTTACTGAATTCATCACCAACATTCAAATTCTCTATTAATTCTTCTTTTGTTGCGAGTACAAGGTCAAGCACATTATTACCACGGGTCGGAGATTGTACAAATTGAAAAAGTGAACTCTCTTGCAAGTTAGCATAGAGGTCGTGTCCAGAGTGTGAAGTAAGAATATCGCCCCATTTAGTCACGGGTAAGTTGAAATCGCCAAGAATTACGGTATCTTGTATGTTAGTTATTTCTGCAATTTGTTCATAAATTTCACTGTCAGTTTGCACTGATTGAGATGGGGGTCTGTATAATAAAGCTAGTGTTATTTTAGTTCCTCGTTTATTATTTAATAGTACGTAAGATATGTCTATATTCGCAATTTGAGGTTTTGACATTAAGACGGGATTAAGACTTGTAAAAAACAGAACTCCTCCTCCATTTCTATTGATCCGACTTTTCTCAAACATTGTATAACCAGGAAGCGTATATTCGGCTAAAAAGTCTCTGTCTTCCGTATTTAACCAAGATTCTGTAATGCCGATTATATCATAATGTTCTGTAAACACGATTTCCTCTAGATCTGAAAATTTATTGCGTATGCTACGAGCATTTACATAAAACACCTTAAGAGTATTAGAGTTGGATGTTACTGATTGTGCATTGTCTGAATTTTCAGTTCGTATTTGACTTACACCACCCTGTCTGGGGTCTGGTTGACCCCGTTTTTTGAACGGAAATCCTTGACTGCATCGTTCAGCAGACGACTAAGACGTGCAGCTCCTACTTCATTGAGATGTACACCATCTCCTGAAAACAAAGATTTATCATAGTAAAAATGATCCCACGTGTCGACAAAGCCGATGTCCTCCTCCCTGCAGAGTTTGGCTAGTCGGCGATTTGTACTGGTAGCTATGTTGTAGAATCGGTTTTCTACATCAATCCGGGGAACAATTCCTGAAATTAAGATTCTATTAGATTTTTCCTTGAAGGACCTGACCAGCCGCCGGTACTTGCAAAGTAGTTCCTCTGACCGCGTCCGTTGGACATCGTTAGATCCAACGTGGATGACGTAAGTAGTGCTTGCGGGGGCGAGCCTGGAAACCTCTTCCACAGCCGCAACAATGTCGTCCACGCCGCCACCTGGGATACAGAATCGCTTTCTGGTCCTGGGTGCCCTGGCGCAGCTAACTCGGTTAGTTGGCCACGGACCATGGAGTCGCCCACAAGCCGAACTTCTTCCGTTTCCTCTTCCTCGTCAATAGCCAGAATTTTGAAGCGGTTTTGGCATGTTGTCGGGATGACCTTCCTGGTACTGGTACTGGGATGCACATTGTTTCTCACTAACTGAAAATTGTCCTGGGGGGGCGAGTGAGAGTAGAGCCATTATTATTTTCTGCAACATCTAAGGTAGCTGCTGGTGTGGGTACCGGTACCGGTACTGTATGCACTGGAATGGCGGTTGACATCGTAGTGGTTTCTTGGGCCGAGGGCACTCCTACGTTGAGTGTGGCAAATTCTTGAAGGGATTCAAGCTTCGTAGTCAGGGCATCGATCTTGTGGTGAGCTGCATTCAATTCATCCGCAATCTTCTCTCGGAGCTGGCAAAATCTACAAATTTGGACATCAGTTTCAACAAACATGGTAGGGCCAAATTTACCGAAACTCGTGCAGGTTCGTTGCGGCGCCATGACGATATAATCACAATATGCCTGAAAATCACACAAATGTATGTTAGCAAAATGGTACAATTAAAGCCTGAAAATCACAAAACAATAAATGTTAGCAATGTGATACAATTAATTCCTGAAAATCACACAAAATTTTGTTAGCAATATGATAAAATTAATATGCCTGTAAATCACAAAAAATATGTTAGCAATAGAACACAATTTATGCCTGAAAATAAAACAAAAATTTATGTTAGCAGTATGACACAGTTAAAGCCTGAAAATCACAAATGGACTAGAATTTTTTTACAAAATTTACTGGAAAAAAAAAGTGGGAGAGGGTTAATATAGCCTAGTGAGAAAACTGGAAAACAGTATACAGTACAGTAACAAACAATATTTGTTAGCAATATGGTACAATTAATGCCTGTAAATCACAAAAAGAATATGTTAATCACAAGAAGAATATTATGGCTGTAAATCACAAAAAATATGTTAGCAATAGAACACAATTTATGCCTGAAAATATAACAAAAAATTATGTTAGTAGTATGACACAGTTAAAGCCTGAACATTGTAAATGGACTAGTAATTTGTAATTTGACTAGTAAGAGAGAGAGAGAGAGAGAGAGAGAGAGAGAGAGAGAGAGATCATGCTTGTAGGCACTTATTTGTATACTTGACTATCAAATGGTGTCATCTTCTACACTCTCTCAAACTCCTGTCATTACAGAAAAATGCCACACACCCTTCATTAACCTTTTTTGCCACTACAAATATCGCCAACTACCACGATCAACAACAATTATCAACTACCATCATCCTAAAGCACCAGGGCCATTGGCAGTAATAACCACCACCACCACCACTATCACTAACTACTATCTACCACAACACCTAACAATATTGACAGTAATAACCACTACTACTACCACTACCAACAACACCTACCAGTATTACCAGCCCTGCACCACCATCATCTCCACAGCTACCAATACTATCGCCAACTACCACTATTGGACAACCAGTATCACCACCATCGATAACATGAGCACCACCACCATTACCAACATCACCGCCCGCCAATCACCACCATCCATCACAACTACCACCAAACGTCACCATTACTACCACTATCGGCACTACCAACATCTCTGTGAGGTTTTCCGCGTACTTCTTCTTACTGTTATATATAGTCATAGACTACAGTAGATCTGGACTTGACACGAAAATGGAACTTTGCAGTAAGGGACCCAAAATCGGAGAACGAAGTTCGAACCTCGAAACCGCGAAAATATCAAATTTTCGCGGTGTCGAGGTTCGAACTTGGGGGTTCGTTTTCCGATTTTGGGTCCCTTACTGCAAAGTTCCATTTTCATGTCAAGTCCAGATCTACTGTAGTCTATGATATGGCAATGGGAAGATATTATTGGGATGGAATTTATGCTGTACCTATTATCAGTGCATTACCACAAAGCCCACCGAAACGCCAAATAAATACCCTCATTGTTCCCTGATTAAATAGCACTGTATGAATATTCCCATATTCAAAATATGCTACAGGGGGACAATGCCTAGTGAGTTAATTGCTCAATAGGTGGCGTTCTGAGAGTGAGGGTCCGTATCTAGGAGATGAGACAGTGAAGCACTGGAGCAAGGGAGCTTCAGAGATGGGGCTGCTTCGAGCCGTGAGTGAGCAACTAAGCCCCATGCATCCTGCGAAGGCAAGATGGCAGGGGCTGGTTGCAGCTAAAAGTATTTCGCCTGTCTCACCCCCTAGACTGGAACAAATCCTCACGGGCTTCACCGTTCATAACGGTTGAATGTACAGGCTCTCAGCCTATGCCCGAGAGGGAGTAGTTGGAATATAGAAAAAACAAAACAAATTATATACATACAGTATATACTGTATGAATACAGTATATATATAATGCGAAATTATTGGAAACCTACTCCGATTATATTTGAAAATTATATTAGCACAACCCGACTTAAATGAGCCTAACACATATGTTTAATTATTTTCCTTCTTATGGAATTATTTCCATAGCTCTTAATTTCTGAATGCTTTTTCGTCATGTCGATGCCTTCATTTATATTTATAGTTTGCATGTATTTATGTATGTGTGTATGTATGTATGTATGTACTGTATATACTGCTGTATATACTCATGCACATATCCCATAGCTGAGGGTGGCCGACTCGAGACAGAGCCCGAACAATAAAAACATTAAATGTTCCAATTCTTAGGGTACGGGACCACTTTTCCGTTCCCTCGCCCTTTACTCTGTCTCGTCTAGTAGGTGATTTTTACAGGGGAAGGAGGTTTGCTAGCCCCTTCCCCCAGAAGAGGAAGTAGGACAGTAAAAGAGACAGACAGAAACAGCTGGGTAGAGGATGCCAAACCTCACTCTGGATAGGACTAGCCTTCACCCTTATATTTTCATTGTAGATGTTTTTATTTATGGTATACTGTTTACCTTAGTGTATTCTTTCTAGTATTATAATTATTCTTCCTTCTCCCTTCCTTTTTCTTCTTGTTCCCCTTTCCTTCGATAATGCCTTGTTATTCCTTTTCGCCTCATTTCCATTCCTCTCCATGCCTTTGACTTCATCGCCTCGATCTGTATTCTTCTTTGTATCTTGGTCTTTTTCGTGATCTTCATACGGTTCTACTAATTGCACCCCTTGCCTCCTTCCTATTCTTTATTATTATTATTATTATTATTATTATTATTAGTCGTAGTAGTAGTCCATTTACCTCTTTTCATTTTTTATCTACTTCTTCATCATTATCCTATTTACCCCTCCCCACTTTCCTCTTCCTCCTCCCTTACTCCCTCCTCCCCCTTAGGGTAAGGTGTCATGCAGGCAGAGATTCAAGTGGAGAGAGAGAGAGAGAGTGTTTACCCCTCCCCACTTTCCTCTTCCTCCTCCCTCCTCCCCCTTCGGGTAAGGTGTCATGCAGGCAGAGATTCAAGTGGAGAGAGAGAGAGAGAGAGAGAGAGAGAGAGAGAGAGAGAGAGAGAGAGCACCTTAAGAACTGGGAAGTAAATTAAAAATCGTGGCCGGGTTGCACCCCCCGCGGCTACGGTCGCCATATGGCAACTGCAGGGCCGGGGGGGGGGGGGGGAAGGAGGAGATCAGAGGGAGGGGGGTAAGGATGAGAAGGGGGGGAGGGAGGAGAAAGGGGGGTAAAGGGAGCATGGATGGGGGATAAAAAGGGGACAAGAGGGGTTTGGGAAAGGGGAAAGTGGTGTGGAACAGTGAGGGGATTGGGGTTGAGGGGAGGATACGAGAAGGGGGTTCAGGAAAGAAGACAAGAAGAGAGTAGGAATGGGGAAGAGAGAGAGAGAGAGGGAGAGAGAATGAAGATGAAGGTGTATACTGCCTAATCAGTGAGGAGATGAGTTTGTATATACAGTATAGTAAGCATATCTTCAGGTAACGCTGTCTCTATATACAGTATAGTAAGCATATCTTCAGGTAACGCTGTCTCTATTAGGAAACTTGTGCACAGTGATTCAGAAAAATGGGAAGGAAATCCCTGTCAAGTAAGAAGGCAAATGAGACGTATGCTACAAGCAAAAAAAAAAAAACACACAGACAAAAATAATAAAAGGATCAAGGGAAACGACGGCCTGATGAAAATAGAGAGAGGGAATGGCGTTCAAACGGGTTTTAGGGTGAGGAGAAAAATGATCAGATCTTGATGCTCGGGAAAAGAGGAGACGAGAGTGGGTGGGTGTTAGGGAGGAAGGGGGGGTGGGTAGATGGAGGAAGGTGGGTGGGTAGGTGGAGGATATGGGGTGGGTAGGGGGAGGGAGGTGGAGGAAGGTGGGGTTGGTAGGGGGGACGAAAAGGGAAGTAGTGGAAGAATATGGGGTGTTTAATCATCCCGGAGAAGGAATGTACTGTACACGGCAAGGAATATAGGGGAAGAATAAGAAAAGTAAATGTTGGAATATAGTTACGTTTATCGTTTCATGTATAAACGCATTTCCTGAAGCATTGATATATTTTCGTAATACTCATAGTAATTATAAGGCTTCGAACTACCTCAGTCAACCCTTTTAACTACCACAGATCCTTGCTAAGCTACATGAATTAATCTAAATATAGCTAGAATGAACTATAGACACGTTGCTGCTACAGAAAGGGTTAAGTAATTTCCGTGCATTATAGTTGCCGATACAAAATACAAACGGCCCGCTATATTGCCAGAATAAGTTTGCCGATCGAAAATTGCTGGTAGAAGCCCTCGTGTGACTCCTGTTTTATGGTAAATGTGTGTGGTATTATGAGTGATGGACACGAAGAGAGGAGGTTTTTTGCGGTGGGTTAGTTCGTTGGCTGAGCGCGAGATTATTTTGCGCAATGGATATGATGCATTCGTAGTGGCAAACCATATTATATACTGGTATACACATATTAGATTTTATGAAACCTTACGCCTTTCAGTATAATGACGCATGTTTTCATATTGTTGTGGTAACATTATTCGATTATACTTGTTACGAAGGATCGGCGGGGGTTTAAGGGTTAATTAAGATATTTCGCAATTTAATCGATCCATAGAGGTCCTTTGCAAGCTGGTAACATCTTGTGATGTTGGCCAGAATAGAATATAGATAAAATCGTCGTATACTGAAGTATTGGACATATTATATAGCACTGCATTGTCTCGTTAGGGTTCAATACCGATTCAAAATGATTATCTGCCTTTTATGGCTAATGAGTGTACAGCACATTACTATATTACTGCTTCTCATTTGATTATCTACATATACATTAACAATTATACTTCCTTATACAACACATTACTATATTACTGCTTCTCATTTGATTATCTACATATACATTAACAATTATACTTCCTTATACAACACATTACTATATTACTGCTTCTCAATTGATTATCTGCACATATATTAACCATTATACTCCCTTATATTCATATTTATTTATAACTCTTACGCAGATAAACACTAAGTTAGGGCAATGTAGAGTAGAGTGAGTTATAGTTTAGGTTAGGTTGGCTGATACCGGTGTTGCCAAAATGTCTGAGCTGCCTATATTCTGCTGCATACATACAATCAGATGTATAGGAAGATGAGTGGGTGGGAAGGTGTGTAGGAAGATGAGTGGGTGGGTTGATGGGTAGGGTGACAGGTAGGTGGGTGGGTGAATAGTTGTGTGGATGGTGTGATGTGTTAGTTGACAGGTGTGCGTGTGTGGGGGGATGAGTAGGTGTGTGGATGGTTTGATGCCTTAGTTGACAGCTGTGTGTGTGGGTGTGTGTGTGTGGGTGGTGAGGGCAGCGGTTAGTAGGGTGGTAGGTGTGTGAGCCGGGTGAAGGTTTGGGTGACATGTGGGTGTGTGTAGGGGAAAGAAGGAGGTGTGTGGATGTTGTGATGCGTTAGTGTGCGTGTGGAGGGGGATGATGACTATAGTATGCTATGCGTGTGTGTGGGAGGGGGGACAGGTGTGTGTGTGAAACGTTTGTTGACAGGTCACGAGTAGGGTGGTAGGTGTGTGGGATTATACGTAAGATGACAGGCGTGTGTAGGGGAGTTGATAAGTAGTGTCACAGTGTATGTGTGTGGGGTGATCGGTGGAAGCTGTGTGGATGAAGCGATATGTAAGTTGACGTGTGTGTGTGAGCACTGTGAGGTAATGGGTCGAGGTACTGGTGTGGGTGTTTATGTGGGCTAATGGACTGGTTACAGGTTGGTGTAGAGGAGTGATGAGTAGTGTGACAGGTGTTTGTGTGTGGGGGGGGGGGGGTGTAACAGGTGTGTATGCTGAGGTGTATATTGACAGGTGTATGGGAGGGTGCATATTCAAGTAGAAAGGTGTGTGGGTGGGGTGATGGCTTGGTTGATAGGCTAACAACCAGATTGAGCTGAGCTGCAGATTTGGTCCAAACTTACGGCCGAATTGAGCCAAGCCACCTATTTGTGCCAAACTACCGTACCAATTTGGGTTGATCGGCCAAATTGGGACAAGTGGCTGAATTAGGCTGAACAGCCATAGTGGGATGAGTGGTCAAATTGGGACGGGCCGCCACATTAGGATGAGTTGTCAAATTGGTGTGGGTGGTCAAAATAATCTAAACCACCACTAACTTTTTTTTCTCTCTCTCTCTCTCTCCTCTCTCTCTCTCTCTCTCTCTCTCTCTCTCTCTCTCTCTCTCTCTCTCTCTCTCTCTCTCTCTCTCTCTCTCTCTCTCTCTCTCTCTCTCTCTCTCTCTCTCTCTCTCTCTCTCTCTCTCTCTCTCTCTCTCTCTCTCTCTCTCAGTTAACCCATTTCTTCGAGATCATTGTTGAATTATCCCCAAGAACTCTTTCGTATCCAATCCAAACACGACAACAACAGCAACAAAAGTGAGCCGAGGTCTCACTTACCTTCCTCTCTTAGGTAAAAGAACAGCACAAACCTGAGAGCGGCAAGGTAGACAGACAGGGAAGGCGGAGAGAGAGAGGAGGAGGAGGAGGGCAGGGGGTGGCCGAGTGGTAGGGAGGGTACAGGTGGAGGTGGAGGTGGTGGTGGTGGTGGTGGATGCTTGCACGCTCCCAGGTGAGATAAGTCCGAGATAAGAACCAGCCCGCAGGTCCTACTGAGGGGCAGGGGAGGGTGGGTGGAAGTGGAGGAGGAGGAGGAGAAGAATATGAGTGAGAAGGGCGAGAATGAGATGAAAAAGGGTGAGAACGAAGAGAAAGATGCTGATGATGAAGTAGAAGGAGAGACAGAAGAGAAAGAAGAACACAAATAAGAACGAAGACAAATTATGATAATTGCAATGACGATGGTGCTGATTATGATAATGAGGAGGTGGAGACTAAAACAGATGAAGAGGATGTAAGGGAAGACAAATTGAGGAATACAAAAGATAAGAATAAAACAAGGAAGAAGAAATATGGAGAGAGAGAGAGAGAGAGAGGGGGGGGGGGGAGACCAATGGATAGAGGGATAGGGGGTGAGAGGAATGTTGGGAGGGGGGAGGGGGGTTAGAGGTGCATGGGAGAGCTGCCCGCAGGAGAGTGGACTGTGGAGAGCTTGAAGAAGATGAGGAGGAGGAGTGGAAGTAGAAGAAGGAGAAAGAGGAGGGGAAGTAAAAGAAGAAGGAGGAGGAGATGTTGATGATGATGAAGTAGAAGAAGGAATTGTGATGAACTGGAAATTGAGTTACAGTAGAGAAGATTACAAATGAAACGGCTAATAAGGACGATGATGGTGGGTATGATGAATGACAGAAATAATGACGATATGGTGGAGAGCAGGTAAGAGAAAGTCGAAGAAGAAAGACTAATGTAGACAGAGACAAGAGGCGGAGGGAAAGGAGGAATGGATCAAATGAGGAATAACATTAAATTATGAGAATTCATTAGAGAAAGACGATAATGGCGACCAGAAAAGTGGATGGGAAGACAGCGAGAGGAAGAGATTAAGTAAAGGTATTATTGGAAATGGATTAATTATTACCAATTGGCAAGAAATGTAAAAAACAAAACAAAAGAAACCCAGGGATAAAAATAGGTGAAGTGAGTGTGAAGGGTGTATTGTTATAGGTGGAACTATAATAGCAAGGGGGAACATTTATGCTAGTTATTACTAGAGGCTGTATTAACTTGGCCTTATGTTTTTGAGAGAGAGAGAGAGAGATGGGGGTAGGGGGGTAAGAATGTGCATGTGAGAGACAGGGAGAGTGGCGCATGCGTGCTGGAGAGAGAAAGAGGGAGAGGAATAGGAAGGTGTGTGTGTGTTGGGGGGGGGGGGGGGGGCGCAGTATGTTTAGTTTAATATTAAACAAGATAAGGAACAAGCATAAATAAAGGTTGAAATAAGATAGTCCCTAGATATAACATCGCTGGCGAGTTAACTGAAATTTCATCGTAAATAATATTTATTCTAGAAATATTGTAGCTGAATATAATGACAGTGGCGATATATATTTAACACCCGAAAATGCTGGCACATAAATTATATTATAGAAAATGCGAGTAATATGATAGTCATTGTAATATGATAGTCATTGTAATATGATAGTCATTGTAATATGATAGTAATTGTAATATGATAGTCATTGTAATATGATAGTCATTGTAATATGATAGTCATTGTAATATGATAGTCATTGTAATATGATAGTCATTGTAATGATAGTCATTGTAATATGATAGTCATTGTAATATGATAGTCATTGTAATATGATAGTCATTGTAATATGATAGTCATTGTAATATGATAGTCATTGTAATATGATAGTCATTGTAATATGATAGTCATTGTAATAATTCACATCCAAAGTTTTCGGATAAAAATGTGTAAAATTGTTAGTTCATTCTGAGAATATGACTGTTCCCCATGCCCTTTACAAACGTGGGTGGCATCAAGTAAAATCAGCTCACAGTAGTTTACTTAAGGGGGGTCACGGGCATTTTTTCTCTCCTTCTCTGGCTTGTATCTATTAGGCCCCATTCAGCCTTCTGTTTTAAAACGTTTACTCCCATCCAGGTGTCGATTTTTTCCTGGCGAGCGGTAGCGAGCCAGCATATTTTGTTTAAAGTTATTGACAGCAGGCTAAATTTGTACATTATTCGATAGAAAAATGTCTCAGGCGAAGCCGGATTTCTCCATACAATGCTGGTTCGCTGTCGCTCACCAGTAAGAAATTGACACCTGGATGGGGATAAACGTCTTAAAACGGTAGGCTGAATGGGGCCGAATGGATACAAGCCAGGGAAAGAGAAAAAAGGAGAGCAAGATAAAACAAAAAGCAGGGTTTATTTTACGGTCGTTTTTAAATTCATATATGTATTTATTAGTTTCCTCCCTAGACCTCCATCAAGCTTTAAATAACATCCCCAAAACTTCCCTTCGAAATATATGTGTACATTTTTCGGGAAAGATTTCCCGGCCTAAGGTCGCTTCTTCCTAAATTTCAGGCTTGCTATCTATCGCTCGCCAGGAAAAAAATTGACACCTAAATGGCACGAAAGGTCTGGGTATTGACAATGAAATGGGTCGAAAGCTCTTAAAATCGCCAAACTAATGGGTCGAACGTCTTAACATATGAAAACTAATGGGGCTAGACAATTGGAAGAAGGGGGTCCAGCAAAGCCAACTACCTCCCATTAACCCATTTGAACAGTATTCGAGGACGCGTTTCTTCCTTTTATTTTGGCTATCATCAGACGATTTCATTTAGCTTATAGGAAGGCATTTTGGAAGTTAGAGGGTAATTAATTTAGGATAGTTTTTATCCTTTGATTCCTAGAGATCCTTCCGAAGCTGCACAAAATCATCTAATAATAGCCTGATGAAGAAAGGCGTCATAATACTGAAGGGGTTAAAACAACTCACGGCATTAAATTACCAATAGTCGGTCTATAAACAAAGGGGACAAACGCTACCAGTAACTTTGCCCCTTTGTTTTTACCCCGTTTTCCAGGCAGGGAAAACACAGAAAAAAGGATTACCCGACGACAACCTCAGTAGCCAATGATAACCTATTTGACATCCGTGTGACACCCAGCCACAGACAATTTTAAACTTACAGAACATTTATTTATTTTATTCAGTTGGTTATTTTCCAGTTTTGTCTCACAACGCAAATTCTAGCTATTAAAATTTTACTATGAGCAGACGTATATATAGGCTACTTGAATCGATAGCAAATATATATATATATATATATATATATATATATACACACAAATATAATGAATAAATAAATAATAATAATTATTATTATTATTATTATTATTATTAGTAGTAGTAGTAGTAGTAGTAGTAGTTAGGTTATATTATTCTTATTATTGTATTGTATTTTATGTTATTTTTCTGTATAAACCTAAAGATATGTCTTAAAAAAAAACTCTTGGTCGTTGCCCGGAATAACCCTGTAAGACTAAACCCCAGTGGCTACAGGACAATGTGGGGAGAATAATGTGGATTAATCAAGGCGTTAGAAGCGACACCCTCATTATCACCACCATCACCATCACTACCACAATCACCACTTAGACTAACAAGCAGACACCCTCATCATTTGTCCTTCTACCCTCCTCCCCTCTCCCTCCTTCATCCCCCTATCTACCACCCTATCTACCCCCTCCCCTTAACCTATGCACCCCATTTCTTCCCCCTATCTACCACCCTATCTACCCCCTCCCCTTAACCTATGCACCCCATTTCTTCCCCCTATCTACTCCCCCTTACCTATCCACCCCATCTATCCCTCCATCCCCACTACCTACTTCCCCCATACCTATCCTCCCCATCTCTTCCCCCTACTTACTCCCGCCTTACCTATCCACCCCATGTCCCCCCTTACCTATCCACCCCATCTCTTCCCCCTACCTACTTCCCCCTTACCTATCCACCCCATCTCTTCCCCCCTCATCATATGTCCTACCCTCCCCCACATACCTCTCTACCTATTCCCCCTCCGTACCCACTATTTGCTTATCCATCCCGTCTTCCCTTCCTTACATATCTCATCCCCCCCTACTTCCCCTTCTAACCTATCCACCCATCTACCCCCACACCCCCCTCTAACCACTTCTTTTAACTCCCCCCCTCCCCATTCCACCTCCACCATTTTTCTTTTCTTCCTTCCTCTCCCCTACCTACGTCCCTCTTACCTATCCTATTTCCCATACCCTCCCCCCCTTTATCTATCCGCACTCCACCTCTCCTTCCTCCCTCTAACCTATTCACCCCACTTATTCGCCCCTTCCTGCTCTTCTTCCTTCTCCCCCCTTACCTTTTACCTATCTTCCCACATTCCCCCTCCACTCCCTACTCTCCTTCCTCTCCCCTCGCCCACCCACCCCACCTTACCTATCTATCCCATCTCCCCCTCCCCTTCCACTCCCTTAGTAGATTAGTAGTTTAGATATCAAAACTGCCCCGTAAGGACCAATAGGTCTGTTGCAGTTTGTATTCCTTTGTATTCCCTACTCCCCCTTCACCTACCCACCCCATCTCTTCCCCTCCCCCATCATCTATTTACCCCCCTCTCCCCTTCCCTGACCTATCCTCTCTAACCCACAATACTCCCCACTTTGTTTAATGGCTTCCTCTCCGTCTGTGCATGTTTTCCCCCCTGACCTACCCACTATTTGTTACCTCCCCCCTATTCTGTCTTGCATCCCTCTCCCTCCCCTCCTTCTTCCTCTATTTATTATTTATTCCTCCTTATTTTCTTTTTCTCTTTTTGTTTTGTACTGGTCATCATTCTGGGTAATTCGGCTTCTCTTTATCTTCTTCGGGGTTGTCTTCCCTCTGCCAGTATTCTTCCCCTATGCCTAATTCCCATTCTCCTTGTTCATCCCCCTTCCACCCTTATCCCCCCCCCTCCCCCCCTCCCCCCGTCTTTCATCCTCTTTCTCCTCCTTTTCTCCTTAACCTTATTCCCTCCCTCCTTCTTTATCATCTTCCCTCCTCCTCCCTCGTCCCTATTCCTCCTTCCTACATCCTTCCACTCCCTTCCTTCTCCACCTACTTTTAATCCCCATCCACCACCACCTTCCCTCTCCCTCCCCTGCCTCCACTTTCTTCCTCCTCCACTTCCTCTCTCAATCCACAATTCTCCCTCTTCTCCTTCCATCCATATCCTTCTTTCAATTAATGTTTATCTATTCCTTCTCCATCCTCTAACTTCTATTCCTCCCACTTCCTTCCCTCCTCCACCCTCAACCCGCCTCCACATCCCCCTCCTCCTCCTCCACCTCCTTTCTCCTTCCCTCCTCCACCTTCAACTACCCCCTCCATATCCCCCTCCTCCTCTTCCACATCCCCCCTCCTTCCATTCCCTCCCTCCTCCACCTTCAACTTACCCCTCCATACCCCCATCCTCCTCCACCACCTCCCCCTCCTTCCCTTCCCTCCCTCCTCCACCTTCCACTTCCCCCTTCCTCCTCCTTCTTCCTCCCCCCATTCCCTCCCTCCTCCACCTTCAACTTACCCCTCCATCGCCCCATCCTCCTCCATCACCTCCCCCTCCTTCCATTCCCTCCCTCCTCCACCTTCAACTTCCCCCATCCTCCACCTTCCTCCTCCTTCCATTCCCTCCCTCCTCCACCTTCAACCACCCCCTCCATATCCCCACCCTCCTCTTCCACCTCCCTCCACATTCTCCACCCTGTGTACGTCTAGCGAGCATGACTGGACAAACCTACATAGCGACGCACACAGCTACTTACACGCGTTCATTATTACACACATCGATACCTACAAGGTCCCTTGGCTGCTAACATATTCGCTTAGCTACTTACACATGTAGGTTGTATGTACACATAAATTACCAATAGGAATGTGATGTAAGCATGTGTCTGTGTGTGTGTGTGTGTGTGTGTGTGTGTGTGTGTTATTCTATCGCTATATACTCTATTAATTTGAGTATACATCAGTATAGTGTATCCTCATTAATTAATTTAATGTATTCTGAAATGAAACAATATAATGGTTTCTTGAGTAAAGGTATATCGTATGTAACTTTCACATTATCTACACATGCCCCCTCGCTGTTGCTAGGTTACTTGGGAAGGGTAATTATGTAGTGGCTCCATTGCTTAAGAGAGTAGTGGTTATTTTTTTGGTATATTTACTTATTTACTCATTTATTATTTTAGTTTCCTGGTTAGACCTACATCAAGCTTAATAAACACCCCCTAGACCCCCTTCAAGTTTAATTTGTAAATTTTTCGGTAAAAAAATGTTCCGGTCGAAGGCCGGTTCCTCATAAAATTACAGGGTCGCTATCGGTCGCCAGGAAAAAAATCGACACCTAATTTGCAGGAAAGGTCTTAAAATTGACAATGAAACGGAGTGAAAGGTCTTAAAATAGCTAAACTAATGGGGCGAACGTCATAAAATCGCACAGCTAATGGGGCTAAATATGAGGGAGAAGGTGGTCCAGAAAAAGCTACCTCCCCCTTAAATAGATTTCTCAATTCCAAAGTTGTATAAGGCCGCGTCATACAGAGGTCGACCGCGACCCGACAGTAACCCGAAGGCAATGACTTGCACTTTTCACCCGAATTCACCCGAAGTCCAGGAATGAGACTCGTACCCCGACTATGACTAGAAAGCAATTTGAATGCTACCCGAGGGACTCGAATGCGTCTCGAATACGAGTCGATGTTATCCCGTATATTACTCGAAACTAACCAGAAGTTGAACGGAATTGAATCGCCCATGAGTCGAAAGCTAATCGACGGTGACCCGAGTAGCCGATACCAACCCGAGTTAAAACCGAATCACACCCGAAGTAACCCGACTTAAAACCGAATGAAAACCGAACCCCACCCGAAGTCAGGAACCCAACTGGAATGAAACCAGAATGTAAGTCGAACGTGACTAGAATAAGTCTATTATGACACGATTATGAGGTTATGCATCACCCCACTATATAAAGAGAGGGTGTGCTCACACAAACTTCATTTGTACAGTGCACCCAACACAGCAACATGTCACAGGAAAGCAACCTCCCGGACCCATCACGACCAGAAGAGATGGATGACGAGGCATTGGAGTTGGCAATCTTAAGGCAGGAGATAGTTAATGCCAACCTTAGATATCAGATTACTGCCCGCGCCATCAGGGACAAAGAACGTGAACCCCAACGTGCTCAACCTCGACGGCCACAACGACCAAGGAAACCCCGAAGCTGCAGCGTCAAGCCATGGGTGGCACAGCGAGAGACACACGGACACTACCACCAGTTGCTGAAGAAACTCCAGGAAACTGACGTGGTTACCTATAAATACTTTCTGCGTATGGACGAGGAGCTGTTTAATATGATTGTCGAACGTGTTACACCCAGGATCAAGAAGGACGAGACCAACTGGAAGAAGCCCCTGGAGCCCGGACTGCGAGTTGCCATGACACTACGCTTTTTGGCCACTGGTGAGGCCTATAAGAGCATGGCACTGAACTTCCGTGTAGGTGCCAACACGATATCACTGGCAGTGCGGGAGACGTGTGAGGCAATCATACAGGAATACATGGAGGAACAAATAGTGTGCCCATCAACACCTGAAGGTTGGAAGGAGGTCGCCAAGGGCTTCAAGGATAGGTGGAACTTCGGACACACCATTGGGGCAATTGATGGGAAGCACATTGCCATACAGCCTCCAAGCAACTGCGGATCCTTGTACGGTACTACAATTACAAGCACTACCACTCCATTGTGCTCCTGGCAAAGTCGATCACCTGGGAAAATTTATGTACGTTGACGTTGGAGCGAACGGGTCAGCATATGATGGTGGTATATTCCAGGTGACTGACATCCGGAAGGCCCTGGAGGACGGACTTGGCTTCGACTAGCCTTCGACTTACATTCTAGTCATTCGGATCACGATCGAGTAATCATCGAGTCTAATTAGATATGTCGGACATGCATCGAGTCATTTTCTAGTAGTATTCGGGTATCCATCCAGTCATCATCCTGAAATTCGGGTCAGCATCGAGTAACAGTTGACTTTCGAACAAGTTTATGTAGGAATTTTCCACTGAGCATCGAGTCTAATTCGGGTTACGGTCTACATCATCGGGTCTAAGTCCACTTAGGTTCGATCAATTCTGGTATGAATTGGGTTAAATTTTTTGACTTGAAAGTGACCCGAATAGGTCGAATGCGATCAGAATATGGTAGAATGTAAGCCGAATACGACTCGAATGTAAATCGAAGGTGACTCGAGGATTTTGTAACGGTTTTTTGACCCGAACGCACTCGAGGATTACCCAAAAGTTAACGCATACACTAACTTTTGGCCGACTCACCCGAACATTCGGGTGATGACCAGAGCATGACTAGAACGACTCGAACATGCCAGAATCATACCCGATGTCGCCCGATTATCGGGCCGAATACACTCGAACCGCAAAAATTTGAATTTGTTTTGCAAGTCATTGCCTTCGGGTTACTGTCGGGTCGCGGTCGACCTCTGTATGACGCGGCCTTTAGTTTGCAACTTATAGTAGGTAGGTAGACACATTTATATAGTTGTCTGTACACAATCACCTACAGTACATAATTAAGGGAGCCCACCTCGTTTTTTTGTCTCTTTCTCTCCCTCTCTCTTTGGCTTGTATCCATTCGGCCCCATTCAGCCTACTGTTTTAAGACGTTTACCCCCATCCAGGTGTCAATATTTTCCTGGCGAGCGGTAGCGAGCCAGCATATATTTATTTTTGTTTTGATAGCAAGCTAAATTTGTAAATTTTTCGATAGAAAAATGTCTCCGGCGAAGCCGGTTTTCTCCATACAATGCTGGCTCGCTATCGCTCGCCAGGAAGAAATCGACACTTGGATGGGGATAAACGTCTTAAAACAGTTGGCTGAATGGGGCCGAATGGATAAAAGCCAGGGAAAGAGAGAAAAGGAGAGAAAGATAAAAAAAAAAAAAAGCCGGTGACCCCCCTTAAACACGTTTCAATAGATATTTGTTTATTGAACATTACATATACTACTTACATGGTTACACTACATGATTATGTTCAATCCTTTGGGAGATGAGTTTATTAGTATTTATCTATGGGCACGATTACTGTTAATTCAAATATATACGACATTTTATGAACGTGTACAAAGGAGTACAAAGGAAATCAAGCAACAACAGATCTAGTGACCCTTCTAGGTTGCTTGTCCTCCAAAACACTGAGGATCAAGTGTCCAAACAGTGGTTTAGAGTGGGTAAGGGAACATTGGAAAGGGAATTACTGCCCTGGAACTAATGTCCGTGGCAGGATTAGGAAGTTAGTAGGGGACAGATGGGTTAGTAACTGAGGGGGGGATAAAATAAAGTTATTCATTTACAAACGCAGTCAGTCGCGGGTTTGATGCGAGATATTTGTCTAGGCGGAGTTTAAATGAATCAACGGTGATGCAGTCTATAACGTTTCGGGGAAGCCCATTCCACAAGTTGACAACTCGATTGAAGAAGAAATTCTTAGATTCGTGTGAGTTAAAAGATTTACCAATAATTTTGCAACCGTTTCCCCGCCTGTAATTAGATTGGTCGATAGTGAAGTACTTACTACAGTTCATATTGTCGATGCCTTTGATGATTTTGAACACTTGAATTAAGTCACCTCTTAATCTGCGCTGGGTTAAAGGAAATAGATTTAATTCTCTAAGACGCTCTTCGTATGGTTTGTTCTTTAGGCTAGGTATCATTTTGGTAACTCTACGTTGAACTCGTTCTAGCTTGTTTATATCTTTTTGGTAATAAGGGCACCAGGATTGAACGCAGTATTCCAGAAGAGGGCGGACCAAGGAATTGTAAAGGGTTAGGATAACTTCTTTGAATTTATGCTCAAATGACCTGCCTATAAAGCCAATTATTTTGTTTGCCTTCTTAACAACTTCTGAACATTGTTGACTCGGTTTTAGGTTACTCGATATTGTTACTCCCAGATCGGTTTCTCTGTTTATATTCTTAAGCTGAGTGCCATTCATCGAATAGTTTGCTTTCTCATTTAGGTATCCGATATGTAGTACTTTACATTTATCCGCATTGAAACTCATTTGCCAAATTTGGGCCCAACATGACAATTTATCTAGATTGTGTTGCATATCGTCAACTTGTTCTTTTGAGAGTACGCTATTTGCAATTTTTGTATGGTCAGCAAATTTTGAGATTGTACAGGTGAGACCCTCATCTATGTCGTTGATGTAAATTAGAAAGAGAATTGGTCCTAGTACCGATCCCTGGGGTACCCCGCTACTTACATTGGTCCATTGTAGTTAAGGGGAGTGACCTGCTTTTTTTGTTTGGCCTTCCAATTTTCGCTCTATTAGTTTGGCGATAATAAGACGTTTCGTCCCATTCAGGTGTGGGTATTAGATTTTTTTTTTCCGAGCTAGTGATAGTCAAATGGAAACATAGAAGAACATTTACAAATTTAGCTTGAAGGGGGTCTGCGTGGACATATTTTAGTTTGAAGGAAGTCTAACTATAATACATTACTTGAAAATGGCAAAAACAAACAAAATACTCAATAACAAATAGAATATCATAAAAACCCACAAGACGTCGGATCAGATAGTGCTAAATTCAGAATACCCCATAAACTTCATTTAAACCCCCACCCCCCCCCAAAAAAAAAAATACGAAACCTTTAATTTCAGAATACCCCCACAACTTAACCCTTTGAGGATCATGACGCATTTTACATTATATTCTGGCTATCATTAGACGATTTTATACAGCTTGGGGTGAACTTGCGGAAGCTAAACAACACTTAATTGAGATAATATTTACCCCTGTAATTCCCAGATAACCTTCGTAATTGCATAAAATCGTCAACTGATAACCAAAATAAAATGGATAAAAGCGTCTTAGATCCTCAAATTACGAATTACGAAACCTATAAATTCAGTATACCCCCACAAACTTCATCTAAGAATCCTTTCAATTTAGCATACCCCACAACCTCATCTAAAACTTGCCCCGAAATGTTTGTTATGGAGAAGATAATATTCGACAATCGGGGGGGGGGGGGGGGGAATTACCTGAGATCCATCGGAGGGGGAGGTGAATGATATTATGAAAACATGTTCATTATATAAGACGGGTGGCGGGGTTGATACTAATTAGACGCGCCACGGGCAAGCTTCTTTGGGTAGACCACCAGATGGAGAATGGTCGCTTTGGGGACGAACCACTATATTTTTTAGGTCAAAAAGAAATATACCAAGATTATGCGTTGTATACTATTAGCAGCCATTAGTATGATTTTTGAAGCAGTTTTCGTGTGTTTAATTTGTAGCATATTCGCTCTTTGTAAATATAAAACTATATTTCTCTGAATGTCTAACCCTTTGTACACAATATATTATCGCTTCAGTTCCTCTATTCAGAGGTTTAGGAAGTAAATAATTCATCCAATGTAAGTTTCTTAGAAGTGTTTGACATTATATAGCGCTTAAACCTCACGTAGAGTAGAATATTATAATAGTCCATAAAATAAGACGGGCTTTACCAAATATTTGTCTTGAGCGTCGACTTGCTCGGGCAAGCCGAGCTTTATCAATTTTGCTGCCTGTACAGTACCAAAACCTCTATCCGTAAACAGGTCTCCTCGCCGTTCTAGGATTTCGCCATTCCTTTACTCTTTATTACTATATCACGAAAAGCATGATTATATTTTCATATAAGTATGCTATATTAATTGATGCAATGTATTATCATAATATGATAAGTTTTTACAAAAAATCAACAGAAGTTCTGGAAATTTAAGTAAGCTGTCGATATAGTTTTTGGAAACGAAAAGGACAGTGGGTTGCTCGCGCGTGTGAGTGTGAGAAGTGGGGGAAGAGTGTGTATCGTACGTCGGCATTATGGGGACTCCTGCCATATCCTCATATAATATACGCGTCCATACGTTTAGTGAGTTTTAACTATAGTTAAACTTACTGACAGTAGCTTATTCCACTGTAAACAATTCTTGCTCATGTATTTATAACATGTGTTTATTATATATACTATTTATATAAGGATTTGGTGCTTATCAAGTTAAGATTCATACTTTGCAAGCAATTTGTCGATTCTCATATATATATTTTGTTCGCCATGTGTAATGATTATAGGGATATAGTTGATACATATATTAATTGTGTGCATAAATATATATGTTACTACCAATAAAACACCATTTGTGAATGTAGTGTTTTTTAAATAAAGCTGGATATATTGTTGAGTTGCCTAGTTTATTACCGCTTGTCCTATGCCCTGCGGCTATACGACAGTTTTACGACTGGTGGTCACTACAAGAAGCTCTTCCGTGGGGTTTCTAATTCATAATTGACGGATAACAATAGAAACAAGACCAAGGGATTTATTATATGTTCTGTTCTCTATTTTCTTGTTTATGCGGGGGGAGGGGTAGTTTCCTCCCTAGACCTCTATTAAGCTTGAACACACGCCCACAATACCTCCCTTCGAAAATGTACATGTTTCGGTAGTAAAATGTTCCAAGCGAAGGCCAATTCCTCCTAAATTACAGGCTCGCTATCGCTCGCCACTAAAATATCGACACCTAAAAGGCACTAAAAGACTTAATATTTGGCAAAAAATAAATAAGTACATAAATCATATAATGGGACGGAAGGTCCTAAGATTGCCAAAGGAATGGTGTGAACGTCCTAAAATCTCAAAACTAGTGGGGCTAAACATGAGGGAGAAGCAGGCATGAAAAGAAACATGGTCGAGGTTATTTTTAGGATTTGTTCTCTAGTTTCTTGTTTTAATAGGTGGTATATATATATATATATATATATAATTTTTATTTATTTTTTGTTCATGGATGATACCAACTGATCATATAATGGCTGATAAAAATGTAGACCAGGTTTGTGTTTTGTATAAGTTTTTGTTCTCTATTTGTCTTGTTTAAGTAGGTGATGTTTGTTCTATATATATTTGTTTATTTGCATGGATGATACATAATGCTATGGGACTGGTAACAATATTTGCATGGATGATACATAATGCTATGGGACTGGTAACAATAGAAACAAGATCGTTGGTTGTAATAGGATTTTTTTTCTCTATTTGTTTTGTTTTTAATATTTAATGTTTGTTATAATTATTATGTTTTTTTTTTGTTTTTTTTGCAAGGGCGTTACCATGGTTGATACAAATCCAACAATTGCATGGGTTGAGGATGGCAGAGTAAGTGTCATGTCATTCTTCCATGTTTCTCTCAATATTTCGTTTACAATGGATAACGTTTGTTTTATTGTATATATTATTTACATAAGTGATACCAAATTATAATGGTTATTAAAAATATAACAAGGTCGTGAAGTTGTGGTTTCGAATGATATGTATCATGACAGTAATTATATATATAAATATAATATATACCGGTATATATATATATATATATATAGATATTGTTTGTTATCTATATATACTTCTAAAGCATGAGTGATACAATAGATAAATGATTGATACAAATAGGAACAAGGTCATGGTATTGTGAGTATTAGTGTAAGTGGCATGTCATTCTTCGATTTTTTTTTTTTTTGGACGGTAATATTTGCTTCATATTTGTATCTGCATGGGCGAGACGAAATGATAAATTAATGATAACATTTAACCAAGGTCGTGAGCTGTCAATCTTCTTTTATAGTATTAATTTATTTTAATTTATTATTATTATTATTATTATTATTATTATTATTATTATTATTATTATTGTATTTTTATTATTATCATTATTAATATTTGTTTATATTTGGTAATGTTTTTTATTTGCATTCTTTTCGTCTCTCTTTGATTTTCCGTTCCATTTTTCTTTATAAATCGGGTTTGTTTGTTTGTGTCTTGTTAGTTGATATTTTCATAATTGTATTATACTGTATATTTGCATTACCCGGAACACTCTCAATTGTTATAATCATGGATTCCGTGTTGGTTATTATTTTGTTCTACACTTCTTTTTTTCGATTTTTTCCCCCCAAGTGTTCTATTCTCAATAAAGGGGAAAATGTGCGGGTCTGTATTACCAGGCGGACTCACGAAGCCCAAGTGTATTTACGAGGTAATTGAGGTGGAGAGAGAGAGAGAGAGAGAGAGAGAGAGAGGGGGGGGGGGGAGAGGGAGAGGGACAAAAAAAGAGAGAGAGGAAGAGAGAGAGAGAGACAAAGAGAGAGGAAGAGAGAGAGGGGGAGAGGGAGATGAACAGAAAGAGAGGGACAAAGAGAGAAAGAGAGGAAGAGGGAGGGGGAGGGAGGAAGGGAGAGAGAGAGAGAGAGAGAGGGGGGGGGAGGGTAAGTAATGAAGCTAATAGGTATGTGTGAGGGTATGCGTCGGTGAGTATGAGGCATAATAATAGGATAATAATGAACAAGAGGGTAAATGAAGAAGAGAGAATAAGAAAATAGTGTACGATCGAAGGAAATAAATACATATGTAAGAGAAAATGGAAAATGGTAGAAGAATGAGAGTATAGAGTTGGAGAGATGAGAGAAACAACACAAATGGAATATTACGGGGGGATGGGCGTATTTATTTGATCACTTATGTATCTTTTTACTATGTTTTAGTTTCCTCCCTAGACCCCCATCAAGCTTTAAACAAAAATAAACCAAGACCCTCTGTCAAGATGAATTTGTAAATTTTTCGATAGAAAAAGGTCCTGGCCGAAAGCCGGTTCCTCTTACATACAGGCTCGCTCTCGCTCGCCAGGAAAAAATCGATACCTCAATGACACGGAACAGTCTTAATATTGACAAAGACATAGGGCGAAACGTCTTAAATTCGCCAAACTAGTGGGCCGAACGTCTTATAATCTGAAAACTAATCGGGCTAAACATGAGGAAGAAGGGGGGAGTGCCTATGATGCTATCTTCACCTTATTCCGGCTAACATTACACGATTTTTCTCAGTGTTGAAACGCCCCTCTAGTAAGCATAAATGGGTGACCACGGGATTGGGCCCACTTAGGTTAGGTTAGGTTAGGTTCCAATCCCGTGGGCCCAATTCCGTATATTCCGTATGGGCCCAATCCCGTATGGTCCCAATCCCTATGGAACCGCATAAATGAACCGTCCATCTCCATTAACCTTTCTGACTTTCCAAATGTCTTTCCAAACTGAATCAAAATCATCTACCGATAATCAGAAGAAAGGAAAGAAAACTGTCTTCCAATACTGAAGGGGTTAAGTGTAAGCGCATAATGTATTCCTGAAAAATGTGAAGTGAATTGGGATAAGCAATGGGGGTTTTGGAAAGAGGGAATGGTATCAATAACAACATAAAGGGGGGAATAAACCAACTAAATACATATACCAAAAAGATAGGAGATAATAAAGAATGAAAAACTGGAAAGGTATCCGACAAAATAATATGACGAGATACAAAGGAATATAGGTAAATATATTTTAAGGTATGCCATAAAACGTACCGTATACATTGTCTTACGAACTCTGATGGAAACACCACAAGATCAGTTAATAATTAAGGTTATACTGTATATCAATGAGTGAGTTATAATGGTTACTACACTTAGAGCAACTCGGAAAGACAGATTGTTAGGATAATAAATCAAGTTGCAATAACACATATCTAGATAGCTATATTAACTATAGCTATGCAGATATTAGCTTTATAACTACTGCAGATACATACATTTGCTTATATATATATATATATATATATATATATATATATATATAAAGAGAGAGAGAGAGAGAGTGTGTTTGTGTGTGAGAAAGAGAGAGAGAGATTCAATATGAAGACCAGAGAATTATGGGGTAAGGGGGGGGGAGTATAGAGAGGAGGAGGAGGAATGCAGAGAGAGAGAGAGAGATGAGAATAGAGGAGGGATAAATGGACGGGAGGAGAGAGAGAGAAAGGGAGGGATAGAGGGGTAGGTAGGTGGGTAAGTCGGAGGGATAGGGGGGTAGGTGGGTGGAGAGTCGCCTTGACAGTGCTTGCATTACTGCCACCTCGACCCCTGGAAGGTCAGCAGGCGTGTATGACCAAGCAGGCAGGCAAGCAGGACCCTGGGAAGGCTTGCAAGCACACTCCATGGCAAGTGAATAGAAGCAAGATGGATGAGCAAGAGGAAAAACTAGAAGGTAAATCAACGGTACTAGACCTAAGAAAGGCGAACTATTGTGAAATTATTGTAAAGGAGGAAAACAAGGACAAATTATTATACATTAATGATGCAAATTATTGATTAAGATATTTTAAGCGATTGTTCATGTAAAGTTAAAATAAATATACACTAGATCGGTATTACAAATAAAGGAAGATGATACATTGTTGGTACAGAAGATTAATATATTGAACATGATTAATTGAGTGGTCTTGTAATGTAACCAGATAACTCGTTTGATTATAAGTTATCAGTCAGGGAAGAAGATAAATTACTTAAAAGCGAACACTGCAATAAAAAAAGCGTCTGAATTTCTGGCGAGAGAATGAAGAAGTCCCCCTTTTTATTGACATTAGGAAGGATCCCCTAAAGAGAGTGTTAATTGCAGGATTGAGGATGACGCTACGTGATGAGCCGCAGGTGATCACTCTCGCAATTTATCCCACCTTTATATTTCGCCAGTGTTATTCAAATTTATATGTAGTGGTGGAAATGCGGCTCATGCGAATATTATTAATGCAAAGGGGAAAGGGAGAATGATGTATCGCTTAGAATAAGAACGGGGTTTGAGGTTGGGGCATGACGTGGGCAATCTCGCGGTCGCCTTGGAAATGACGGAAATTATGAGGTAGGAGGGCTAGTTTGGCGAGCTAAGACAGGGAGCGTTGACTGTGGAGGATGATTTAAGGGAAGCTCGGTAGCGGAGGCGAGTCTGTGGCGGCACTTGGTAAGTTGGCCGGGGCCTGGCCGCCTGGGGCGTCTCAGGGTGGCTAGTGTACGATAATCCCCAAGCGGGCTGAGGTTTGCGTTCCCAGACTCCTCAAAGCGCCCCCCTCCCCCTCCTTCTCCTGTCTTTTATCCCCCCTTCCCTCTCTCCTCCGCCCCCCCTCCAGCCGCCCAGACCGAACATGCGAGGAGTGTTGTTTTAAGCGTTTACCGTGTGCACAGGGGATGAGACGACCGGGACCCTCCTCTCTTGGATTGCCCCGACTGAGGATAAATAAAAGGGTTTCAGTCCTTGGGTCCTCCATTGTCCTTGCGGCTGACCGTGATGGTGATGACTGAACAATTTACCTGACGCGTCCGAGTGTTATACCATACCTACCGGATTCTAGGGGTTTTAATTAATCAGCAATTATGATACCGCCAGGGTTACTTTATATTAGGGGTTGACACGTTGCCTCGCTCCCCTTAAATCCTCCCCCCAGTCGTGGAATTACCAAGGGGGTGGTCGAGGGAGGGCTGAGAAAGAGGGGGAAGCCATGAGTGGACACAATCTGATCATTGGGACGCGGCGGCTTGCATTGTCTGCATTGTATCTGCATAATGGGAGGAAGGTGCCAAAGGTGCGTCATTGCATCTCGCTCTCTCGCTCTCGCTCGCTCGCTCGCTCGCTCTCTCTCTCTCTCTCTCAATGACTACGAGATCAGCTCATTGAAGTTTTAAAATAATGGGTTTGATACTTAATTTAATTAATGGGTTTGACAATGTTGATTATAGCAAAAAATTTAACAATACGCAACCATGGCTGGAAGTTAGAACTGAAAAGGTTCAGTACTAGTATTTGTGGAAACTTTTTCACATACAAGATCTGTTCTACCTGGAACAAACTTTCCCTAGAAGTTGTAAACAGTTCTTCAGTAATGTAGTTCAAGATGAGAGTAGACTACTGTATCTTGAACACTGTAATGAGTGTAGTGCACTAAACAATCTCTCTCCTTCCACTTCGAGTATCTCCTCGGAATGGACCGCAATGTCTTGGAGATACTATCTCTCTCTCTCTCTCTCTCTCTCTCTCTCTCTCTCTCATGTAGAGGACAACTAGAGTGTAATAATAGACCCCATACTAATGTGTCTATGCGCTGCGTTACCCATCACTCTCATTTTATATGTAAGTTTATGTGTTACTTTTCCAAGTTACAATCGCCTACAGTGAAAGGGGCTACGAATTATATTGAACAATCCTGACATTAATAAAGTATTTTTTAAATTTTCCTTTAGACACGTCTTAGTTTGTATTTATTTGTTTTAGCTTATTCATTATTCACTATCTTTAGTTTATCATAATGCTGTGCAAGCAATTGTACAATTACCCACGTAAATTCATATCTTAAAACAATATATATATATAATATATATATATCAATTATATATATATACATTATAATATATATATATATATATATATATATATATATTATATATATATTATATATATATATACTGTATATATATATATATATATATATATATATATATATATATATATAGATTTTTAGAGGTAAAATCACAAATACGTGTGATCAAATTATGTAGTAAAACTCGCTAGGAAAATTGAAACAATGGAACACCAAGCTTTCGTCTATTCTCTCAAGACATCTTCAGGGTAATACCCTGAAGATGTCTTGAGAGAATAGACGAAAGCTTGGTGTTCCATTGTTTCAATTTTCCTAGCGAGTTTTACTACACACATATATATATAATTATACTGTACAGTATATATATACTGCATATAATTTGTTTTAATATACTGTACTGTATATGATATTATGTTGTACGCGAATTTGGTTCCGTAATGATTAAACAACGTGGCGATCATTTAATTTTGATCATGTATCATTTTGATCCGAAGGTCAAACAATATATTCTGTACCAGTATGGCCCAATGTTTATTATGAAGACTTGCATATTTGAGTGTGAAGGGAGGCTATTGACAGTCCAGAGGTACCAATACGATGGAGGTTGGCCGTGGTTATGTGCTGTACCTTAACTGTCTTGGTGGTGTCATGGTTAGAGCGTGTAAGATCTCTATATAATATCCTGGGTTCGAATTCTGGGAGGATCACATGCTTTCATTACTTTCATTTGGAGGGGTTTTGGTGTTAAGAGCGATGATGAAAATAATGACTATTATGATCTCTACCCATGTCTTCGCTTGGTCTCCCTCTTCCATTTACCTTACCATACCTTATCTTACCTAACGCTACCTTACCTTACCATACCTTACCTTGCCTTACCATATCTTACCTAACCCAACATTACCTAACCCAACCCCGCCTTACCTTACCATACCATACCTACCTAACCTAACCCAACCTTACCTTACCATACCTTACCTAACATAACCCAACCTTAGCTAATCTTAGCCTACCATACCTTACATTACCTAAGCTAATCTAACCTAACCTAACCCAACCTTACCATACCATACCATACCTAACCCAACCATACCTTACCATACCATACCATGCCATACCACACCATACCTAACCCAACCATACCTTACCTTACCTAACCCAACCTTACCTTACCATACCTTACCTTACCTAACCCAACCATACCTTACCTAACCCAACCATACCTTACCTTACCTAACCCAACCTTACCTTACCATACCTTACCTTACCTAACCCAACCATACCTTACCTAACCCAACCATACCTTACCTTACCTAACCCAACCTTACCTTACCTAACCCAACCATACTTTACCTTACCTAACCCAACCATACCTTACCTAACCCAACCATACTTTACCTTACCTAACCCAACCTTACCTTACCTAACCCAACCATACCTTACCTAACCCAACCATACTTTACCTTACCTAACCCAACCATACCTTACCTAACCCAACCATACTTTACCTTACCTAACCCAACCATACCTTACCTAACCCAACCATACCTTACCTTACCTAACCCAACCTTACCTTACCTAACCCAACCATACTTTACCTTACCTAACCCAACCATACCTTACCTAACCCAACCATACCTTACCTTACCTAACCCAACCTTACCTTACCTTACCTAACCCAACCCAACCATACCTTACCTAACCCAACCATACCTTACCTTACCTAACCCAACCTTACCTTACCATACCTTACCTTACCTAACCCAACCATACCTTACCTTACCTAACCCAACCATACCTTACCTTACCTAACCCAACCTTACCTTACCTAACCCAACCATACCTTACCTTACCTAACCCAACCATACCTTACCTAACCCAACCATACCTTACCTTACCTAACCCAACCTTACCTTACCATACCTTACCTTACCTAACCCAACCATACCTTACCTAACCCAACCATACTTTACCTTACCTAACCCAACCATACCTTACCTAACCCAACCATACTTTACCTTACCTAACCCAACCATACCTTACCTAACCCAACCATACCTTACCTTACCTAACCCAACCATACCTTACCTAACCCAACCATACCTTACCTTACCTAACCCAACCATACCTTACCTAACCCAACCATACCTTACCTAACCCAACCATACCTTACCTTACCTAACCCAACCTTACCTTACCATACCTTACCTTACCTAACCCAACCATACCTTACCTAACCCAACCATACCTTACCTTACCTAACCCAACCTTACCTTACCTTACCTAACCCAACCTTACCTTACCATACCTTACCTTACCTAACCCAACCATACCTTACCTAACCCAACCATACCTTACCTTACCTAACCCAACCATACCTTACCTTACCTAACCCAACCATACCTTACCTAACCCAACCATACCTTACCTAACCCAACCATACCTTACCTAACCCAACCATACCTTACCTTACCTAACCCAACCATACCTTACCTAACCCAACCATACCTTACCTTACCTAACCCAACCTTACCTTACCATACCTTACCTTACCTAACCCAACCATACCTTACCTAACCCAACCATACCTTACCTTACCTAACCCAACCATACCTTACCTTACCTAACCCAACCTTACCTTACCATACCTTACCTTACCTAACCCAACCATACCTTACCTAACCCAACCATACCTTACCTAACCCAACCATACCTTACCTAACCCAACCATACCTTACCTTACCTAACCCAACCATACCTTACCTTACCTAACCCAACCTTACCTTACCATACCTTACCTTACCTAACCCAACCATACCTTACCTAACCCAACCATACCTTACCTTACCTAACCCAACCATACCTTACCTAACCCAACCATACCTTACCTTACCTAACCCAACCATACCTTACCTTACCTAACCCAACCTTACCTTACCATACCTTACCTTACCTAACCCAACAACCTTACCTAACCCAACAACCTTACCTAACCCAACAACCTTACCTAACCCAACAACCTTACCTTACCTAACCCAACAACCTTACCTAACCTAACCCAACAACCTTACCTAACCCAACAACCTTACCTCTAACCCAACAACCTTACCTTACCATACCTTACCTTACCTAACCCAACCATACCTTACCTAACCCAACCATACCTTACCTAACCCAACCATACCTTACCTAACCCAACCATACCTTACCTTACCAACTTACCTACCATACCTTACCTAACCCAACCATACCTTACCTAACAACCACCTTTCCTTACCTTACCTAACCCTACCTTACCTTACTCTACCTTACCTAACCAACCATACCTTACCTAACCCAACCATACCTTAAACCCAACCATACCTTACCTAACCCAACCATACCTTACTTACCTAACCCAACCATACCTTATCTTACCTAACCATACCTTACCTTACTTTACCTTACCTTACCTAACCCTACCATGCCTTACCTAACCTTACTTTACCTTACCTTACCTAACCCTACCTTACCTTACCTAACCCAACCATACCTTACCTTACCTAACCCAACCTTACCTTACCTTACCTAACCCAACCATACTTTACCTTACCTAACCCAACCTTACCCTACGGTGGTTGAGAGCTACTGGTTGAACTGGTCTTTTGGCAGAGTTATCCGTTCATTCCATTATACTTTTTCCTCTAGCCTTTAGAGGAGATGGGTCGTTTTTCTGGTTCCCTTTCTCCCTCGTGTTAAGCCCCATTTGATTTGAGATTATAAGACGTTCGGCCCATTAGTTTGGCGATTTTAACACCTTTCGCCCCATTTTGTTAATTTTAATACCTTTCGTGCCATTTAGGTGTAAAAAAAATCCTGGCTAGCGTTAGCGAGCCTGAAATTTTAAGAGGAATCGGCCTATGGCCGGGACATTTTTCTACCGATAAATGTACACATTTATCTTGAAGGGGGGTCTAGGGGGTGTTTTTCTAAGCTTGATAGAGGTCTAGCGAGAAAAGTAAGAAATCAAGGAATAAATTAATTAATAGGCAAAAACAAAACAAAAAGTCCCATCTCCCCTTGACTGCAAAGCGCTATACAAAGGGGACCTGGAATGACGGGGTAATACAAAGCCTTTATTTACCGAGTCTATTGTTGATATTGCTTTGTCGGGCTTCATCACGGGGGCAATTCGTCTCCGTTTGCAATTGCGGGAAGGCCAACTGCTGACGGATTGATGGGTGTGTTGTTGATCTTGTTGTTGTTGTTGATTTACCTGCTTTTTGTACTGCGGTAATGATTATAAGTGGGTTTCATTTAGTATATGTTTTGGGAATAGTCGCTTAGGCTATCATGGTCTGTCTGTAAGTTGTAATTCTCTATCTCTCTCTCTCTCTCTCTCTCTCTCTCTCTCTCTCTCTCTCTCTCTCTTGATATATATATATATATATATATATACTGTATACTGTATATCACAAACTGTCTGCTCTTTGCGGAATTGAATTCCTTGTGGTATAGCTGTTAATGCTTCCTTTCAATAGAGGGTTTCTCAAGATGGTAGACATTGTTTTGCAAACTACTTTGTAAAGAGTTTGCCACACAATGCGTTTTGTTTCATAATTGATCTCCCTTGATTGGACCGCAAAGTCTTTGAGATGGGAGTTATTATTTGTCTCTCAGGTTTGCGTGAGCGTGTGTATATAATATATATGCCTGAGCGTGTTAAATCTGTTCACCCCATATTAACATTTACTACCAAATCGCCCTTTTTATGATTTTGTATCCGCTGCCTCTGCAAGTCCTCATTTCCCCTACTCGATCACTGTCTCAGTATATTTAGTTTTTCCTGAAATTCGTCTTCATTGTATTCTGCAGCAGACCAGTTGTTCAAGTAGCTGCTTCTATTCCTGTTGCATTGTCTGCGCCTGTCTCCTCTTTACAGATTTGTTTGTTATTAAATTGTATATTATCTTAGCCTATATAATATAAATTCATTTTCTGAAGCCGTCCTTGTAATTATTTATTGAATTTTGTTCGCCATTTTGCGGTTGGTATTTCAATAGTTTCGTTCATTGGAATATGGTCTTTACATTATCTACTATTATTGTATACCATTTCCATGTTTACATCATTATTTTACCTCTATCCATTTATATTCTTTCGTCACTTTTTTTATAAGCCGTAATACAGTTATGTTGTTGTTTTAAGAAAACACGTTTCAGCCTCAGGGATGAAGTTAACAATAAACTAACAAATATTATTATAACACACACACACACACACACACACACACACACACACACACACACACACCAGTCTGTCGTTCGCGCATCGGCAATCCATCAGCGTTGGCGAGGTCCGGATTCCTGCAGTGATTGTCCAGCATCCGTCTGGCGCTGTTGTCATGTGTTGTCAAGCGAGCCAGAAGGGTGTATGGCAACGGAGGGAAGAGGGGGAGACTTGGCAACAGTGGAAATAGGGGAGAGGTGGGAGGTATAGCTAAAAGAGAAATTAATGAGAATATGGAAATGTGGCAAAAGGGTGTATACAGAGTTAGGAACTGATGAGAGATGCATGTCTATAAAATATATATTGGGAGATAATGCGTTGATTATTTATAGTTGCGTAGGCAGATGACCATAGATAAATTAGTGAATTCATATAATTTATTCCCTTAGTGTTTGTCTAGCAACCGTCTGGCGCTGTTGCCATGTCTGTTGTGACGCGGGCCAGGATAGTCTATGCTATGGCAACAGGGGGGGGGGGAGTGATTTGAGTCGGATATATGTATATATATATATATATTAATTATACTGTATACATGAGAAGTTGGAAAGGTTGATATTCTAGATTCTTTACCCCTTTTACTACAATCGATTCTTCTTAATCGTAATATAATCATCTTATGTTAACCTAAATATATTATAAAAAGCGTCAGTATACAGATTAAGATATAGTATTTATGGATTTATTATATACAAAGTTTATATAGTAAACAAAAATTAAAACTGATATGGTGTGGATTTGTCACACACCATTTGTTGGTCAGTTTCGGTCTGCAACCGTATTTAAGAAACATTTTAGAGCTAATTTTATTATTGGCATCAGTAACTAGATTAAAGGTTGATTTTTTTTAGATGACTGAATTCCTGCTAGATGACTGAAGATGACTGAATTCCTGCTAGACCAGAATTACCAAGAACAAATGCCGGAAAAGCTTTACATGTGACTCCGACTTAATAGTATGGAGTTGGTGATGGCGTGAGTGGCTATGATAATGGTGACATGAGTGAGAGTGGAGTGGGATGACTTGTACACCCTGAGACGACACTGCTGTTAATGATCTTTAATTAGGAATCTGCTTTATTGTAGTTGCAAGTTCAGTAAGTGAAGAGGTTAGGGATGGTCACGGTAAAGTATGGTAAGGATAATGATGTAAATAGTCAGGGTGTGGTAAAACAAAAACAAAATAGACCAACTGGAAAAACAGATATGAGGGTGTTATAAATTATCTCAAGTAGGTAGAGATGGATTTTGTGAAAGTATGTGGAAACGTGATTAAGTGTAGGTGGGGTGTAGAAGCGCGTGAAAAGAAAGTGTTGACGTATGTGGTGATGATTTGATGGGGTGAAAATTAATATGTGGAGGAAGTGTTGCTAATATGGAATACGAATGTGGAGGGGTGTGTAGGTTTTTTTCTTGTTTATGTCTCAACCTCGGGACTGTAGGCTGGTCAGTAACTTGTAACGCCTACGAGGCCCCGAGGTTATCAAATGAAGCTTAGAGATGTTAGGTTTAAATGGTTTCTATGGAGCTTCAAGGTGTTCTCAGTAGAGCTTCAAGGTGTTGGTTGCCTCCTTTCTGCCACTCTAGATGACGACTCCTTATGTATACACGTCACATGAGTTCGTGAGAGCAGCTATATGGTTGTTCACAGCATCTTCGAATATGGTCGGGCATCTTCTATGCTATTAATTGGTGACGATATAGGGGACGTTTCTTGACGTGTCGGTTTTTGTAGAACAACAGAAACGATCAGATCACCTCGGGGAAAGAAAAAAAAACGTTTTGGTCTGCAGTCCACGACGCTATCCACTGAGCTATCGCCTCCCCCATAAGTGGAAAGGTGTGTGGGGATGAGAAGAGGATGGATGTGGAGAAGACATGTGAAGCGGGTGGAAGAGCGGGTTGTAGTAGGTAAATGTGAAAAGGATTTGTGGAGGTATCTGGAGATGTGAAGTGGAGGGTTGTGAAGCGGGTGGAAGAGCGGGTTCTCCTCCACTCTTTACGTAAGGCTGGACTGTGACATAAGGTGGTGGTGTGGTGGGTGGAGCAGCCGGTCGCATTCCTCCCTCACTCTACACACACACACACACTCTCTCTCTCTCTCTCTCTCTCTCTCTCTCTCTCTCTCTATATATATATATATATATATATATATATATATATATATATATATATATATATATATATATACAGTATGTATATTGTATACTGTATGTACTGTATATATACAGTATGTATATTGTATACTGTATATACTGTATATATACAGTATGTATATTGTATACTGTATATACTGTATATATACAGTATGTATATTGTATACTGTATATACTGTATATATACAGTATGTATATTGTATACAGTATATATTGTATATATACAGTATGTATATTGTATACTGTATGTACTGTATATATACAGTATGTATATTGTATACTGTATGTACTGTATATATACAGTATGTATATTGTATATACTGTATATACTGTATATATACAGTATGTATATTGTATACTGTATATACTGTATATATACAGTATGTATATTGTATACAGTATATATTGTATATATACAGTATGTATATTGTATACTGTATATACTGTATATATACAGTATGTATATTGTATACAGTATATATTGTATATATACAGTATGTATATTGTATACTGTATATACTGTATATACTGTATATAATTATATAATGTGTGTGTGGTTCCTTCCATTGTCTCACCTGCATTATCTCTCTTCCCCTGCATCATGCCAGCTCTTGCTCTTTCTCTGTCTCGCCCTGCCACACTTGCTTACAGTTCTCTCCCTTTCTCTCACACTTCCACCTTTCTCTCTCTACCTATCTCAACCTGCCACACATGTTTACACCTCTTTTCTTCTCTCTCTCTCTCTCTCCCTATCTTAATCTGCCACACTTCTTCATGCTTCCTTAATTCCCGTCTACCACCTCAACAATCCTCCCCTTCCGTCCTCCTCCCCTACTCTACCACCCTGGCTCACCTCTTCTTCCTCTAGCTTTAGGGATATCCGTGCCAGGTAGATTGCTAGATTTTACGTATCAGATCACGTCCAATTTTCCAGTCCTCGTCATGATTACTCCGGTTTTACGAAGATTAGGTTCCGAAATACCTGTATGCTGTTCATAGTGAAAACTTAGACATTTATCTAGTGCAGAGACATAGTATGTTCCAGACATGGGCATGATTATGATTATTAATAAAAAAAATCATAATCAAAGGCTGTGATTACATAATCATAATCAAATCATAATCAAAAGTTAAGCAACAGGTATAATCATAATCAAATCATAATCAAATATGAAGCTGCAGCTTTAATCATAATCAATTCATAATCATATTTGTCTTCATAATAATCAATGATTAAACTGTGATTATTGTGATTATTTCATTGTATTTTCCATGTAGCAATTCTATTTCTCCTAAATAAATTAGCCAATTTCATATATATATTTTCCAGGTCCAAGCATGTTTGCAAAGCATGACACTAACTAACATGTTTGTACATGTTTGTCTCCCTTGATATATCAGTCAAATAGGCCTACACACAAAACATATACAGTACATGTTCCAGCATGCTTGAAACACATGGCACCACCTAACACGTTTGTACATGCACGTGCTGTTGGTTATATAAGGCAGACAGCTGGTAGAGACTCCTCACTCCACTCCAGTCCCCAACACATAGCCTACCATATCATCATGGGGCCACCGATACTGGACCACTTTCATGGCAGCTCCAAGGCAGATCCTACTACTCAAGTGATTATAATCATAATCTAATCATAATCAAGCAATAATAGAAAAATCTAATCATAATAAAAAATACGTAAAGCGAAATAATCATAATCAAATCATAATCAGAAAAAGGAAAAAAACGAGTAATCATAATATAATCATAATAAAAAAATTATTCCGGATGATTATCAAAATCAAATCATAATATTGTTTGATAATCATGCCCATGTCTGGATACTATGTTCATATTTTTTCCATTGTGTATCGATAAATCATTTGCTAAGCGATCCAATTTACCGTCAGCTGGAAGAAAATAAAAACAGACATTAGTTGTAGTGGTTTTACAAGAAAGAGTCACCTGACAAAAATCTCCATCATTCTAAATGCCACTACCAATATAATTAGCAATGCATTAATATATGAATATTTACGCAGATACACCTTGTGTTTTTTGGATAAAATTCCCCTAAAACATTGCCTGGAAAAGATTCTTGTGTGCATTATTATTCGTGTTTTATTCCTCCATGTTATCTTCTCTGCAACTACTGTAATTTCTTTCCATCTCTTCCTTCGTTCCTCCCTCTCTCGCTCCCCTGGTAGTTTGATTCATACTTCCTGGAATGATTTGCATATGCTTGTGCGCGCGCCTGTTTTGTATGTGTGTGCACATAATTATGTGTCCATGTTTTTATTGTTGTGTGCATTTATGTGAGTATACATGTATGTGCATGAACCGTGTCAGTACCAATGACGCTATTTCATATTGTATACTGGTTATCATTATGCCATTATGTGCAGATTACCCAAGAAATTCAGTAATGTAAGAGGTATACAACTATCTCATGTAACCCTGTAACTCCAACATATTTTAAGCACTATACATTGTTTACAATTCGAAAAATTCAATGAAGAATGGCGTTACCTTATAATGAGTGTGTTTCTGAAAGGAAATGTTCACGGGGTTCCTGTGAGTGTTAAACCATATGTGACATTGTACAGTACATAAGTTTATAAGTGGAGAGAGAGATAGATAGAGAGAGAGAGGAAAATGAACGGCATCAGTATAAACCCTATTGCATATTTTCCAGTCATACCTACTCCCCCTCCCCATCCCAGCTATAAATTTGTTCTCAATGCAATCCAACTCTCTAACACAAGATTGAACCATTTTGCAGTCTTTATATTACTCAACCGGTAGACTCTAAAATGTCTTCCACATTCCATATTTCTCCCTTTCTGTCACATAAATTCTTGAAATAAGTGAGTGTCCAACCAGTGTACTATAATATATCTGCCTTTGCCTACCACTATCAACTCTGTCACTATGTCAATTTGAAGTTACATTAACTACAGACATATAGATTGTCTTTATATATACAGTATATATATATACTGTATATATATAATTATATGTATATATAAACTACATCTACATAACTAGAACCTTATTACAGACAGCAACATTTATTGATCAAGTTGCATGTAAATATCTATAACTTAAAATAATTCTATATATACAGTACTAAATTTGCTATCACAGTTATAATAGTTCCTAGATATACACTGTAAATCCATAGTGTCTGCACGTTTAAAAACTACACAAGCGTAAAGTCAGGGAACTCATGGATTTACCTGACATATCCAAATGCTAAAAAACACCAGAATACTACTGTATACAAATAGTATAAAATATTATGATAGAACTTACATGTTGTTTGAGTGACTACCGGAGGGTGACTCACGTGAAATTACAGAGATTAATCCGAATGTATGCGTAACGAGTGAACAATTATAGAACTCAAGGTTTTCATAATGAACATACTGCAAAAGTTTAAAAGCACGAAACTTATATATATATAGTATGACAAGAAGGATCACAGCAACAACGGTGTTCATCTTGACGTCTTTCTTGCAATATTTCGATTTAACCTTGTCCATCATCAGGCTTCTGAAACATAGCCAGTCCTATGAAAACGAAACATTTCGCTATGCATGACATAATAAATAAATTGACCATATTAAAAGCATACTACGGAATTGAAACATGAATTAAGGATTAACATTACTAAAGCTGTCTAAACTTAATCTATCTAGTACATAAAACGTTGAGAATATATTGTGTTACTGTTCTTACAGAGTGACTGTCTAGCTTGTGTGGGGTCTTCGTTCCAACTGAATGATAAGGTTATGAGGGACTTTACATTTACTTACATATTGTATTGAGTATTGCTCACATGTGTGGGGAGGATTCTCTCACACCGCACTCCTAGACAAAGTGGAAAGGAAGGCCTTTCGTATCATTAATTCCCGTCCACTCACCAACTCTCTGCAATCTCTCTCTCTCCGCCGCAATGTTGCATCTCTCTCGCTACTATAATAATCAGTGTTCCTCAGAGCTCTCCCAGTGTATACCACCTCCTCTACGTAAGGCACGTCGTACCCGTCTTGCAACACAATCCCACCCCTACGCTGTGCAACTCTCTAACCCAAGAGTGAAACGTTACTCTCAGACTTTCTTCTATTCAACAGCTGAGCTCTGGAACTCTCTCCCAGAATCACTCTTTCCCTCTTACTATGACTTAAATTGCTTCAAACTCCGTGTGTCCCAGGCATTTTTGCTCGAACGTCCCTTGATTTTGGCCCTGTCACTCTTTCAACTTTGGGGGAAGCACTCGCTACAGGCAATTCTGCCTTTTGCCTCCCTCACTCACATAGAAAAAAGAATGAAATGTTGCCTATTAGTGAATATTTATACACAAATATTTTATTTTTAAACTAAATATGTCAATGAGCATAGAGCCAAGGGTAAATGTGAATCGAGTAATTGTGAAAAACGAAAGCGAATGTTCAATTGTATATAAACTGGTTTCCTAAAATATATAAGGCTATACAAAAAGATAAAATATATAAGGCTATACAAAAAGATAAAATATATAAGTCTATACAAAAAGATAAAATATATAAGGCTATACAAAAGATAAAATATATAAGGCTATACAAAAAGACAAAATATATAAGGCTATACAAAAAGACACTACAAAAATAATATACAAAAAGCGAGAATTAAAATAAAACCCTAAATACTACCAACCGGTACTGACCGAAATGGGTTCACTTAGCCCTAACTACAAACAAGTATTTAGTTCAGGTTTGATTTTATTTATATAAAACACCGTCGTTGCTCTGATTCTTCTTTTCATACTGAAGATGGGGTACCCTAGCGGCCAACCCACCACTGTAATGCGTAAGTGTGCGTTTCGATGTGAGTATCCTAGGTTCGAGTCCTTGGAGTGCCACATGTATTTGTTGATTTCATTAATTGAGTTTAGAGGTGAAGTTGGTTGGTGGAAAAAACATAATAATATATATATATATATATAGTACATATGTTTAAATACTCCCAGCTGGGATCGAACCTCCGACATTCAGAACGAGTGTCCAAGCTTTTAATCTATTACACTGCGGCGTGATAAAGTAATCTTAATATTGTCCTATATAAATTATATATTAAGGAGAAGAGAAATCCTACTTGGAGAATGTATTTCAATTCATACACAAGTCGCAGGATTCATATTACAGGATACCATACAGGGATTTTTACAAGATTACCCACGGAACTCGGGTTAGAGATTTCATTTCAATTTTCGACCAGCCAAACACGAGAGTCATTAATTTCAAGTATATCTCACGTGTATTTGTGAGATATATATATATATATAAGAGAGAGAGAGACAAGGGGGGGGGGGGTATGTGAAGATGATGAAGGAGGGATAAGAGGCACAGGTGTCATAAGGAGGTGGAGGAGTGCCAGGTGTGGTAGGCACTCCTTTGTGCCACTCTCACTATGCGTATTTATTTAAATATTTAAAAACTGGGATATAAAGCAAAAAACGTATCTTCCAACAGTATCAACCTGTCTTCTCTCTCTCTCTCTCTCTCTCTCTCTCTCTCTCTAATAGGTGAGATATGGTTAATTGGTTATCCTGGAAGTGAGTTATGACAATGCATCTGTAGCCAAATGTCGCAAATTTAGATACAGTACTGGCGTCAAGTTCCCCATCCCCCCAAAAAAATAAAAATAAAAATAAAATAAATATACAAATAAATAAATTAAATACAAAAATATATACTTAACAAAATAAAAGTAAATGAAATGTTCCAACTGTACCTCCAGACAGGCTTACAACTTGTAAATTAAACTGCTCAACACGTGAAATCAGGTTTTATTCCAGAAGTTGTATGAGACAACAAGACAGGTTGAGCATTAGTTGTCTCCTTGTGGCCCGTTGCAGCTCTGACTCCTCGAAGCTGCATCACAACTGTCTGACTGTCTTATCTCACAATCTCGGACACTCTCTCTCTCTCTCTTTCTCTCTCTCTCTCTCTCTCTCTCTAATAACACATCTGAATGATGCCTACCTGATTTATAAACACAAAAATGAATGTAACCAGACGACGATACTGTTGTTTCAGTAGAATAATGGCTCTTTGAGCAGTATGTATTGCCTTACCAGTGGTTGTCCCTTTATTATTATTATTGAAATACCACAGGAACGAAAATTCCTGGGAGCGAAACTTCCACCCCCAACGAGATCCCTCTCTTTCTACCACCTCCCTCCACATGTTACACGTCTCGTTAATCACAGTCTTCTAATATACAAATCACATTTCCTTACCCCCTGACATTCTTGAAATACCCACTAAGTATATTCAATTAGATACCAACCATGCAGACTATAATACGTTCGTTGTGTATGGGTACGAGGAGATCTCAAGACACCTTAGCTCCCAGTGCACAACGAACCGGATCATGATTATGTCCGCCTGTATTAAATTATGTATTATGTTGATTTATACCATTGCCTATTTTTGTAATAATTGTATTCAGCTAACTATGATCTCAATAATCATTGATGTAATGAAAATATGAATAGTCTCCTCATACGATTGCACTAGTTCTGTAGTGCTATTATTTACAACCTGTCAATTAATAATTCAGTCACTACAAGCTTGCTTGCTTTTTTTTTTTTATGAGATACGTATATACAGACCATGTGACAATTAAATGAGGAAACTATAATAACACATCTGAATAATGCCAACCTGATTTATAAACACAAATATGAATGTAACCAGACGACGATGCTGTTGTTTCAGTGGAATAATGGCTCTTTGAGCAGTATGTATCGCCTTACTAGTGGTTGTCCCCTCATAGGATGGGGGGCGCTGCTCAATAAACTCGCCCCTCAGGGCAAAATAAAAATAAAAATCTCTCTCTCTCTCTCTCTCTCAAACACCACCTATTGAGTTCTTTGCTCACTAGGCACTGCCCCCATAGCATATTCAGTTCATAACTATCCTTTTATCTACCCACCAAATTTGGTTAAAATCTCCGGATCGCCCCCTAAATTAAATCACTTCTTCCATGGCGCATATCCTTTCTGCTCACCATATATCGTGAAAATCGGTGCATAACTTGTTTAAAGACAATTATGATAACAATAAAATGCTATTACTAATAATACAAAATAATTAAGTAATTAGAAGGACACTCGATAACAAACATACCTCCGCCTTTGCTTGCTGGTTCTCTACCTTTAATATCATAGGCTTAAATATCATCAGGATTGGAGTTGCAGAATATGATCCAGATCGCCTCGTAAATTAAATTACTACTTCCTTGGTGCATAATATATCTGCCCACCAAATTTCATGATGTCAATTCATAACATATGGATTGCCTCCTAAATTGAATCCCTTCTTACTCGGAGCATATCGTATCTGCACCACCAATTTCGTGAAAATCGGTTCATAACTTTGAGAGATATCTTGTTAACACACAAACACACAGACAAACAAATGGAGGCGAAAAAATAACATCCGACCAAATTCGTTGGCGGAGGTGATTAAATTCGTGAGTAGGCTAAGTACTAAAATAAGCCAACAGAAAAAGTAAAATATATTCATGAGGAAAATTAAATAAATAAATAAAATTATAATATATACCGGTACATAATAAAATTATATTGATAATACTCTGTAGCGCCATTGTGCTCTTCAGATTATCCAGTGTGTCTGAATGCATTGTCTAACGCCATGTGTTGTTTTATAATACATAATTGGGCCTCGCAAGACTTACTGGCTACTGGCTACTGGCTACTGACTAGGAGTTTCGACCTTAGCCAGCTCACTCGACAAGTTTGTTGGGGGGTTTTGTTAATAAACCATAGGTGTGTAAGTAAAATAGAATCCCAGCCACATCAAATTGATAGTAATAACGAACATTCTGATAGCGTAGATTTTCCGTCTAGGTCCAGTAGTTCAACAGGTAAAAATAAATTAGTTAAAAACAATAGAAAAATAGTTGCAAATACAAGTAATAGTTTGAGTGTTTATTATACAAATTGCAGGAGTTTATGTAACAAAATGAACGAACTTAGAGCACTGGTTAGCAAAGAAAATATAGACATAATAGCGCTAACTGAAACATGGATTAATACAGAAACCAGGCATTTTTTAGCAGAGTTTGATATACCGGGATATAGTTTGTTTAAATATGACCGAACAAGTAAGAGGGGTGGCGGTATAGCAGTGTTTGTCAGGAGTTCATTAAAAAGCTGTACTAAATCAGGTATTAGAGTAAATAATGAAAATGAAAGTGTTTGGGTAGAAGTTAACGAAGGTAGTGAGACTTTAGTTATTGGAGTTATGTATAGACCGCCAAATATGAGTAGAAATGACGGAACATCATTATGGGAGGAAATTAAAATAGCATCAAGGCTTAGCAACGTGTGCATTATGGGGGATTTTAATTTCCCTAATATAGATTGGCAGCAACAAATAGGCGACTCTGATTCAAAGGAGTTTATTGAGGTAGTACAAGATAGTTTTTTATCTCAATTCATAGATACGCCGACTAGAGGTGATAATATTCTCGATTTAGTTTTCAGTAACAATGAACATATGATAAATAGTGTAGAAATCGGGGACCACCTAGGAAATAGTGATCACAATTCTGTGTATTTTAATATACAATGGAAAGGTAATACCAGAGAGAATACAACATTAATACCTGACTTCAGAAAAGCCAATTATGGTGGGTTAAGAGAAGCCCTGTTAGCGGACCCTATGGTCAAAAAATTAAGTCGATCCAGGTGTCCAAATGAGTGTATCCTTTCTCAGGCACCTGTCATCTTAAGTCAGGAGGAGACGTCAAACTTGGTAGATACATACGATAATTTTATAAAGTCAGTATTCAATGCGCAAAATAAATATATCCCCAAAAGAAAATTTAGATCAACACAGAACCAACCCAAATGGATGAATAATAGACTATTAGATCTTCTAGGACAAAAGAGAGGAATATATAGAAAAATTAGAAAAGGCGAAATTCACCTACTTGCTTACTATCAGAATCTATCAAGACAGGTAAAAAAGGATATTAGGAAAGAAAAAAGAAATTATGAAATTAAGGTTGCCAATGACTCAAAAAATAATCCTAAAGCTTTTTACCAACTATATAAATCCAAGGTTAGAGATGTAATTGGTCCCCTTAAAACTTCGATAGGAAAATTGACAGAAAGTGATTTAGAAATGTGCAGTACATTAAATAGTCAATTTCTTTCCGTTTTCACTAATGAAAATTTGGCACAGTTTCCAGAAGTCCGTAAGGTATACAGCGATAGTATAGAAAATAGGTTAAGTACGGTTACTATAAGTAGAAATGATGTGGTTAAGGAAATTGACAGACTGAAACCTCATAAATCGCCTGGTCCTGATGAGGTATATGCTAGAGTATTAAAAGAATGCAGAGATGAGTTAAGTTATCCATTAACATTTCTATTTAACAAGTCATTAGAAACAGGTATAGTTCCAGAAGCTTGGAAGCTTGCAAATGTAGTTCCGATCTTCAAAAAAGGTGATAAATCAATAGCATCCAATTACCGTCCCATTAGTCTCACTTCAATCATAGGAAAACTACTAGAGTCAATTATTGCTAGGAAAATGAGAAACCACTTAGAAGCATTTAACTTAATCAATTTTTCTCAGCATGGATTCACTCAGGGACGGTCTTGCCTTACTAATTTGCTTAGTTTTTTCTCAGAGGTATATGAAGCAGTAGATAATGACAAGTCATATGATATTATATATTTAGATTTCAGTAAAGCTTTCGACAGAGTCCCTCATGAGAGATTGATGAGAAAGGTTGAGGCACATGGAATAGGTGGGGCGTTGTTAGGATGGATTAGGTCATGGCTAATTGGTAGGAAGCAGAGAGTCAGCATAAATGGTACGAAGTCAGAATGGGGAGCAGTCAAAAGTGGTGTCCCCCAGGGATCGGTATTAGGTCCCCTGTTGTTTCTTATATACATAAATGACCTAGATTTAGGTATAACTAGTAGGATAAGTAAATTCGCAGACGATACTAAAATAGGGAGATCAATTGATTCAGATAGCGATATAGAGTGCCTCCAAAGGGATCTAGATACCTTACATGAATGGTCAGTAAATTGGCAGATGAAGTTTAACATTGACAAATGCAAGGTATTAAAGATAGGGAAGATGCAAACAAATGTTAAATATAAACTAGCTAATTTAGAATTAGAAAATTCAGACTGCGAGAAAGATCTAGGTGTGTTTGTTAGCAATGATTTGAAGCCTAGACAACAGTGTATAAGCGTTCGTAATAAGGCAAACAGGATTCTCGGGTTCATCTCTAGGAGTGTGAGTAACAGAACTGCTGATGTTATCTTAAAACTTTACTTGTCATTAGTGAGACCCCATATGGATTATGCTGTCCAATTTTGGTGTCCTTATTACAGAATGGACATAGATTCATTGGAGAGAGTACAGCGTAGAATGACAAAAATGATCCATAATATTAGAAATCTTTCGTATGAAGAAAGGTTGAAGAAATTAGGTTTACATTCGTTAGAGAGACGCAGAGTTAGAGGGGATATGATAGAGGTGTTCAAGTGGGTTAGTGGGATTAACAAAGGGGACATGGCAAATGTACTAAAGCTCAGTGATAGCGAAAGAACTCGTACCAATGGTTTCAAATTAGATAAATTTCGTTTCAGAAAAGATATAGGCAAGTATTGGTTTGGTAACAGAGTTGTAGATGGGTGGAATGGACTACCAAGTGCTATAGTGGGATCTAAAACTGTAGGGAGCTTTAAGATAAAATTGGATAAGCATATGGACGAGAAGGGTTGGGTGTGAAGGGGGATCAGCCGGGTTGGGCCAATCAGCGCTCTGCAGATCTCCATAATCCTGCGTTAATCTCTAACCGTTTTGGTAAGATGATCCTCAGGGTATTAGAATGTGAAGCCTATAATTGGGCTTTGTAATTGAATTGGGGTTGTGTGGGACAGGGATCTGCCTTGCTTAGGCCAATCGGCTTTCTGCAGACTCCCATTTTCTTATGTTCTTATGTAATAATACGTTGAAGCATTTAACACACACACACACACACACACACACACACACACACACACACACACACACACACACACATGCACATGCAATTGATGGTGGGTTTATCGTTGCAAGATTAAATTATGCATGCTTACCACTACATTTTAGTATTTATTTGTTGTAAGCCTAAATAAAACTATCCAGATTAATCCCAACCAAAGCTAACCAACCTAACTTAACTTAACTGTTTTGTTTTATTTAAGTATCTAAACATTTTGCGTACACTTAAACTTACGTCTCAATCGGTTTCTGCACATAATCCTACAAATATGAAATTTTTACCCATGAACCTGCCAATACTCTCACACACACACAAACACCTTGTTTTTTCTGACCATGCTTAGCAATTTCCCTTTCCCATTATCCCACTTTAATTCTCTTGGCCCTCTCCTTAGACAATATTCCTTCCACTTTACCAACCACTTATCATATACCTGCTTCACCCGAGGCACGTTATTATTTATTTATTCTTTAGAACCTTTTTTATTTAGTTTGTATTTATTTGTTATATGTTTCCCACCTTGGTTTTCTCTTCTTTCACTGTTGCTTCACCTCAGTCTAACTTTCCTCGCTTCAATGTTTTCTTTGCCACTCCACCCCCCCCCCCCCCCACCCCATTCTCATCAATTTACGTCCTTTAATTCTTCGTCACTTACTTTAAATTTTCCTGTTTCGTTTTCATCAGTTTATGTTGTTACATTTTGTTATATTAGCTGTTTCAACTCGTTTTCATCATTTTCGTATTCCTTGCCTTGTTTTCATCTTTCTCACCTGTTGTTATTTTTCTCCATCTTATTATCTTTCTTTTCAACTCCGTCTTATCGCTCACCTCTTTCTCTTGTGTTTTGTCTCACTTCTTTTTATATTTCTTCCTCTTCATTTCCACAGTTTTTAATTTCCCTTGCCTGTATTTATTCTTCCCCGCCTCTTTCTGTTTGTCCTCCTTCTCCTGCTTCCCCCTTTCCACTATTATATCTTCGTGTCTTATACAGTATATGCAGTATATATATATATATTTGTTTTTTAATATTATTTGTATCCATTATTGTGTTCTCTCTCTATATTAAAAGTTTGGTAAATTTTCCACCTATTTGGGTATGCCTGTATGTCGATAGCTCAGTCAGTCTATGCTCTCCGTTACCAATATAATTGTTTCCAAGGTTTGTATATTATTCCTACTTTGGTTTCCATCTTCCCTTGGTTGGTTTCTCTTCCCCTCCCTCTCATACGTCTTCATTTGCATATTTGCTCGCTCCGACTCTTAGTCATTTTTCCGATCCCCGCGTCTGGCCTTAAGATTATGTGTTTTATATTTCTGACCGTCCTTGCGATGCCCTTGTTTTTGTTACTTATTTGTCTATTGCCACTATAAGTAAATGTAAGGATACCGATAATAATAATAATAATAATAATAATAATAATATAATTCTCGGTATATTTCAAGCCGGCATCTGAGGCTGAAAATACATTATTCCTTATCCTAACTTATTGTAATTAGTCAACAGTTTGATTGTGGCTGCCACAAGGGCGCCTACATACCCACAGAAGGGGTAAGATGTGGGCAGTGAACCAGGTAGAACCCAGAAGTGGCGCATCCACACCTAACCCCCACAGCCCGGAAAGTTTTAAACCTCACCAGCAGGTAGCTGGGAACGAACCCGCGCTACCAGAGCCAAGCAAGTAGAATACATAAAAGTGTGTCTGTGAGAGAGAGAGAGAGAGAGAGAGAGAGAGAGAGAGAGGGGGGGGGGGAGGTCTTGGGCTGAGAGACGGATAGTGATATTGAATAGTAATAATCTAATAAAGACATCATCATCTATAATATCATGCATAAAAGGCGTATAATTTTCATGGCTGAACTTGAACCTTCATCAACTGCAACATTGCATATCATCCACAGAGAAAGACATACCCATAGCAAAAAGAAGAATCCTAATCAATATATTGTGTTGGGATGTGTCGTGACAAAATAAAAAAAAACGTTTCCTAGTACCTTATGGATGCAAACTTTAATGGAGACCTCACACGGGGGGGGGAGAGAGAGAGAGAGAGAATATACATTTTACCCGTTCTTCTTTGTAATTCAGCTTTGCACTATGTGATGTATTCTCTCGCTCTCTCTCTCTCTCTCTGTTCTACTGTGGTATCCTGTACTTACATTGCATATATTTGGATTCCACTATCCTTAATATATTTTGTTTTCTGTCCACCTCGCTTGGATCGTAAAGTCTGCGTGGTCATTGTATCTACGTAAATATATCATACTGCATATATGTATAATATATATATATATATATATATATATATATATATATATATATATATATATATACTGTATATACCGGTACAGTATATACACACACAGAACGCCTATTACCCAGGTGAGTTTCCCCCCCTTTCTCTTTTTACCTTGCAGCGTGTGTTAGGCAGGTGGCATCTAACCCCTCCCCCCCCTTCCCACCCCTTACCCCTTACCCCTTACCCCTTAGTCCTTACCCCTTACCCCAATACCCCTCAGGACCTTTCATCTACTCGTGGGAACTTAAAGATGCAGGTGTAGTCTTAAACAGGTGTGTTACAGGTATGGTGTTGATAGTTATGTTGGCGATGTTGTGGTGCAGGGGTCAAGTGGTGATGCTGTTGCCATTGTAGATTTTAGGGGGTTGTGATTATTTTCTGGTCTATTTATGTATTTATTTATTATATTGTTTAGTTTCCTCCCCCTATCCCTCTTTCAAGATAAATGTGTATACTTCTCGGTGAAATAATGTCCCTGCCGAGGCCAATTCCTCTTAAATTACAGGCTTGTTATCGCTTGCCAGGAATAAATCTACACCTAAAGTGCATGGAAGGTTATACTATTGACCAAAAATGGGGTGAAAGATCTTAAAATCGCCAAATTAATGGGCCGAACGTCATAAAATCTCGAAACTAATGGGGCTAAACATGAGGAGAAGGGAGCCAGAAACCCCCCCCCCCCCTCGTGTATGTACTGGTTGTTTGTGTATGTATAGTTTATTCATTATAACGAGTCCATATTTACACGCCTATTTATAGTTAGTTGTACTCTTCCCAAATAAAAACAAACATAGTAATATCGATTGTTCATATTTTTGTTTAGTTATGAGCGATTGGGGGTCAGAAATTCTACACTGGTCATGATGAATAGATTATAGTTGTTCAAGAGAGATATAGTTGTATTCTTGTGGGTGTTGTTGTTGTTGGTGGTGGTGGTGTTGTTGTTGTTGTTGTTGTTGTTGGTGGTGGTGGTGGTGTTGTTGGTGGTGAATGTGGTGGTGTTGTTGGTGGTGGTGGTGTTGGTGGTGGTGTTGTTATTGGTGGTGGTGTTGTTGTTGTTGAGTGTTTTGGGGTGTTGTTATTGGTGGTGGTGTTGTTGTTGTTGTTGGTGGTGTTTATGTGTTGGTGTAGGTGTGGTGGATACATGGGTGTGCTTGAGTTGCAGGTGTGATGCTGTTACATACTTGCATGTAGTGTAGTTTTTTTTTTTTGGTTAAGGGAGGCCATCTCTCTTTGTTTTCTCTTTCTCTCCTTCTCTCTTTGGTTTGTATCCATTCGGCCCCATTCAGCCTACTGTTTTAAGACGTGTACCTCCATACAGGTGTCATTATTTTCCTGGCGAGTGGCAGCGAGCCAGCATATATATATATTTATTTTGACAGCAAGCTAAATTTGTACATTTTTCGATAGAAAAATGTCTCCGGCGAAGCCGGATTTATCCATACAATGCTGGCTCGCTATCGCTCGCCAGGAAGAAATCGACACCTAGATGGGGATACACGTCTTTAAAAAGTTGGCTGAATGGGGCCGAATGGATACAAGCTAGGGAAAGAGAGAAAAGGAGAGAAAGATAAAACAAAAAAGCCGATGACCCCCCCTTAACTGCTGGCTGTGCTTCAATAAGCCGATGACCCCCCTTAACTGCTGGCTGTGCTTCAATAAGCCGATGACCCCCCTTAACTGCTGGCTGTGCTTCAATAAGCCGATGACCCCCCTTAACTGCTGGCTGTGCTTCAATAAGCCGATGACCCCCCTTAACTGCTGGCTGTGCTTCAATAAGCCGATGACCCCCCTTAACTGCTGGCTGTGCTTCAATAAGCCGATGACCCCCCTTAACTGCTGGCTGTGCTTCAATAAGCCGATGACCCCCCTTAACTGCTGGCTGTGCTTCAATAAGCCGATGACCCCCCTTAACTGCTGGCTGTGCTTCAATAAGCCGATGACCCCCCCCCTTAACTGCTGGCTGTGCTTCAATAAGCCGATGACCCCCCTTAACTGCTGGCTGTGCTTCAATAAGCCGATGACCCCCCCCTTAACTGCTGGCTGTGCTTCAATAAGCCGATGACCCCCCCTTAACTGCTGGCTGTGCTTCAATAAGCCGATGACCCCCCCTTAACTGCTGGCTGTGCTTCAATAAGCCGATGACCCCCTTAACTGCTGGCTGTGCTTCAATAAGCCGATGACCCCCCTTAACTGCTGGCTGTGCTTCAATAAGCCGATGACCCCCCTTAACTGCTGGCTGTGCTTCAATAAGCCGATGACCCCCTTAACTGCTGGCTGTGCTTCAATAAGTTTGATATTATTTATTGATTGTTTACAAAGTGGTGGAGGAGTCGTGCTGTAAAGCGGGTGGTGGGAGAATTTTGCTCCCTACACCTCTAAATAAATCAAATAAATAAAATAAAAACATAAACAAACCCCCCCCCCTTCCCCCCCTTCCCCCCCCCCCCCCCCATCGTGATACATTTGTAAAAAAAATCCGGTAGAAAAATGTCCCAGCCTAAGGGCGGTTTCTCTTAAATTACAGGCTCCATATCGCTCACCTTGAATTAATCGCCACCTAAATGACACGAAAGGTCTTAATGTTGACAAATAAATGGGGCGAACGGTCTTATATTCGCCAAAGTAATGGGGCGAACGTCTTAAAATATCTAAACTAATGGGGCTAAGCGTGAGGGAGAAGGGGTCCAGGAAAGAAAAAAAACCAATCCCCTTAAATTTGCAATTTGTGTTGTTGTTGTGTGTTAACATGGATAAGTTTATAAGATACTGTACAGGTAGATGTAACATGTCCTAAAACATATTAGGGCAAATTAAATCGCTTGTGGGAGCTAATGCCAGTTATGTATGGTACCGACGCCTTAAAACTCAAGACTCTCATTCTTCCTATGTTTCTGCCCGGAATCAAGCCAAATCTGTTCTTCTACTTGCCAAACACTCTTTCATCAATAATAAATGCACTGAACTATCCAACTCTAGCTCTTCCCAAGCTTTCTGGCATCTAGCCAAAAACCTCTCCAACAATTTCTCTTCCTCGTCTTTCCTTCCCCTTTCCCATTCTGATGGCACAACCATCACTTGACTTTTTCTCCTCAGACTGATTTTACTTTAAGCTAAGGGTGGTATTTGTACAAACTAACCTAGCCTAACCCAACCTGCCAAGCTTTTAACCTAACCCAAACCTAGCCTAGCCTATAGCCAGCCAATCTGTTTTATTATTAACTCTTGTAGATATTGTATTTGGTATCCTACTGTAGCTATATATATCTGTAATTTTAGTTGTTGCTTGCACGATCTTGTAATAACCTTTGACTGATACACTTTTTTATCTAAAAAGAGTAGGCTACTGCTTTACTAGGCTTCAGTGACACCAGGGTCATCTGTTGACACAGTATATTAACCCCTTGTGTGCAGTCACACTTTATTTTTATATAATCTCTATTTGGTGAATTGTATATTTAGTTACATATTCTGTTATACATATATTTGTTTAAGGTTAGGTTATCACACCTGGTAGCCTATTTCTGCGAATTTCAATTTTATTATATTCGGTTAGGCTATTCAACGCTGGTAGCCTATTATTGCGTATTTCAATTTAAAAAAAAAAAAAACTTTTGGTTAGGCTATCGCCCCTGGAAGCCTAATTCTGCGTATCTCAACATTTTTGTTTTCGGTTAGGCTATCACCCCTGATATCCTATTTCTGCGTATTTCAGCATATTTGTTTTCGGTTGAAGTGATTGAAGTGTTTTTAAAGTGAGTGAAGTGTTGTAAAGTGAGTGAATTGTTTTTTAAGTGAGTGAAGTGATCTGAAGAAAGTGACTGTCACCATGCCTCGCGCTTGTGCGAACTGCGCCGGTAGGTTTGGTGAGTCCATGTTTGCTACTATCGATCTTCAAGTCTGCCGGCTCTGCCAGCAACGAGAGAATTTTACAGTGAAATTAGATGAAGCCTACAACAAGATCAACGTCCTCACCATGAAGCTGGAATCACTCCAAGAGTTTGTAACACTCAACGTTGGAGTGCCACAAACTTCAATTGTCACCGCAACTCCAGCAGCCACCAACGCCCCAACGTCAACTGCCAACAATTCAACGCCTACAGTAGCCATTTCAGCTGATGTTTCCGATACTCAAGATACAAATAGCGACTCTCTTCCCCCTCAAGACAACTTCCGTGTCGTGAGGAACAACGTTTGCCCCAAGACCAGGAAACACATACCGATTACCGAGTGTCAAAACCGTTTCCAGATATTCGCAGACTCAGATGACGAAGAGGAAATAGAAGAAGTCCGGCTCGTGGGAGACTCGATGATACGTGGTCAGCTCACAGAGTTTTGCGCCAGGGCACCTAAGACCAGGAAGCGTTTTTGTATCCCTGGTGGTGGTGTGGATGACGTAGTTGCAGCAGTTGACGAAGTATCAAAGCTGGCCCCTGCAAATACAATGTACGTCATCCACGTTGGATCCAACGATATACAGCGAACCCGGTCGGAAGATTTGCTTTTAAAGTACCAGCAGCTGATCAAGTCGTTTAAGGAGAAGTCATCAAGGATCATCGTCTCAGGAATCGTCCCCGGCTCGGTGTAGAGAGCCGATTTTACAACATAGCCACCAGCACAAATCGTTGTCTAGCAAACCTCTGCAGGAAGGAGAACGTGGGATTCGTCGACACCTGGGACAATTTCTACTACGATGACTATTTGTTTTCGGATGATGGAGTTCATCTGAACCAGGTGGGAGCAGCACGTTTTGGGCGTCTTCTCAACGTTGCGGTGAAGGATTTTCGGAGAAGAAATCGACTCAGCACAGGACAACCAGGAAGGAGGACCGAAGACAGCGAGGACGGCAATCTACAAAGGAATTAAATACTAATCCGTCAAGAACCGCGAATTTGGATAAAGCTCCACCAACACGACCCAAATTCAAAACCGTCAGGGATAACGACCGAGGACCGAGGACAGCCATGAATGTAAATGTAGATCCGACCAGAACCAAAAATTCGATGAAAGAACGATCTGCGAGTTCTAAAACCGCAACTTTAAAGGTTTTCTATGCAAACGCTCGTAGCATACGCAATAAATTTTCAGATTTAGAGGAACTAGTGTTTACAGAAAATTATGATGTGATTGGCATAACAGAATCTTGGCTCAATACACAAGATAGAGACTTTTTAGCAGAGTATTCACTTCCCGGTTATGTAATGTTTGAGAACAGCCGAATAAATAAAAATGGAGGTGGCGTTTTATTTTATATCAAAGAAAGTCTTAACCCGACCCTCGTGTCAAAACCTCAAATTGTGAACGTCGACACATCTTTTGTGCTAATAAAGAATAATAAAGGTACAAAAATAATACTTGCGTTAATATACAGACCTCCAGCTCAATCAGTGCAAACTGACCGAGAAATTTACGAACAAATTGCAGATGTAAGTAACTCACAAGATACCGTAATTTTTGGCGACTTTAATTTACCTGTGACCAAGTGGGGCGATACTCTTACTTCACACTCCGGACATGACTTGTATACGAACTTGCAAGAGAGTTCGCTTTATCAATTTGTTCGAATGCCGACCCGTGGTAATAACGTTCTTGACATTGTACTTGCAACAAAAGAAGAATTGATAGAGAATTTGAATGTTGGTGATGAATTCAGTAACAGCGACCATCGTACGATAACTTTCACTTTAAAGTTTACTAGTAACGAACCAAATAGTAGCATCGAAAAAGTCCCTAATTTCAAGAAAGCAAACTTCCATAAACTTAGAGCTATGTTTAAAGAAACTGACTGGAGCTTTTTAATTAACAATAACGACATAAATACATCTTGGAAGTTATTCGAAACCACTTACCTAAAAGCAGTGCAAGACTGCATACCATCGAAAATACGGCGTCCAGGCCATAATAATAAGCCCAAATGGTGGAATAAAGATATTTCAAACTGCCTGCTTGCTAAAAAATGTGCTAATGATAGATTAAAATCCTCACAAAATGACGAAGAACGGGTGAAATTTGTAGAGCTACGACGCAAAGCCAAAAAGTTAATTAAGCAAAGTAAAAAGACCTTAGAGTTACATATTGCGAATCAAAGTAAAACAAACCCGAAAGAATTCTATAGTTATATCAGAAAGAAAAAAGTAGTTACTTCAACTGTTGGACCGTTAGTCGATGAAAAAGGAGAATACACCAAAGACGAAGTACAAATGAGTAATGCCCTCAATACCTTCTTTGCATCAGTTTTTACAACAGAAGACCTCAGTGATATCCCTACACCATCGCCGATTCAGATTGATAATTCAGATGTTCTAAGCAATATCACCGTTACAGAGAGAGAATTATTGAATTGTTTAGATAAACTCAAGGTAAATAAAACGCCAGGACCTGATACAATCTCGCCTAGAGTTCTAAAGGAAGCTAAGAATGAGCTCTCCAAACCACTGACATTACTATTCAATAAATCCTTGCAGTCTGGAACTATGCCTGATCAGTGGAAGCTAGCCAACGTAACACCGATATTCAAAAAAGGCAGCAAATCCCTACCCAGTAACTATCGTCCAATTAGCTTAACCTCAGTTGTATGTAAAATGCTAGAAACGGTCATACGAGACAGACTCGTAAATCACTTGGAGGAAAATAACATACTTAAAGATACTCAACACGGCTTTCGTAAAAAAACGTTCCTGTTTAACAAACCTCTTAGACTTCTTCCACGATATCCTCAACCTCTACGATGAGAGTAAAGCTGTAGATATTATATACCTTGATTTTCAAAAGGCCTTTGACAAAGTTCCCCACAAACGTTTACTGCTAAAACTAAAAGCGCATGGAATACAAGACGGTGTGTTGAAATGGATAGAAAATTGGCTCAGCAACAGAAAGCAAAGGGTAGTCATAAACGGTAAGGCATCTAAATGGACCAATGTAAGTAGCGGGGTACCCCAGGGATCGGTACTAGGACCAATTCTCTTTCTAATTTACATCAACGACATAGATGAGGGTCTCACCTGCACAATCTCAAAATTTGCTGACGATACAAAAATTGCAAATAGCGTACTCTCAAAAGAACAAGTTGACGATATGCAACACAATCTAGATAAATTGTCATGTTGGGCCCAAATTTGGCAAATGAGTTTCAATGCGGATAAATGTAAAGTACTACATGTCGGATACCTAAATGAGAAAGCAAACTATTCGATGAATGGCACTCAGCTTAAGAATGTAAACAGAGAAACTGATCTGGGAGTAACAATATCGAGTAACCTAAAACCGAGTCAACAATGTTCAGAAGTTGTTAAGAAGGCAAACAAAATAATTGGCTTTATAGGCAGGTCATTTGAGCATAAATCCAAAGAAGTTATCCTAACCCTTTACAATTCCTTAGTCCGCCCTCTTCTGGAATACTGCGTTCAATCCTGGTGCCCTTATTACCAAAAAGATATAAACAAGCTAGAACGAGTTCAACGTAGAGTTACCAAAATGATACCTAGCCTAAAGAACAAACCATACGAAGAGCGTCTTAGAGAATTAAATCTATTTCCTTTAACCCAGCGCAGATTAAGAGGCGACTTAATTCAAGTGTTCAAAATCATCAAAGGCATCGACAATATGAACTGTAGTAAGTACTTCACTATCGACCAATCTAATTACACGCGGGGAAACGGTTGCAAAATTATTGGTAAATCTTTTAACTCGCACGAATCTAAGAATTTCTTCTTCAATCGAGTTGTCAACTTGTGGAATGGGCTTCCCGAGACGTTATAGACTGCAGCACCGTTGATTCATTTAAATTCCGCCTAGACAAATATCTCGCATCAAACCCGCGACTGACTGCGTTTGTAAATGAATAACTTTATCCTCCCCTCAGTTACTAACCCATATGTCCCCTACTAACTTCCTAGTCCTGCCACGTTAGTGGCAGGGCAGTAGTTCCCTTTCCAATGTTCCCTTACCCACTCTAAACCACTGTTTGGACACTTGATCCTCAGTGTTTTGGAGGACAAGCAACCTAGAAGGGTCACTAGATCTGTTGTTGCTTGATTTCCTTTGTACTCCTTTGTACTTCTTCCTCTGACAAAGCTAAACTCTTCGCTCAAACTTTTGCTAGAAACTTCACCTTGGATGATTCCGGTGCTATTCCTCCCTCTCCACCCTCCTCTCTCTTACTTATGCCTAATATCCTTATCTCTTCTAAAGATGTACTTTCTACCCTCTCTGGGCTTAATACTAATAAGGTGTACGGTCCGGACGGTGTTCCTCCTGTTGTTCTCAAAAACTGTGCTTCCGTGCTGACTCCCTGCCTAGGCAAACTCTTTCGTCTCTGTCTATCCTCTAACGTCTTCCTTTCATGCTGGAAGTTTGCTCACATTCAACCTGTCCCAAAGAAGGGTGACCGCTCTCAACCCTCCAACTATCGTCCAATTGCTCTCATCTCTTGTCTTTCTAAAGTTTTTGAAACTATTCTTGCTTCCAAATTTCTTAAGCATTTCTCTTCTCATAATCTGCTCTCAGATCGCCAGTATGGCTTCCTTAAGGGTCGCTCTACTGGTGATCTTCTTTCATATCTTACTAACTCTTGGTCATCCTCCTTTCGGGACTTCGGTGAGACTTTTTCTATTGCACTAGACATATCAAAAGCCTTCGATAGAGTCTGGCACAAATCTTTAATTTCTAAACTACCCTCCTCCAGTTTCTATCCCTCCATCTGTGCCTTTGTCTCTAATTTCCTTTCCGGCCGTTCCATAGCCGCGGTTGTGGACGGCCATTGTTCACTTCCTCACCCTATAAACTCCGGTGTTCCTCAGGGCTCTGTCCTATCTCCTATTCTTTTTCTAATTTTTATAAATGATCTCCTCAACTGTACCTCAATTTCCATCCATTCATACGCAGACGACTCAACCTTACACTACTTCATTAGTTTTTCAAAACGCCCCAGCCAGCAATCCCTCAACGACAAACGTAATGAAGCCATAAAACTCTTAAATTATGATCTAAATACTATCTCCAATTGGGGCAGAGAAAACCTTGTTACCTTTAACGCTTCCAAAACCCAATTTCTCCATCTGTCTACCCGTAAGGAACTCCCAGCGGACTATCCCTTATTCTTCAACAATACAAAAATCAATTCTTCATCTTCTCTCAATATTCTTGGTGTCTCCTTTTCTTCTGCTCTCAGTTGGAAGGACCATATTACCAGTCTTGCTAAGGCAGCCTCCCAGAAGCTAGGTGTGCTCAACCGCCTTAGGGGGTTCTTTTCCCCTGCACAGCTTCTTGCTCTGTACAGGGGCATAGTGCATCCTAGTATTGAGTATTGTTCACATGTGTGGGGAGGTTCCTCTCACACCGCTCTCCTAGACAAAGTTGAAAGGAAGGCATTTCGTATCATTAACTCCCGTCCACTCACCAACTCTCTGCAATCGCTCTCTCTCCGCCGCAATGTTGCATCTCTCTCGCTATTCTATCGCTACTATAATAATCAAGGTTCCTCAGAGCTTTCCCAGTGTATACCACCTCCTTTACGTAGGGCACGTGGTACCCGTCTTGCAACTCAATCCCACCCCTACTCTGTGCAACTCTCCAACCTAAAAGTGAAACGTTACTCTCAAACTTTCTTCTACTCAACAGCTGAGCTCTGGAACTCTCTCCCAGAATCAGTCTTTCCCTCTTCCTATGATTTAAATTGCTTCAAACTCAGTGTGTCCAGGCATTTTGGCTCGAACGTCCCTTGATTTTGGCCCTGTCACTCTTTCAACTATGGGGGAGGCACTCGCTATAGGCAGTTCTGCCTTTTGCCTCCCTCAATCACATAGAAAAAAAACAAAAAAAACAAATGTACGTTATTTATCTGTTATATATTAACTCTAAATACATTTAAGCTTGGCTATAATAGCTTAAATATTCAAATGAGGGGGTAATTATTTTGGTTTACGTGTGCATACGGAGTAGCAGGTGTGTGACTAATGCGGTTTTAAGTGTACAAGTGTGTGAAGTATATATAAGCTGATGTTATTAATTGGAGTTAAAGTGGGGTAATATTCGAGTTTCTGTAAGTCTAACACTTGTGCGCAATGAGAGAGAGAGAGAGAGAGAGAAGAGAGAGAAGAGAGAGAGAGAGAAGGGGGGTGTAGCATGACTAGAAGTAAAACAGAAGCATCCTAAAGTATTCACAGATCACAAACTTATACAGGGCAAGATATTAATTTTTCCCCCCAGGGTATTGAAGTCAAGATGATAATATTGCTCCGATACTAGTCATTTTATAGCCCCCCCCCCCCCCCCGTCTCTCTCTCTCTCTCTCTCTCTCTCTCTCTCTCTCTCTCTCTCTCTCTCTCTCTCTCTCTCTCTCTCTCTCTCTCCTTCCCCTTCAGGCACACCACCACCCGCCTCCTCCACAGCAAGCGAACCACTCCGCCCTTCCTTGCCTGCTATATCAACCTTTGCAAGCTCATCATTTCACCCACCTATCAATAAACATCATATGTGTATTTGTCTACCATGTGTCTGCCTGTTTTTCTGTTTAGAATGGATTACTTAGACATTTTGTTGAATGTTGTACTGTTCAATCGTACAATAACCGACTTGAAATGTTTTTCGCTCCTAACCCCCAATTATTTTGTTTTACAAATAAATAACCTCCCAACATTTTTTGTTTTCACATTGACTAGGCAGGCTCGTAAGGATCAATATATCTGTTGTTGCTTGTTTTCCTTTGTACTTCTAGTACTCCTTGTGTGTCTATTTATCTATATATCTTATCTCAGTCCTATATCATCATCTTTATCTACTCTACCTATAAACATTAAGTTTTTTATTTTTTTATTTTTTTCGGTATGAAAACGTACCGGCCAAGGGCCGGTACCTCATTAATTCTAGGCTCGCCAGGAAAAAAATCGACACCTAAGTGGCACGAAAGATCTTAATTTTGCCAAAGAATTAGGGCGAAAAGTCTTAAAATCGCCAAATAGATAAATGGACTAACTCCAATAAATAGCTACTAACACCAATAAATAGCTACTAACTCCAATAAATAGCTACTAACACCAATAAATAGCTACTAACTCCAATAAATAGCTACTAACACCAATAAATAGCTACTAACTCCAATAAATAGCTACTAACACCAATAAATAGCTACTAACACCAATAAATGGCTACTAACAACAATAAATAGCTACTTACACCAATAAACGGTTACTAAGTGATATGAGAACCCTATAACGAATAAAATCATATCGCAGTAACATCTCCACAACAATAATAACAATGCCTTGTAGTTAGTAATTGTAGCTAAAACCCCTATTTGATGGGACCGATTTTCAACCTGGCCCACGGACTTGTATATCCAGTACTTGGGAAAAGGATACTAAAGGAGGTAGTGTCAGGGCAAAACAGTGAAGCCAACTTCCCGCGCAATACACAGTCTGAAGATTTCCCTGTCGACATTACCGATTATCAGATATAGATCACAAAGGGAGGCATATCTCTCTTACATGTTGCTATTTGATATATATAAAAGGCCCCACCCCTTTCCCAGTCTTAAGTAAGCCATTTTAGATAATTATACAGAAGAGCGACCATTACTTGCATTACTGTATGTCCACAAACATTTCAATAATGTAAGTATATTTCTAGATCCGCCAATACCTGTCAGTTCTGTTCTAGCTTCACGTTCGTATGGGATACGCTCTACCTAACAACCCCTCCCTTAATGTATTCTCCTTGATCCAGCCCCCTTCCCAGCAAGCAAACATTCCGTGCTGTCCTCCACAAGCAGACAGTCCGTCACGCCTTTCGCAATTACACCAACTCGTCCCGTTTCTTGCAGGCTCATTGATCCTCCCCTTACCTTTTCTTGCCTATGGACATACCACTTAACTCGAACTCTCAAAGTGCAGGATTCTTTTGTGTCTTCATGCTGAGATTGTGCTTTTTAATCCTGATATATTTGAGGTGTGGTGTTTATTTTATACTTTGTTCCAGTACTATTCCATATCCCAATAGCAGTGATTGTTTTCAATACACTAATCCTGGATAAAGCAAATCCCAAAAGATATGTAGTGCGAAAATAGTATGTTGGACATTTTGGTGGAAGTGTGTATAATTATGTGGTATGCCTAACACCATTCGTTGACCTGCATAAGAGCTATAAGGACCTAGCTTAAGTTGCAGGCTAATAAAGCACTATTGATCTTGTGTTGAAGCATACATTTTTTCAAGTACACGTGTGCATACATATTTATATTAATCAGACATTTCTTATACAACCACGTTATCTCATATATTCACGTCCGTTTTTCTAACTCAATATTTACCACTCTTTTAGGAGAGCCCACCTCGCTTTTTTTCTCTTTCTCTCCCTCAATCTTTGGCTTGTATTCATTCGGCCCCATTCAGCCTACTGTTTTAATACGTTTACCCCCATCCAGGTGTCAATATTTTCCTGGCGAGCGGTAGCGAGCCAGCATATATATATATATTTTTTTTTACAGCAAGCTAAATTTGTACATTTTTCGATAGAAAAAATTCTCCGGCAAAGCCGGATTTCTCCATACAATGCTGGCTCGCTATCGCTCGCCAGGAAGAAATCGACACCTGGATGGGGATAAACGTCTTAAAACAGTTGGCTGAATGGGGCCGAATGGATGCAAGCCAGAGAAAGCGAGAAAAGGAGATAAAGATAAAAAAAGCCGGTGACCCCCCCTTAATATACTCGCCATGCTTTACCTACTCATTCCCTCTCCTCAACCACGAGTATACCAGCTATCATATCTTCTGAACAAATATCTACGTTCCTCATGTTCTGGCAATATTGTAACCAAAATTAAATTAATATCTCTAAAGAACGTATTTGCCTTGAAGCCTGACCTGAACTAACGCACACCCGATAAGGCACTAAGTTCACCAAAATCAAATAAAGTGGCCAACGATTATCTGTATAGACTTCTTCTTTCTCTTTTTGGGCTTGGGAGTTGTTTTAGTTTATGATTGACTAACTGATCACCTGAGTAACTAACAGACTGACTGACTAGGATTCCAAGTTAGCGTTTTTTGGTTGTAGTGCTGGTTACAGAAGAAATTACTGATCGTTGAAAGTTAGTTTTGTATTAGGTAGCGAATATTTTTAGCTATTAATGATGACCATTAGAATTAGGATAAGAGTTACTAATGGTGCATCGTTGGCAAGAGAGAGAGAGAGAGGTGCAAATAATGACCAAGTGAACGTTGGAGAACGGAGACAGAAAGAAATAAGACGAAAGAATTTGAAGAGGGGAAAATGTAAAAGTGAAGGAGGGGGTGGAAGAAGGGAGGAGGAGGTGGGGGAGCAGGAAGATAAATAAGGGAAGAGGGAGAGGTGAAGGAACAGCGAAGAGGTTGGGTCAGACATGAAGAGGAGAAAGAAGAAGAAGAGGAAGATGAGAAGGTGGAAGAGACGAGTAAGAGGGATGAAGAATGAAGGATGGAGAAGAGTAAGATGGGGGGAAGGAAAGGGATAGATCATTAGTAATTAAGATTAATCGTGATAGAAGAAGTGAACATTAAGGGGGTGAATAATGAGATGGGTACTTTAAGAGCAGTACTTATTAAAGTAGTACGAAGAGAGACGAAACGAAAGAGGTAGGACAATAAGGAGGAACAACGAATGAAGGAATAACAACAAATATAGTAAGTAAATAATGGATTATGCAAGTCACAAGGAAGAATGATGAAGGCTAGAGAGAATAGAGTAAGTACGTAAATAATGGATTAAACGAGTCACAAGGAAGAACAATGAAGAGAGTAAGTATGAGAGAGTAAGTACATAAAGGATGGATTAAACGAGCCACAAAGAAGAATTATGAAGGATAGAGAGAAGAGAGTAAGTACATAAAGGATGGATTAAATAAGTCACAAGCAAGAACAATGAAGAGAGTAAGTATGAGAGAGGAGGCTAGAGGAGGAGGAGGTGAGCGTTGGGTTCCTTACTCTGTGGAGGAGGATGTCTCCCACGCCCTCCCTGTGCTGCTGGTGCCCGGGGCTAGTCCACTCTGGCTAGCTCCACACACACACACCTTGCCCCTGCCCTGCCCTGCCATGCCATGCCCTACCCTATCCTGCCTTGCCTTGTCTCTGCCCTGCCCTAACATATCCTGCCTTGCCTCTGCCCTGCCCTACCATATCCTGTCTTACCTCTGCCCTGCCCTACCATATCCTGCCTTGCCCTGCCCTGCCCTACCACATCCTGTCTTGCCCTGCCCTGCCTTGCCCCTGCCTTGCTCTGCCCTACCATATCCTGCCTGGCCTTGCCTCTGCCCTGCCCTACCATATCCTGCCCTGCCCTGCCCTACCATACCATATCCTGCCCTGCCCTGCCCTACCATATCCTGCCTTGCCCTGCCCTGCCTTGCCTCTGCCCTGCCCTGCCTTGCCCTGCCATATCCTGCCTTGCCCTGCCTTGCCCTGCCCTGCCCTGCCCTGTCCTGTCCTGTCCTGTCCTACCCTACCATATCCTGCCTTTCCCTGTCCTGCCCTACCATATCCTGCCTTGCCCTGCCCTGCGCTGCTCTACTCTACCCTACCCTGTGTGATGATGGGCTGGTTTATCAGAGTGAGAACTGAGCGATCTCTGCCATACCCATAGCTTACTCTGACTGTTCCTTTTACTTATATATTTTCTAGATCTCAAGTGACGGCGTCTCTTCCGTGGATTGACCTCCCAATATACCAAGATTGGAAGCCAAAGCGTCACATTTTTCCTTTGCCCCTCAACTTTCTCTTCATTATTGCTGAGGGGCACAGGGCCCTGGGTGGGGCTTTGGTTTCCCGGGCGTTTCCGCACCCTCCTCAGCTCCCCGCCATGGAGTGGCTTCGGTCACCCAGGCTTTATTGTGGCTGGCAGGGAGGGTTCTCTGGGGGCGCTCAGTTATGGCCTTGGCCTTGCTCGGGGCCTTGGGGCTGTTCGGCCAGGCAGCTTGGAGAACAACAACAACAACAACCCTACCCTGTTCTATATATTTATCTGCCTGTCTATCTATCTAGCTATCTTTTTCTGTCCATTGTGTTAATACCTGCCCCCAGTTCTCCCTCTTATTCTAGTTCCCTAGCTACACTGACACGGTAAGATAATACCCCTACTATCACCACTAACTTGTATAGCAGATGTCTGGCTGTTATCAAAATATGCGAAGGCGATATAGAATCACCATAGACTATGAATATGATAATTAATGACACATAACAAACAATTAAGTTACTACCATCTCGAAGCTTCTTACTCGTGTACCCCGATGCAAGTCAACATATAAAGAAAGTGTCCTGCTCATATTTGCCATGCTTTGTTTTACCCAATTCCATTTCTTTAAGCCCATCCCTTTCCTTAGTACCTTGCAATGTTTAATTTCCTAATATAATTTTTCTTTCAGCGGAGGTAGATAGATTAGTAGGGCGTCTAGTAAAGATGATAAGATTGGTTATTGTTATGTTTTCCTTTGTAGTCCCTTTCTACTCCCCAACTTTGCTTTCGCTATCCTACCCACGACCGCGATTTTACTCACCCCTACCCTATACTATTATATCCCTACTAATAGTACCTAGAATTGTATTGAATCGCCCTGTCCTCCCGTTCTTACCTGTACTCAAGATCTATATACTGTACAATTGTATATAGATAGACCTTGCCTGTACTCTACCCTTCGATCTCACTTTCGATCTGTATATCCTATTTCTGTCTAATTATCTCTGTTCATCCACCCTCCTGGTGTACGGTATTTGTTCTTTGCTTATCTGTTATATTATTCCCGACTCCATCATACACGAACACATTTTATGGCAACTTTCGATTGGCATCTTGGTTTTTGGCACCATGTTGGGACTTTTTATGTAGCGACAACTATCCCATTGTTAGATAGCTATTGTTGGGTGAAGTATTAAAGATATTTGCATTCGGAAGGTTCCAGGTTGGGGTTGACAAGAAAAGACGCCGGAAAAAAACCGCTCGAGTGAACCAGCATTAATCTGTCTTGTTAAACCCTGTTTTTTCCTTTCTCTTCCTCTGTACCGTGTCAACCCTACCCTGCCCTGTGATCCCTACCCTGCCCTGTGATCCCTACCCTGCCCTTTCAACCCTACCCTACCCTGTCATCCCTACCCTACCATGCCAACCCTACCCTGCCTTGTCAACCCTACCCTGCCCTGTCATTCCGTACCCCCCTATCAACCCTAAACTACCCTGTCAACCCTACCCTGCCCTGTGATCCCTACCCTGCCCTGTGATCCCTACCATGCCCTTTCAACCCTACCCTACCCTGTCATCCTACCATACCATGTCAACCCTACCCTGCCTTGTCAACTCTACCCTGCCCTGTCATTCCGTACCCCCCTATCAACCCTAAACTACCCTGTCAGCCCTACCATGTCAACCCTACCTTGCCCTGTGATCCCTACCCTGCCCTTTCAACCCTACCCTACCCTGTCATCCCTACCCTACCATGTCAACCCTACCCTGCCTTGTCAACCCTACCCTGCCCTGTCATTCCGTGCCCCCCTATCAACCCTAAACTACCCTGTCAACCCTACCCTGCCTTGTCATCACAACCCTGCCCTGTCATTCCGTACCCTGCCCTATCAACCCTACCCTACCCTGTCAACCCTACCCCACCATGTCAACCCTACCCTGCCTTGTCATTCCGTACCCTGCCCTATCAACCCTACCCTACCCTACCATGTCAACCCTACCCTGCCGTGTCATTCCGTACCCTGCTCTATCAACCCTACCCTACCCTATCAACCCTACCCTACCATGTCAACCCTACCCTGCCTTGTCATCCCTACCCTATCCTGTCATCCCTGCCCTGTCATCCCTACCCTCTCATCCCTACCCTGTCATCCCTACCCTGCACTGTCAACCCTACCCTGCCCTGTCATCCCTACCCTGCCCTGTCATCCCTACCCTGCCCTGTCATCCCTACCCTGCCCTGTCATCCCTACCCTGCCCTGCCATCCCTACCCTGCCCTGCCATCCCTACCCTGCCCTGCCATCCCTACCCTGCCCTGCCATCCCTACCCTGCCCTGCCATCCCTACCCTGCCCTGTCAACCCTACCCTACCCTGTCAACCCTACCCTGCCCTGTCAACCCTACCCTGCCCTGTCAACCCTACCCTACCCTGCCCTGTCATCCCTACCCTGCCCTGTCAACCCTACCCTACCCTGCCCTGTCATCCCTACCCTGCCCTGTCATCCCTACCCTGCCCTGTCATCCCTACCCTGCCCTGTCATCCCTACCCTACCCTGTCATCCCTATCCTGCCCTGTCATCCCTATCCTGCCCTGTCATCCCTACCCTACCCTGTCATCCCTGCCCTGTCATCCCTACCCTGCCTTGTTAACCCTACCCTACCCTGTCATCCCTACCCTGCCCTGTCATCCCTACCCTACCCTGTCGTCCCTACCCTACCCTGTCATCCCTACCCTACCCTGTCATCCCTACCCTACCCTGTCATCCCTACCCTGTCATCCCTACCCTGCCCTGTCATCCCTACCCTGCCCTGTCAACCCTACCCTACCCCGTCCTGTCATCCTTACACTGCCCTGTCATCCCTACACTACCCTGTCATCCCTACCCTGTCATGCCTACTACCCTGTCATCCCTCTTCTGCCCTGTCTACCCTGCTCTGTCATCCCTACCCGGCCCTGTCAACCCTACCCTACCCTACCCGGTCATCCCTACCCTGCCCTGTCAACCCTACCCTACACTGTCATCCATACCCTGCCCTGTCATCCCTACCCTGTCCTGTCAACCCTACCCTGCCCTGTCAACCCTACCCTACCCTGTCAACCCTACCCTGCCCTGTCATCCATACCCTGCCCTGTCATCCATACCCTGCCCTGTCAACCCTACCCTACCCTGTCAACCCTACCCAACCATGTCAACCCTACCCTGCCTTGTCATTCCGTACCCTGCCCTATCAACCCTACCCTACCCTATCAACCCTACCCTACCATGTCAACTCTACCCTGCCTTGTCAACCCTACCCTGCCCTGTCATTCCGTACCCTGCCCTATCAACCCTACCCTACCCTATCAACCCTACCCTACCATGTCAACCCTACCCTGCCTTGTCATCCCTACCCTATCCTGTCATCCCTGCCCTGTCATCCCTACCTTGTCATCCCTACCCTGTCATCCCTACCCTGCCCTGTCAACCCTACCCTGCCCTGTCATCCCTACCCTGCCCTGTCATCCCTACCCTGCCTTGTCATCCCTACCCTGCCCTGCCATCCCTACCCTACCCTGCCATCCCTATCCTGCCCTGCCATCCCTACCCTGCCCTGTCAACCCTACCCTGCCCTGTCAACCCTACCCTACCCTGCCCTGCCATCCCTACCCTGCCCTGTCAACCCTACCCTGCCAACCCTACCCTACCCTGCCCTGTCATCCCTACCCTGCCCTGTCAACTCTACCCTACCCTGCTTTGTCATCCCTACCCTGCCCTGTCATCCCTACACTGCCCTGTCATCCCTACCCTGCCCTGTCATCCCTACCCGGCCCTGTCATCCCTATCCTGCCCTGTCATCCCTATCCTGCCCTGTCATCCCTACCCTGCCCTGTCATCCCTACCCTGCCCTGTCAACTCTACCCTGTCATCCCTACCCTACCCTGTCATCCCTACCCTACCCTGTCATCCCTACCCTGCCTTGTTAACCCTACCCTACCCTGTCATCCCTACCCTGCCCTGTCATCCCTACCCTACCCTGTCTTCCCTACCCTACCCTGTCGTCCCTACCCTACCCTGTCATCCCTACCCTACCCTGTCATCACTACCCTGCCCTGTCATCCCTACCCTATCCTGTCCTGTCATCCCTACACTGCCCTGTCATCCCTACCCTGTCATCCCTATCCTGCCCTGTCTACCCTGCTCTGTCATCCCTACCCTACCCTGTCAACCCCTACCTGGCCCTGTCAACCCTACCCTGTCAACCCTACCCTACCCTGTCAACCCTACCATACCCTGTCATCCCTACCCTGCCCTGTCAACCCTACCCTACACTGTCATCCATATCCTGCTCTGTCATCCCTACCCTGTCCTGTCAACCCTACCCTGCCCTGTCAACCCTACCCTACTCTGTCAACCCTACCCTACCCTGCCCTGTCATCCATACCCTGCCCTGTCAACCCTACCCTGCCCTATCAACCCTACCCTACCCTGTCAACCCTACCCTGCCCTGTCAACCCTACCCTACCCTGCCCTGTCAATCCTACCCTGCCCTGTCAACCCTACCCTGTCCTGTCATCCCTACCCTACCCTGTCAACCCTACCCTACCCTGTCATCCATACCCTGCCCTGTCGTCCCTACCCTGTCAACCCTACCCTACCCTGTCATCCCTACCCTACCCTGTCAATCACTACCCTGTTTTTCAACTCTACACTACCCTGTCAACCCTACCCTACCCTTTCACCCCTACCCTACCATGTCATCCCTACCCTACCCTGTCAACCCTACCCTACCCTGTCAACCCTACCCTGTTATCCCTAACCTACCCTGTCAATCACTACCCTGTTTTGTCAACCCTACCCTACCCTGCCATCCCTACCCTACCCTGTCAACCCTACCCTACCATGTCATCCCTACCCTACCCTGCTCTACTCTCTCTTGCCCCCTGTTCAAGTCTGTCCTCTTACCCTGCCTCCCCCTACCCTCAACTTTCTGATAAAAATTCCATAACTTTTCCTACTTTCTCTGTCTCCTCCCTGTCTTGCTTTCACTGATCTCTCGGCTTTCACTCTGTTGTATTATAGTGGTTAATGTTTATTGTAGTGGTTAATGTTTATTATCAAAGTTATCTATGCTCGGTTTCGTTGCAGATGACGGTAAATTGATTCCCTTTGCAACTGGGGTCTGGATAACTAACGGAAACATGAGAAACTGTTACCTCTCTGCTTCATATTAGTGCCAAGTTTTCATAATTAAGGGAGCCCATCTCGCTTTTTTTCGCTTTCTCACTCTCTCTCTTTGGCTTGTATTCATTCGGCCCCATTCAGCCTACTGTTTTAAGACGTTTACCCCAATTCAGGTGTCAATATTTTCCTGGCGAGCGGTAGCGAGCCAGCATATATATATATATATATATATATATATATGTTTGTTTTGACAGCAAGCTACATTTTTACATTTTTCGATAGAAACATTTCTCCGGCGAAGCCGGATTTCTCCATACTATGCTGACTCGCTATCGCTCGCCAGGAAGAAATCGACACCTGGATGGGTATAAACGTCTTAAAACAGTTGGCTGAATGGGGCTGAATGGATACAAGCCAAACAAAGAGAGAAAAAGAGAGAAAGAGAAAAAAAGCAGGTGGTCCCCCTTAACAACAAATGTCCCTACAAAATCTGCATAATAGTGGAGTAATCAAGATGAAGACATGGCAATTTACCGTCCGCTGGGAAAAAAAACAACAACAACATAGGATAGCTAATGCCCCACTCCCCCCTCATGTGTTTTCCTTTCATTATTGTCCTATTATATACAGTTGTCTCCCCAAAAATATTAAGTGGATATACATGTTTTGTTTGTATTGTTTTTGTTTTCCTTCTTGTTCATGATTGCTTGGTCTTTTCATACCCGGTTAAAATCGTGTAATGTTCGTCGTGATAGAAAATAAAATAGCATTGTACTCAGAGGATTAAATGTATATCACGTTAGAGTAAGTTAGGCTAGGTTAGGTTAAGGGGGAAGGGTATATTTATTGGTCGTTTTATATATATATTTTTTTATTATTGTTTTTGCTTCCTCCCTAGACATCCATCAAACATCCCCAAGATCCCACTTCTAGATAAATTTTTAATTTTTTCGGCTGAATAATGTCCCGGCCTTCGGCCGGGACATCCTCCTAATTTACAGGCTTGCTATCGCTCGCCAGGAAAAAATCGACAACTAAATTGCACGAAAAATATATGAGACGAAAAGTCTCAAAATCTCCAAACTAATGGACCGAATGTCTTAATATCTGAATACTAATGTGACTAAACATGAGGGAGTTGGAGGGCCAGAAAAGCCAACCATCCCCTCCTAAGTGGGGGTAATGTTTGCCAGACAAATGCCTGACATCGGTGAAAGCCGGTATCACACGGGGTCTTCTGCCCTCATAATTTATCCTCATACACTGGTGTGGCAGCTTGAGAAGTCATATATTTAGTTATTTATATATATTTATTAATTTATATGTTAACTAAGTCTGTCACCTAACTCCATATTTCTTCATCTTAGTGTCCGATGCCAGTGTAAAATATCCCATAAATATTGCTGGAAAAAATGTTGGCTATGGAAAGTTGACGATAAAAGCTCTCGTGTGACACTCTCTAAAACCTATTTGGGGACTTGAACCTAACGTGGACCAACAGCTTCCTTTTAAGGGGGGATTGTTCACTTGTTGGTCGATTTTTTCCTTTATTAAATATGTTTTTCTAGTTTCCTCCCTAGACCTCCAAACAAACTTTGAAAAACATCCATTACAGCCCCCTTTTAGATTAATGTGTACATTTTTCGGTAGAAAAATGTCCCGGCCGAAGGCTGGTTCTTACAAAATTAAAGGCTCACTATCGTTTGCCAGGGAAAAAAAATCAACACCTATTTAGCACGAAAGGTCTTAATAATGACAAAGAAATGGGGCGAAAGGTATGAAAATCAACAAACTAATGACCCGAACGTCATAGCATTTGAAAACTAATGGGGCTAAACACGAGGAAGAAGGGAGAACAAAAAAAACGGCCCATCTCCCCTTAAACCCTGGGCTAAACAGATGTAAACAGGGCATTACGCGGAGATTTACCTGGTGTATACTATTACTACCTAGTTCCCCTGGTGTACACGAGGATTCACAGGGGTCACTGTAAATGGTTTGTGTGAAGCGAGAAAATAGCCATAACAATCCCTGTTGGTCCAATCTAGACATCCTTTAGTCAGAGAGATAGGCCAGCTTTTTCTGTGGACACAGCATTCTGATGCCGAACGTATTAAAATCTCAAAACTAATAATGCTAAATATGAGTGAAAAGGAGGTCCAGAAAAAGTGACTACCTCCCCCTCAAGAATTAATAATTGGATGTTACCTAATGATGACTCATAGTGATATAGAACTTAATACCAAATTGTGTACAGTACCGAATAACATATGCACGGCAGATCTCTTTATCCCAACTCATCTCCTCAGTTTATTTTAGGAAGTAAAATTGAAGATCTTCGTGGAAGTTCTCATAATTAAGTCAATCGGTAAATAATTTGATATATATACATTTTATTACGAAACCAGTAGTTCCATGTGTCAATAATAAATCGTAGTTTCACTATTCAAAATGTTTTATGTTTTGTTTTATCTTGGCTATGTATCTAAATATTTCATTTTTGCCACTTTTAATAATCCCCTCTTCTAGCTCCTCACCTCTATCATATCTGCACTAATCATACGTTCCACCGTGGAGTGTGTGATGAGTAATGATGACTGGTGGTGATAGAGAAGCCGTGGAGGGTGATGACAGATGGTACTGGATGGTGGTGGAGGGGGAGGAGAGGGAGAATAACAACAACAAGAAAGTAGACCAGAGAAAACGGAAGAAGAAGAAGAAGAAGCAGAAGAAGAAGAAGAAGAAGAAGAAGAATAATGAAGTTATAGTCTATCAACCCCTTGAGGCTTTTTGCCCTCTAAATCACTGATGCTCAGAGTGGTAACAGTGGTTCAGATTGGTAAGGGACAATTGGAAAGGGAACTACTGCTCTGGGTACTATGTCCATGGCAGGGTTAGATGTTAGTAGGGGACAATTTTGTTTAATAACATACCACAGCTATAAGAGTTCCTTCGTGTATCTGGGGAAAAGTGAGTAACATATTGGTTATATACAGTATATATAAATGTAAAGATCCTCGATGTACCTGAAGAAAAAGAATAAATACCACAAATAGTTATTCATTTACAAATACAGTCAGTCGCGGATTTAAGTCAAGGTGTTGTCTAGGGAATGTTTGAAGAAATCAACTGTGCTGCAGTCTATAACATCTCGATGAAAGCCATTCCACAAGTTAAGATTGAAGAAGATATACTTACTCATATGAGTTAAAAGATTTACCAATGATTTTGCAACCATTTCCCCGCGTGTAGAACATAAGAACATAAGAAATCGGAAATCTGCATAAGGCCGACCGGCCCACACGAGGCAGATCACATGCACACCCAACCCATATCATTCATATAATTATCCAGTTTGCGCTTGAAAATGTATACTGAGCTAATCGCTGCACTAGGCAATATATTCCACACTTCCACAAGTTTGTTTCCAAAACAGTGCTTACCTACATTTTTTCTAAAGCGACACTTATCCAATTTGAAGCCATTCGAATGGGTTATCTCGCAGTTATTAAGCTTTAATATCTTATTAATAATTATCTCCCATATTGATACCTGTCACCCACTTAAACATCATGTTTCCTCTACATCGTTGTCTTTCTAATGAATGCAAGCTAAGGGACGAGAAGAAGGTGAAAGCTGAAAGGGGGAGGTGGGGGATTTAGGCTGGAGCTCATGTCTAGAAGTGGTGGAGTGTTAACGGCGGTGAAGATTGATGAGGGGGAGGTGTGGGGACTGATGGTGGGGGTGGAGGTGAGATGTGTAGAGGAGTTCCCGACTAATGAGGCTTATAAAAATACACTCCTAGAAGTTGTCAGCATGAATATATAGCCATCGATTAAGGAGGACCACTTTATTGACAGCGTTTGGTTAGATGTTTTTGCAGGTCGCTAAATATAATAATGTTTGAGAGAGACAGACAGAAAAAATAATATATACAGTATATATATATATATTATATGTGTGTGTGTGTGTGTGTGTGTGTGGGGTGTGTGGCTAATGAGCAGTGGGTGGCAATAGACCTGACACTTGATGTCGTGAGTTCAGTAGTTAAATATTTAATAAGTCATAGGCCCCCTCCCCCTTCTCAACCATTAAGCTCCCTCCTACTTACAACTAACATTCTTGTTCTATACACCCTTGCCTAGATTATCATATTCTATTGGTTGTACCCAGCGTAAAGTAGTTGGAGTGGAATTGCTAAATTGTGAATGCGGATTGCGTTGCTTCTGGTATGTTGTATAGGTATTAGGAAGATCATAGATAGGAAGGGTTAAAATTGCAAGAGTAAGCAGGGACTAACAGTTGATGAGATTATAAGTGGCCACTAACTTAAGAGGGCGTTAGTATAGTCTATTATGTAGGTAGATAGTAGGGGGGGGGGGTGGGGGTGGAGACTGTTGTTTGGGAGAAGGGTGGAGTAATAGGCGTGAACGGATGCTTTATAGGGATAGGGGCAGGTTAGCCTCCTATCTTTTCACTGAAGCAGATTTGCAGCAATTATTGAAACTTTTGGGGAAATATCTCGTCGCAGTGTTGATTTCTTCTCCTTGATAATATGATAATTATACAGTATATATATATATATATATATATATATATATATATATATATATATATATATATATATTCAGTTCAGTTGTCAGTGACAGGAGGAGGTTGTGTTAATTTGAGTTCCTGCCCGGACCACCTGCTCGTGACCCAGTGACCATACGCACCTACCTGTGTTTGGAGGCAGTGCACTCGTGTATATATAAAAGTGTTTTAGCTCAGTTTTTAGCTGTTAGTTGACTTATTTGTTTTTGTTTTCTGTACTTAGTTGTTTGCTCCTCGCTAAGCTTTTTGGGATCATGTCAGGTATGGAGTGCGAGTCCTTTACTGAACTGCATCATCTTATTCTCCAGATAAGAAGAGATGGTTGTGGTGAAGGAAGAGGTCTTGGCTCTAAGGGAGGTTAATATTAAACTTCAGAGGGAAGTGGATTTGATTAAAGACGAGAATCTAGCTTTCAAGCTTAGCCAAGAGGAAATTAAGTCGAGTAAGGGGAAAAGGGAGGAAGTTGATGAAAAATTGTATTCATGGCAGGTTGTTAAAAAACGGGTGGGAAAGTCACACTCAAGAAGCAGGATAGTAGAATAGGTATGAGTGTGACAAATACATTCTCTCCTTTGCGAGACGAATGTGAGGGAAAAGATAGTCAGGATAAGGGAGGGTTATGCTGGGGTCACACATTCACATATATGCTCCCGTATGCTCCCGTACAAGGTTTATTGGTAGTTGGCAACCGAATACGTAAAACGTAAGGGCTTAGTATGCAAAACGTAAATGAAATTGTGTCTAGTCGTGGGGATTGGTACGCATGGCGGGAGTAGCCACGCTGGTCTGGGAGGTGGTGGGTGCGGCCAAGGCCGCCCGGTATGTTTTGGATTTCGAATCAGATCCGTGGCTCGCGCTCCCGTATGTCAAAAGTCGGGAAGCACACGTTTTACCGGGCTAGCTGCTACGTCTTACGGGAGCAGCCCCGTAAAACGTAGCAGCTAGCCAGGTAAAACATAAGTTTCTCCCACCTATCATCGTACAATGTTCACGTAAAACGGGAAAGTGAAAGTAAGTCCGGGCGCATCTGGCTACACCGCCGCACTGCGTGTTGGCGGGAACACGCGGCACCGTTGTACGGTGGGGACAACGGGACCAGCGGGGGACACTCCAGTCACACCTCTCACCACACCTGAGCAGCAACCAACAAGCCAACCCTGCCACCCTCTGCACCCTGCCGAAAACAAATCGTAGCAGCGAAACGACTGCACCAATGGCTTTCATATTTTTACCACATGTACCTTACCCTTTAGGCTACCCACCACAAAAATCCCAAATCCCTCCTCCCACCCACTCGCTGACTGTCGGTCCCGTCAGAAGGAAAAGAAAGGAAAATCTGTAGCGGCGAAACGACTGCACCAATCGGTTCCATATTTGTGTGACAAGTCCCTTACCCTTCTGCCTTCCCCCCACCACACCCCCAACCACCCACTTCCACCGTATCCGTACGAAGATAAGGAAAAAAAGGAAAATCTGTGGCGGCGAAACTACCTCACCAATCGGTTCCATATTTGTGTGACAAGTCCCTTACCCTTCTGCCTTACCCCCACCACACCCCTAACCGCCTCCCACCACCCACTTCCAGCGTATCCGTAGGAAGATAAGGAAAAAAAGGAAAATTCGTGGTGGCGAAACTACCTCACCAATCGGCTTCATATGTGTAACACAAGTCAATTACCCTTCTACCTTCCCCCAACCAACCCCAAAACCACCCTCCCACCCATACATTCCGATACCATAAAAGTCTCTGTAGTCTATAGTGTCTTTTCAGCTACTTTCGGGACCATGGGGACCTGATTTCTGGCGAGGGGAGTGTTTTTTTTACGATTATCCTTCCTTTCTCTCCCAACTTGATAGATTTAGCCAAAAAAAAAAAAAAAAACAAAAACTCTGGCACTGGCAGAAGCACACCGTCAAAATTGGCTGGCACTCAGCGGGTTAAAGGTTACAAGGATGAATGGTCTTTCCTCTATAAAGGGAGTTCACAAAATTGAACTCCTCCAGGATGAATTCCGCGATGTTGTTCATGGTGCCGATGAAGGACTGGGAATGGGAATGGTGTGGCCATTCCTGCCCTTTTGTAGTTCCCAGATTCCAACCCAGACCTACGTGGTTGACAAAGACTGTCTTTGTCTGTGTTTGGACAGACGAGGTGTGCCTACGATTGTTCAGAAACGGTCCACGTAAGTCCTAAAAACTCCCAAGACGTACGGCCTCAGCTACGCAGGTATTGTGGGGGCGTGGCCATGGGCGTGGCCTGTGTTCCCGCAAATCGGGCAGCCCAGGCGGACTAACGGGGACATGCTTACGCAAGTCGCAAGCACGTACGTAGCTCCATACGACTACATTACGTCTGACGTAACACTGGCCCCGTTACGGTACGTATGTCGGGAAGTGCAATAGTCGTACTCTATACGGGCGTACACGGCCGGACTACGCCCGTCATTACACAAAATTGCCGATCATGCCTGACGGGAGCATACGGGAGCGATATACGTGAATGTGTGACCCCAGCATTAGCCGAAGTGCCTGCCGCCGACTCAGCTCCAACCGCTGACGCTGTACTACCTACCACCACCGCCACCCCCACCACCACCACCACCACCACCACCACCACCACCAAGGGAGCTTCTGCCACCACCGGAGGTTCTCCAATTGCAGTTGCTGGATCCTCCCGAGGGAAAAGTAAGCCTGTGTCCCGAGAAGGTAAGTCTGTGTCGATTGTGGGCGACTCCATGGTAAGACATTTAGTTAGGGCTACCCGCACTAAACTTAGGGAGGTTGTGTGTCTGCCTGGCCATGGAGTTGGGAGGGTTTTAGAGAAGATGGACCACATCTTGGAAGATAGTGGAGATAACCCCATTATCTGTCTCAGTGCCGGGAGTAACGATGTTGGTAAGGGTAGAAGTGAGGAACTGCTGCAGCAGTATCGGGATGTGTTAGATAAGGTTAGGATGAAGGGAGGGATCCCTGTAGTACATTGTATCCTACCCAGAAGAGGAGTTCCCAAGGAATGGACATCCAGGGCGATTGGTGTCAATTGCCGTTTGGAGAAATATTGCAAAGAAAAAGCAATACCATTCATTGATAACTGGGATAGTTTCTATGGGAGAGATGGGATGTACGCAAGGGATGGGGTTCATCTTTCACGGTTAGGGGTTTCTACATTAGCTAGTTCTTTAGATAGGGTGGTTGTGGGGTTTTGAACAGAAATATTGAGAGTGTAAATGAGAGGTTAAATGGAACAATTTTAGCGTCAGGCGAAAGCGATAAGGATATTCAGTCTCATGATGACTATATTGCAAATGATAGTAGTGATGGTGCAACGGAAGATGGAAATGTCGTTAGAAATAAAGGTAAATTAGGTATAAAGAAAAGAAGTAAATTGAGAGTATATTACACAAACTGTAGGAGTCTATGTAACAAAATGAACGAACTTAGAGCCCTTGTTAGCAAAGAAAATATAGACATAATAGCGCTAACTGAAACGTGGATTAATACAGAAACCAGGCATTTTTTTAGCAGAATTTGATATTCCAGGATATAGTTTGTTTAAATATGACTGAACAAGTAAGAGGGGTGGCGGTATAGCAGTGTTTGTCAGGAGTACATTAAAAAACTGTATTAAATCAGGTATTAGACTAAATAACGATAATGAAAGTGTTTGGGTAGAGGTTAACGAAGGTAGTGAGACCATAGTTATTGGAGTTATGTATAGACCGCCAAATATGAGTAGAAATGACGGAACGTCATTATGGGAAGAAATTAAAATGGCATCAAGGTTTAGCAATGTGTGCATTATGGGGGATTTTAATTTTCCGAATATAGATTGGCAGCATCAAATAGGAGACTCTGATTCTGAGGAGTTTATAGAGGTAGTACAAGATAGTTTTTTATTTCAATTCATAGATACGCCGACGACGAGAGGTAATAATATTCTCGATTTAGTTTTCAGTAACAATGAACATATGGTAAATAATGTAGAGATAGGGGACCACCTAGGAAATAGTGACCACAATTCTGTGTATTTTAATATACAATGGAAAGGTAATACCAGAGAGAATACAACATTAATACCTGACTTCAGAAAAGCCAATTATGGTGGGTTAAGAAGAGCCCTATTAGCTGACCCTATGATCAAAAAATTAAGTCGATCCAGGTGTCCAAATGAGTGTACCCCTTCTCAGGCACCTGTCATCTTAAGTCAGGAAGAGACGTCAACCTTGGTAGATACATACGGTAATTTTATCGAGTCAGTATTCAATGCACAAAATAAATACATCCCCAAAAGAAAATTTAGATCAACACAGAACCAACCCAAATGGATGAATAATAGACCATTAGATCTTCTAGGACAAAAGAGAGGAATATATAGAAAAATTAGAAAAGGCGAAATTCACCTACTTGCTTACTATCAGAATCTATCAAGACAGGTAAAAAAGGATATTAGGAAAGAAAAAAGAAATTATGAAATTAAGGTTGCCAATGACTCAAACAATAATCCTAAAGCTTTTTACCAACTATATAAATCCAAGGTTAGAGATGTAATTGGTCCCCTTAAAACTTCGATAGGAGAAATGACAGGAAATGAATTAGAAATGTGCAGTACCGGTACATTAAATAGTCAATTTCTTTCCGTTTTCACTAATGAAAATTTGGCACAGTTTCCAGAAGTCCGTAAGGTATATAGCGATAGTATAGAAAATAGGTTAAGTACGGTTACTATAAGTAGAAATGATGTGCTTAAGGAAATTGACAGACTGAAACCTCATAAATCGCCTGGTCCTGATGAGGTATATGCTAGAGTATTAAAAGAATGTAGGGATGAGTTAAGTTACCCATTAAAAATTTTATTTAACAAGTCATTGGAGACAGGTATAGTTCCAGAAGCTTGGAAGCTTGCAAACGTAGTTCCGATCTTCAAAAAAGGTGACAAATCAATAGCATCCAATTACCGTCCCATTAGTCTTACATCAATCATAGGAAAGCTACTAGAGTCAATTATTGCTAGTAAAATTAGAAACCACTTAGATACATTTAATTTAATAAATTCTTCTCAGCATGGATTCACTCAGGGACATTCTTGCCTTACTAATTTGCTTAGTTTTTTCTCAGAGGTATATGAAGCAGTAGATAATGACAAGTCATATGATATAATATATTTAGATTTCAGTAAAGCTTTCGACAGAGTCCCCCATGAGAGATTGATGAGAAAGGTTGAGGCGCATGGAATAGGTGGGGCGTTGTTGGGATGGATTAGGTCATGGCTAATTGGTAGGAAGCAGAGAGTCAGCATAAATGGTACGAAGTCAGAATGGGGAGCAGTCAAAAGTGGTGTCCCCCAGGGATCTGTATTAGGTCCTCTGTTGTTTGTTATACATAAATGACCTTGATTTAGGTATAACTAGTAGGATAAGTAAATTTGCAGACGATACCAAAATGGGGAGAACAATTGATTCAGATAGAGATATAGAGTGCCTCCATAGGGATCTAGATACCTTACACGAATGGTCAGTAAATTGGCAGATGAAGTTTAACATTGACAAATGCAAGGTATTAAAGATAGGGAAGATGCATACAAATGTTAAATATAAACTAGCTAATATGGAATTAGAAAACTCGAATTGTGAGAAAGATCTAGGTGTGTTTGTTAGCAATGATTTGAAGCCTAGACAACAGTGTATAAGCGTTCGAAACAAGGCAATCAGGATTCTCGGGTTCATCTCTAGGAGTGTGAGTAACAGAACTGCTGATGTTATCTTAAAACTTTACTTGTCATTAGTGAGACCCCATATGGATTATGCTGTTCAATTTTGGTGTCCTTATTACAGAATGGACATAGATTCATTGGAGAGAGTACAACGTAGAATGACAAAAATGATCCATAATATTAGAAATCTTCCGTATAAAGAAAGGTTGAAGAAATTAGGCTTACATTCGCTAGAGAGACGCAGAGTTAGAGGGGATATGATAGAGGTGTTCAAGTGGGTTAGTGGGATTAACAAAGGGGACATGACAAATGTACTAAAGCTCAGTGATAGCGAAAGAACTCGTACCAATGGTTTCAAATTAGATAAATTTCGTTTCAGAAAAGATATAGGCAAATATTGGTTTGGTAACAGAGTTGTAGATGGGTCGAATGGACTACCAAGTGCTATAGTGGGATTAAAAACGATAGGGAGCTTTAAGATAAAATTGGATAAGCATATGGACGAGAAGGGTTGGGTGTGAAGGGGGATCAGCAGGGTTGGGCCAATCAGCGCTCTGCAGACCCCCGTAATCCTGCGTTAATCTCTAACCGTTTTGGTAAGATGATCCTCAGGGTATTAGAGTGTTGAGCCTATAATTGGGCTTTGTAATTGGGGTTGTGTGGCCTTGCTTAGGCCAATCGGCTTTCTGCAGACTCCCATTTTCTTATGTTCTTATGTTCTTATATATATATATATATATATATATATTGTACCTGTAGATGCCAGTACTAGCACAGTGGATATCGTCGTGGACTGCAGACCAAAAGGACTTCAGTCGAGTCCACGCTAAACATTAGTTTTTTTAATTTTCCGAGGGGATCTAATTGTTCCTGCTGTGCTATAAGTATCCTGGCTACATCGACACGTCAATAAAACACTCCCTAGATCGTCACCAATTCATAGCATAGAAGATGCCCGACCATCTTCGAAGATGCTGTGAACAACCGTATAGCTGCTCTCTCCAAATCAAGTGACGTGTATAAATAAGGTGTCGTCATCTAGTGTGGCAGAAAGGAAGGAACCAACACCTTGAAGCTCCACTGTGACCATCTAGTGCGACACATATGAAGCATCCAACATCTCGAATCTTCAATTTATAATTTCGGGGCCTCGTAAGAGTTACAGCCTACTGAACAGCCTACAGTCCCGAGGTTGAGACATACCGTACTGTAGGAAAAAATATATATATATTATACAATAAAATAAAACTTCTAAATGTAGGCAAAACAAAGTTAGCAGTATAACTATTGGTGTAAAGGTTGTTGTTATAACAACCCCCTTTATGTCCGGAAAGTGTGTGTGTGTGTGTGTATTCACTTTCACTTACTTGTTCATCAAGGGGAATCCACGCAATGCGAGCTAAGCTCATTATTATCGCGCCTCCTTAACTGGGAATGTATTGCGTGAAATGCATGTTAAGTATTTATGTATCGTTGGAATGGCTGTGAATGTGTGTGTAGTCTGTATTTAGCCAATTGGCGACATCTGGAAACAAAGGCTTAGGGTTAATCCGTACGGTACCATTCTCACTACGGTACCAGTCTCACCCGAAGGCTTAGGTTGACCAGTACGATACCCATCTCGCCTAGTAACTGATCACCAACCCCAGATGGGACGTCACAACTTCGTCCACTTATACCACGTTCCTATTTATACTGCTAAGTGAACAGAGGCTACACCGTTAGGAGACTAGCCCAAATGTCTCTTCCCCACCCGGGTCTCGAACCCGGGACCTTCTGGTTGTGAGCCAGACGCGCTATCCGTTACGCCACGGGGAGGTGTGTGTGTGTGTGTGTGTGTGTGTGTGTGTGTGTGAGTTGTGTTACAGTGGGACTAATGTTAGTGGTGGAGGAGGTGTGATACATCAGTGTCACACCCACCTCCACACGTCACCAGAACCTTTCGGACAGTTTCACGGGTAAACAGTGGTTATTACTGATTTGGTGCGGTGTATTGTGAGGAGGTTTTATTATTATTATTATTAGAATTAGTATTAGTTTTAGTAGTAGTAGTAGTAGTATTAATATTTTTATTATGCCTGATGCTATTGATAATGGGAAGCAATTACAGTAATCACTTAACCCTTTGAATTAATATAAAAATATTGTCATTCGCCTGAGTAAGGACAAATATAATAATGGGAAAGATAGGTTTGCAAAAAATGTATTGTAGACAATTATAGCCCTATCAATAAGCTAGCGACGATTTTTGTCAGTTTACGGAGGATGTCTAGAAATGAACGACTTAACCACGTCTGTACTGGCGACGTCTTTTCTATTGGATTTCAGGTGCATTTAGACGATTTTATAAAGCTTAGGAAGGATGTGTGGTAGCAAAAAGGATCAAATTGAGGTAGTCTGGAGACTATTGATTGTGTAGACGTCCTCACTAAGCCTATTATAATCGTCTAATCATTGCCAGAATATAATAAAACAAATGTCACCGGTACTGAATGGGTTAAACACCGCTTCAATTAACCAATTAGCTACGACGATTTTACTCAAATTCTGAAAACTCGAATAAATTGTTTAGAGATATGTATAATAAAAAATAATCCTTGAGGTGTGAGTGAAACGCTGTGAGAGGATGAGCGAATGTTGTGGTGAAGGTGTAGCTGAATTATTCATGTCTAACCAGGCGACTGATCTCTAATATTCAATTGTCAGCGCTGTCCTGTCTGATCCCTACCTTCTCCTACCCCTGTGTGTCTCGCCCCTGCCTTCCCTACCCCCTGTTCTACCTGTGTGTGTGTCTTGCCCCAGTTTTCCTTTGTACTCCTTTATATATCTTGTGTGTCTGTCGTTCTGTGTTGTACTATGTTCTCTGGTATTACATCATTTTGTGTGTCATATATCACTCACTAATAATATCGTTCGTAACACCAATAGCCCCCAAATTAAATTAATGAAAGCATATGATCCTCCCGGAATTCGAACTCAGGACACCACATAGCATATAAAATGTACATGTTGTAGCCATTACACCTGCCCTGCTATGTGTTCTGTCCCTACTATGCTCTGTCACCTTAAACCGATATGTCCTCTCCTACCCTGTGTCTACCCTGTTATGTTGTTCCTTGCCCCTCGCACCCTATCCTGTTATGCCCTTTGCCATCGTATGCCTTACTACATATTAAGGGGGGAGGTATTTGGTTTATTTGTTCATTTAATTATTAATTTAATATATTTTTCTTAGTTTCCTCCACAGACCTCCATCAAGCTTACAAAACTACCTTCAAAACCCCACTTCAATATATATTTATGTATTTTTAGGTAGAGAAATGCCCAGGCCGAAAGCTGATTTCTCAATAATTCCAAGTTTGCCATCGCTCGCTACGAAAAACTCGACACCTTAAAGGCACGAAATGTACAAAGCAGTACAAAGGAAAACAAGCAACAACATATTTATTGATCCTTACGAGGCTGCTTCTATCTAACCTTCCTAGTCAAGGTGGGAAACAAATATGTTGGAAGGCTATTCTTTTGTAAAAGCAGTGAATTATCAAGTCAGTTTTTGAACGATTGAACAGTTCAACATTCAGTAACATTTCTAGGTAGTCCATTCTATAAATTTACCACTCGATTGAAAAATAAATGTTTTGCCTCGTATGAATAAATAGGCTTTCCAACGATCTTACAATCATTTCGTCTAGAGTAAATAATTTGATTGGTCAAATGTGAAATAATTGTTGACAGCCACATTGTCAAGACTTTAAATAATTGTAAATACTTTAATTAAGTCCTATCTCAGCCTGCGCTTTGTCAAACTAAACAGATTCAACTCTTTTAGACATTGTTTGGTTTCTTTCTAAGTCTAAGGATAAGTTTAGTTATTCTCCTCTATATTCTCTCCAGTTTATCTATGTTCTTTTGATAACATGAACACCAACATTGTACGCAGTATTCCAGATGAGGGCGAACCAAAGAGTTGAAAGTAACGTCTTCGTATTTGTATTCGAATGATCTACCAATGAAACCACTAATTTTATTTGCTTTCTCAATTATTTCGGTACATTGTTGGCTGGGTTTTAAATTGTTCGATAATTTTTTTTTCTATCAGTTATTTGTAGATAATTAATAGAGTAAATTGCCTTTTTTTCTTGTATCCTAGTACTTTACAATTTTCGGTATTGAAACTCATTTGCCAGATTTGGGCCCAGTTTGATAATATTCTACATAATTTTGGATCTGTTGAACCTTTTATATCCTGTTATATCCTACCATGTCTTGTGTCTGTCCTGTTTGGTTCTGATATGTCCTGGTGTCTTCGTACCCTATTATATTCATCAGTGTCCCTTATTGGCCATTGTTCCTTGTATAACGTTACCATGGCCCGCGTACCTACCGTGTTATGTAATACCCTATGTAATACCCTACCCTTGCCTCCCATGGTTGAGTACCATTCGTATCCTACGTTTTGTGTTTTTCGTTTTGTTTCCTAACTTATTATTTATATTTTTAAATCTAGTCTTTTACTCTGTTTACCGACTTTGTTTTGCCCTATCCTATTTTTGTGTTGTGTTATTGCTTATTGTGTTATGACATATCTCTTACCTGCTCATCCCTTCCTTTCGTTTCCTTCCCTTCCCTAATTTTCCCTTTCTCTTCACTTCCCCTCACTCACTTCACATGCCTAGGCTTTCCTTCCTTCCTTCTCTTCACTCCTGTTCCCCGTCCCTTCTCCTCTGCCCCTACCCTATGTAAAGTGAATATAAATAGTTCACCGGCAATGAGTATCAAATCAAGAGAGAGGGACATTAACCCCTTCTGTGCCGGAGACGTCATTTTAATTGGAATCTAGCTATATTTAGACGACTTTGTGTAGTTTAAGAAGGATCTGTGGTAGTCAAAAGTGTTAAGCGAGATAGTTCGAAGCTTGTTTATTACCGAGGCCCTTTCTAAACTGAATAAAATCGTCTAATAGTAGCCACAATAAAGTTAAGAAGACGTGGCCGGTACAGAAGGGGTTAACCCTCTGAGGATCGATGACGCACGCACTTTTCTGTTTTCCGGCTATGATTAGACGATTTGATTCAGATTAGGAAGGGTATATGGAAGTCAGAGGATTGATTGAGATAGTCTGTACTCTTACAATTCCCACAAATCCTTCCTAATCTGTATTAAATCGTCTAACAATCGGCTAAAACGCGTCATATCCTCATGGGTTAACTCAATATTTCTAAGACGTGAAGTGAAATGTACGATTCACAGGCTACTAAACACACATGAGGACAGCCAAAGAAAAGTAATAGTAATTTCAATTGTACACAGATTATGATTAAGTTATTTTACAAAATATCGACTGTATTTTTCTCCTGTCCTTAACCCTTTCTTGTCTATGAGCTCGTACCCTTACCATTCCTCCCATTATTCTATCAAGTCCTCTTCTTTTCTATTCCTGGTTTGTTATCCTTATCTCACGTTCTTACCTTCCACTACACCTTCCACTGCACATTATATTATAGTATGGCAAGTCTCTTCCTGTCACGTCCCTTGTCGCTAGGCAGGAAATAGTTCTTGTTTTATTTTGCCCTTGGATAGTTTTAGGATATAATTTATAGTGTTAATCTTCGGGGTTTACATTTTACTGTTTACTCTCTCTCTGAATGCTTGTATGTATATTGGTATGTATGTATGAATGTATGTATATATATATATATATATATATATATATATATATATATATATATATATATATATATATATATATATATATACTGTATATATACTGTATACAATATCTATATATTTATATATCCATCTCTTTCTCTGTCTGACAGTGTATGTTTTTATTTTGATTAGGCTGTCTGTTACCTTGATGTAAGCATCTTGCTCTCAGCTATATGGCTGCTCTTAATTTCACAATATTGCTGCTTGTCATTACAGGTCTATATCTTTACCACACAACCAGTCATTTGCCGCCTAAAATGGCGATCATGAAGCTTCCTCCGTTCATTGTCTCTTTAAAAAAAAAAAAAAAAAAAATCCGTCCTTGATTTATGTCCGTCTAATTCTTTTCTCGCTTCGTAGAGTTTTTTCTTCTTTTCTTTTCTGTCTGTGTGTGAGTCTCGGTCGCTTCCTGTCTGTCTGTTTGTTTGTCTGCTATGGTTGTTGTTTTTGGTTTGGCTATAATTGGCATGGAGCTTCTGTTCTCTGTCCTTTTTTGTATTAACTTGCTATAATTTGTATGATGCCTATGCCCATTCTGTCTATTATTTTTTTTGTTTTTTGTTATGTTATTTGCGTGAATACTTTTAGCATTTTTGTCTTATGTTTGTCTTAGTTATATATACAGGTATATATATATATATATATATATATATATATATATATATATATATATATATATATATATATATAATATTATATAAACCGGTATATATATATGTATATTATATACTGTATATATATATATGTTTTATAATTCTATTGTAGGCTACTTATTAGCCATTTTTGCCTTACTATTATCTGTATGAAGGCTCTGTCTATTCTATCTAATTGATACCTCCGCCAATGAAGTTGGACGGAGGTTATGTTTTCGCCTCTGTTTGTCTATCTGTCTGTAAACAAGATATCTAACAAAGTTATGAACTGATTTTCACCAAATTGGGCAGATAGGATATGTGCCAAGGAAAATGTTATTCAATTTAGGAGGCGATCCGGATCATATCCTGGAACCCATATCCAGAAGGAAATTTAGGCCTATGATATTATTGGTTAAGAACCAGCCAGTGTAGGCACAGAGATGCCCCTCCAATTTTGGTTTGGTTTGCTGTTATTTGTATGACGCCTTTGTCCGTTCTGTCCCCTAGTAATATTAATATAAAGGAAAAACAAAGCAACACGTCACTACCGCCAAGCAATATTTCCACTCATACCACCACACCCCCGAGAAAGGAAGCTCTAACCACCACACCACCAAGATACGCCTGAGTCACCTTGAAAACGCCCGCACCCCCTCCAACACCCGGCAAGGACATCATTATGACCATCAACAACAGCAACAATAACCGGAAAAGGAAAGGTGGAAAGGAAGGCAAGGTAAGCCGAAGCTTGCATAAACATTACACCTCCACGCACCCTTCTTCCTCCAAGCCGCATCACCACCATGAGAGGGAAGTCCGGAGGAGCTATCCCAGCCGCCCCAGGGCCTCCTCCCCGCACAGCTGCCCTTCTTACCCGGAGAAGGGACACTGGGAGAAATGCCAGAAGAGGTAAGACTATGACATGCAAAGTTAAGATCTATAACAGTTGGAAAGCTCTTAAAACATACTTCACTGGAAGATATTTTTAGAGCTGGAAGATTTGGGCTATACTGAATAAACTGTTAACACTTACGGTGCGGGCATATTTCCGCCATATTAGGGCTCATTCAGGCACTCCTGATTGATTAGGCAAGTGTCTGATTGAAATGAAATTTTTTCAGCCGAAAACTAGAAGAAAATGGCTTCAAAATGACACCAACACGAGCTTCGTAGCTAGCGGGGTTCACCCGCAGCGCTACCATAGACATTCGCTAAAATGAGCAATTCTCGCTAATGTCTCGCTACATTTCCGTTTGGCAGCAGTGTATATCTCATGAGACTCTGACTCAGAGCCTTCAGTGTCACAGCCGCTTGGCTGGGAGACGAACGTGTGGCCTGTCACGCTCCTGCTTCCTTGCACTCGATTTTACAGGCTTTTAGAGGCTTTGAAAGCCTGTAAATTGCTGTAAAATGCCATGGCGTTCGGGAACGTCTCCCGCAGCCAATGGGTTAAAGCACTGGCATATAAAGGTTTGTTCAGGATTTTTAGATCTTGGCTCATCAAAGGAATTATTTATTGGATCACCATGGTGGCAACCCAATATTGATTCCTCCGCCTCGATTACTAGGAATTACTGTCGATAAAGAATGCTGTACTGACATGCGCTGTATCGTTCATAAACCGACCCCATTCTGGACCCTTTTAAAAGTTCACGCACTGGCAATTGGCTTTTAAAAGGTAGGGCTCACGAGATACCGTAGCTTAAAGCATAACAGCATTTTGCATAGAGCCCATACCGTACATCCACTGGCATTAGTTCACATAATGCGTAAAAGGCCCAAATAAACTCATCCACCAGTTCCTGAAAGACTCTTATAACGGTCAGGACAGTTAAGAGATATGCATAAACAACCCTCTTACGTTAGTCCGATGATATGATATGCACAGCACTGTCATAGCAGATTCATATTCATTCATGACCCTACACCCAAGAGTGCTGGAAGGTTCTGCATCAAAACTCTTATAAAGGTCAGAATAGTTAAGGAGACAGTACAACACTGGTATAACTTTCCTTACGTTAGTTCGATGATATGTATACGTATAACACTGGTATATTGGAACATAACATATTCATTCAAGACCCAACACCCAAGAGTTCTCCATCGACTTCCATCCGCTGTGAACCATCCACGTCAGGACCACTACCACGGCCAAGACCCTCGTCGGAATACTACAGAAGTGCCTTATTATTGAAGTGCTTAGTGTGACCTTGAAAAAGTACTAGTGAAGTGCCTTATCAAAGGAAGTACTCAGTGTGACATCATAATAGTGTAGTGTCATTCCCCTGGGAATTTAATTGTGGATCCTCGTTTGTGCGTTATAAACTTTACATATTTACCTATCTTTTGTCTGGCAGTAATATTAATTACCTTGAACAATATAACTTACGTGTGTACTCTTTCTTATATTTATCCTCTATTACCTTTGCGCATGTGTTTATGTGGATTTAACTTATCCAGTCAAGTAAGAACCTACCTAATTAATCCAATTAACCCCAGCAAAAACCTGGTACAACAAATATGTTTGTCTTACTATTATGTGTATGGTGCCTTTGTCCATTTTATATATGTATATATATATATATATATATTCTTCTTATCCAGTCTAATGAGAGTTATTGTTTTCATTAGATGATGCCTCTGCCCATCATGTTTAATAGACATATTGTTTTGTCTTGTTATTATCTGTATGATACTTCTTACCATTCTATCCTATATAGTTATTTGTCTTTTTATTATTTGTGACGCCTCTGTCCGTCCTTCTATTACATATTAGTTCTACTTGTATTTGTATGGGGCTTCTGTCCATTCTGCTGTCAGTTCTCCTGTATAACCTTATGACTGTCTCATCTTAGGAGTTAGCTAATCTTATCCCTTCATCTACCTTTTGTTCCGTCTACTGGTCTGTCCACTTGTCTCATCTACCTGTCTACTTGTCTACGTCTGCCTGGTAATCTGTATTATTTTGTATTCATTATATACCCGTCATATTATCTATTTGTATCTCTTCACAGTCTATCTTAGTTAAAACCCTATCTATGTTCCGGGCTCCAGGTAACCAATATATACTAAACTACATACAATCATAGCATAAGTACTCTCTCTCTCTCTCTCTCTCTCTCTCTCTCTCTCTCTCTCTCTCTCTCTCTCTCTCTCTCTCTCTCTCTCTCTCTCTCTCTCTCTCTCTCTCTCTCTCTCTCTCTCTCTCTCTCTCTCTCTATCTCTCTCTCCTCTCTCTCTCTCTCATCTCTCTCTCTCTCTCTCTCTCTCTCTCTCTCTCTCTCTCTCTCTCTCTCTCTCTCTCTCTCCTCTCTCTCTCTCTCTCCTCTCTCCTCTCTCTCCTCTCTCTCTCTCTCTCTCTCTCTCTCTCTCTCTCTCTCTCTCTCTCTCTCTCTCGCTCTCTTAAGACCTTTCGTGCCATTTAGGTATCGATTATTTTCCAGGCGAGCTATAGCGAGCCTGCAATTTAGAAGTTGCAATGATATAGCCTAGTTGGTCCTGGTTGATTCGGTAGCCTAGTGGATAAAAGCTAAAAGTTAGATTGTCTGTGAACATTTGATTAGTCATGAACAGGAGGGAGCAGGGAGGGTGGTGGTGGTGGTGGGAGGGTGTAGCCTTATTCCCTATTCTGGAGTGCTGGCGAGTGTGACCCGTGTGAGGCGACTAAATCCAGGCTCTTTAGTCAACGCCAACCGGTGGACCGTTCACTTAATTAAGGGTGGATGGGTGTATTTATTTGTTCATTTAAATATATTTTTAAATAATTTTGTTTCCGTGTCCTCGCTAGACCTTCATTAGGGAAAAAGAAAAAAAAAACACCCTGGACCCCCTTTAAGATAAATGTGTACAATTTTTGGTAGAAAATAGTTCCGGCCGAAGGCCGCTTCCCCTATAATTTCAGGCTCGCTATCGCTCGCCAGGAAACTATACCTAATTGGGACGAAAGGTCCTAATGTTGACAAAGAAATGGGGTGAAATGTTTAAAATCGTCAAACTAATGGAAATAACGTCTAATAATATGAAAAGTAAAGGGGCTAAGCATGAGGGAGAAGGGAGGCCAGACAAAGGAACCATCTCCTCTTAAGGGTAATATGAAAATAACTTAGCAGAAATACAACCATAAGGAGAGGTTACAATGGATAAAACGTGTGTTGAATTTGGTTTTATGGATTTATTTATGTACTACAGCCGTATTTATGTACTACAGCCGTATTTATGTACTACAGCCGTATTTATGTACTACAGCCGTATTTATGTACTACAGCCGTATTTTAGCTGGTTATTCTGAAAACTATTGGTTTCTACAGCTCCAACTTCCTTATAGTCTGAAACTCGCAAGTGGTTAATTGGCATCCTCCATGTGTTCAAAGAGCCTGAATAAAAGTGTTCTTATCACTATGCAAAGCTATTATTACACCTATTATTATTATATTATTTTTATATTACTATTATTATTATATGGACACTGTAGACATTGTGTTAACCCCTTTTGTACCGGTGACATACTTTTTATTGTATTATAGACTATTAGATGATTTTGTTCAACTTAGGGAGGACGTCTACCCAAGGCTACAGACTTATCTCAATTAATCCTTTTAGCTACCATATATCCTGCCTTAAGCTTCATAAAATTGTCTAAACGGAGCTGAAATAAAATAAAATAGACGTCGCCGGTACAGAAGGGGTTAAAATGTTGCACAAATGATAAACATACGTATTTCAATCCGTTAACCCTTTCAAGATACGATTACTCATGTATTATCTGTTTTCTGGCTATTATTGTACGATTATATTAAGATCAAGAAGGTAGATGGAAGTCAGAGGGTGTATAGAGGTAGCCTTATACCTTTATAATGGCCACAGGTCCTTCCTAAGCTGTCTAAAATCGTCTAATGTTAGCCAGAATAATCAGTCAAAGGGTTAGGTATACTACATGAAGGATTGGAAGACTCATTATGTGTATCATCTGTCTTACATTTAATAGGAGGATTGTGTTTTTCTGGACCCCCTTCTCCCGAATGTTTAGCCCCATTAGTTATGAGATTTTAAGACGTTTTGCTCCATTAGTTTCGCGATTATAAGACCTTTTGTGCCATTTAGGTTTCGATTTTTTTTCCTGGCAAGCGATAGCGAGCATGTAATTTAGGAGGAACCGGCCGAATTATTCTACCGACAAATTAACAAATTTATCTCGATAGAGGGTCTTGGGGGTATTTCTTAAGCTTGATGGAGACCTTGTGAGGAAAGTCAATCAAATAGTAAATAAATGATTAAATGAACAAATAAATACAAACCTCCCCTTAAACACCAACTTTAAGGGGGGGTGACCTGCTTTTTGTTATTTCTGTCCTTTTCTCTCTTTCTCTGGCTTCTAACCATTCGGCCCCATTCAGCCAACTATTTTAAGACGTTTATCCCCATCTAGGTGTCGATTTCTTCCTGGCGAGCGATAGCGAGCCAGCATTTTATGAAGAAATCCGGCTTCGCCGGAGACATTTTTCTATCGAAAAATGTACAAATTTAGCCTGCTGTCAAACAAAAATAAAAAATATGCTGGCTCGCTACCGCTCACCAGTAAAAAATGTACACCTGGATGGGGATAAACGTCTTAAAACAGTAGGGTGAATGGGGCCAAATGGATACAAGCCAGAGAAAGATAGAAAAGGACAGAACCAAAACAGGTCACCCCCCTTAACAGTGTATAAGTTTGGTTACAGGCAGTGTCGTTATATACAGTATATTGCACACCCTATACATACAGTGTTGTTATATATATTGCACACCCTATACATACAGTGTTGTTATATATATTGCACCATACAGTGTTGTTATATATATTGCACACCCTATACATACAGTGTTGTTATATATATTGCACACCCTATACATACAGTGTTGTTATATATATTGCACACCCTATACATACAGTGTTGTTATATATTGCACACCCTATACATACAGTGTTGTTATATATTACACACCCTATACATACAGTGTTGTTATATATAGTGCACACCCTATACATACGTGTTGTTATATATATTGCACACCCTATACATACAGTGTTGTTATATATATTGCACACCCTATACATACAGTGTTGTTATATATATTGCACACCCTATACATACAGTGTTGTTATATATATTGCACACCCTATACATACAGTGTCGTTATATATATTGCACACCCTATACATACAGTGTTGTTATATATATTGCACACCCAATGCATACAGTGTTGTTATATATATTGCACACCCTATACATACAGTGTTGTTATATATATTGCACACCCTATACATACAGTGTTGTTATATATTGTCTTATACAGTACAGTGTTGTTATATATATTGCACACCCTATACATACAGTGTTGTTATATATATTGCACACCCTATACATACAGTGTCGTTATATATATTGCACACCCTATACATACAGTGTTGTTATATATTGCACACCCAATGCATACAGTGTTGTTATATATATTGCACACCCTATACATACAGTGTTGTTATATATATTGCACACCCTATACATACAGTGTTGTTATATATATTGCACACCCTATACATTACAGTGTCGTTATATATATTGCACACCCTATACATACAGTGTTTGTTATATATATTGCACACCCTATACATACAGTGTTGTTATATATATTGCACACCCTATACATACAGTGTTGTTATATATATTGCACACCCTATACATACAGTGTTGTTATATATATTGCACACCCTATACATACAGTGTTGTTATATATATTGCACACCCAATGCATACAGTGTTGTTATATATATTGCACACCCTATACATACAGTGTTGTTATATATATTGCACACCCTATACATACAGTGTTGTTATATATATTGCACACCCTATACATACAGTGTTGTTATATATATTGCACACCCTATACATACAGTGTTGTTATATATATTGCACACCCTATACATACAGTGTTGTTATATATATTGCACACCCAATGCATACAGTGTTGTTATATATATTGCACACCCTATACATACAGTGTCGTTATATATATTGCACACCCTATACATACAGTGTTGTTATATATATTGCACACCCAATGCATACAGTGTTGTTATATATATTGCACACCCTATACATATAGTGTTGTTATATATATTGCACACCCTATACATACAGTGTTGTTAGAAGCCACTTAGTAAAATTTAACTTAATAAATTCTTCTCAGCATGGATTCACTCAGGGACGTTCTTGCCTTACTAATTTGCTTAGCTTTTTCTCAGAGGTATATGAAGCAGTAGATAGTGACAAGTCATATGATATTATTTATTTAGATTTCAGTAAAGCTTTCGACAGAGTCCCTCATGAGAGATTGATGAGAAAGGTTGAGGCACATGGAATAGGAGGATCGTTGTTGGGATGGATTAGGTCATGGCTAATTGGTAGGAAACAGAGAGTCAGCATAAATGGTACCAAGTCAGAGTGGGGAGCAGTCAAAAGTGGTGTCCCCCAGGGATCGGTATTAGGTCCCCTGTTGTTTCTTATATACATAAATGACCTAGATTTAGGTATAACTAGTAGGATAAGTAAATTCGCAGACGATACTAAAATGGGGAGATCAATTGATTCAGATAGCGATATAGAGTGCCTCCAAAGGGATCTAGATACCTTACATGAATGGTCAGTAAATTGGCAGATGAAGTTTAACATTGACAATGCAAGGTATTAAAGATAGGGAAGATGCATACAAATGTTTAAATAAAAACTAGCTAATTTAGAATTAGAAAATTCAGACTGTGAGAAAGATCTAGGTGTGTTTGTTAGCAATGATTTGAAGCCTAGAAAACAGTGTATAAGCGTTCGTAATAAGGCAAACAGGATTCTCGGGTTCATCTCTAGGAGTGTGAGTAACAGAACTGCTGATGTTATCTTAAAACTTTACTTGTCATTAGTGAGACCCCATATGGATTATGCTGTCCAATTTTGGTGTCCTTATTACAGAATGGACATAGATTCATTGGAGAGAGTACAGCGTAGAATGACAAAATGATCCATAATATTAGAAATCTTTCGTATGAAGAAAGGTTGAAGAAATTAGGTTACATTCGTTAGAGAGACGCAGAGTTAGAGGGGATATGATAGAGGTGTTCAGTGGGTTAGTGGGATTAACAAAGGGGACATGACAAATGTACTAAAGCTCAGTGATAGCGAAAGAACTCGTACCAATGGTTTCAAATTAGATAAATTTCGTTTCAGAAAAGATATAGGCAAATATTGGTTTGGTAACAGAGTTGTAGATGGGTGGAATGGACTACCAAGTGCTATAGTGGGGTCTAAAACGGTAGGGAGCTTTAAGATAAAATTGGATAAGCATATGGACTAGAAGGGTTGGGTGTGAAGGGGGATCAGCCGGGTTGGGCCAATCAGCACTCTGCATACCCCCATAATCCTGCGTTAATCTCTGACCGTTTTGGTAAGATGATCCTCAGGGTATTAGAGTGTTGAGCCTATAATTGGGCTTTGTAATTGAACTGGGGTTGTGTGGGACAGGGATCTGCCTTGCTTAGGCCAATCGGCTTTCTGCAGACTCCCATTTTCTTATGTTCTTATGTTCTTATGTTATATATATTGCACACCCTATACATACAGTGTTGTTATATATATTGCACACCCTATACATGCAGTGCACAATTGGTCACATTCATATTTGGGACATGCTCCTTTAGTTGAGGTATGGAAGAAAAATTAGTATACTTGATTTATGAGTGTATTTACTTATGCACTAGTTATATATTATGACCAAATAACCTTTTTTTGTTTACACGTTATTCTTGTAAATTAATTGTACTGTTTCCTACCATACATAAAATCGCGGGGTGGATACAAATTCCTATGACCTACTGTACAGTCGTGGTCAGTAGTACCTGCACACCTCCTAGTGATAAATACAACACGGTGAGCTTTAATTTTGAATTCAAGTATTATTATTAGTGTGGCTGAAGGGGGGATGGGCGTATATATTTCCTCATTTATATATTTGTTTACCAATATATATATATATATTTTTTTTAGTTTCCTCCCTAGACATCCATCAACTTCAACCCCCCCCCCCCCCCATCCCCTCTTTCAAGATAAATTTTTACCGGCCGAAGGCCGCTTCCTCTTAATTTACAGACCTACTATCGCTCGTCATGACGCCATGACGCCTAAATGACGAAAAGTATTAATATTGACAAAGAAGTGGGGCGAAAAGTGTTATAATCGCCAAAATAATGGGCTGGATGTTTTAAAATATATAACCCTATTAGGGCTAAACATAAGGAAGAAGGGAGACCAGAAAAACGACCCATCTCCCCTTAAGCAGTTTGTCAAAATAGTTCGCCAATGTATCATTATTGTGCTTCCAAAACCTGTCCCTGCATTCATGTGGTCAACTGTACATCTGCCTCCTGGTGTCCCCTGTGGTGGTGGTGGTGGTGGTGATGATGGAGTTGTGGTTGTGGTGGTGGTGGCAGGTGCAGCGCCGCCGGTGTGTGGGGCCTTATATATCACACCTGCCAAACACATCACTCTACACCAAGACAGTAATTAAGGGGGGTCACCTGATTTGTTTCTCTTATGTTCTCTCTTTCTCTGGTTTGTATCCATTCGGCCCCATTCAGCCAACTGTTTTAAGACGTTTATCCCCATCCAGGTGTCGATTTCTAGCGAGCCAGCATTGTATGGAGAAATCCGGCTTCGCCGGAGACATTTTTCTATCGAAAAATGTACAAATTTAGCTTGCTGTCAAAACAAAAATATTTATATGATGGCTCGCTACCGCTCGCCAGGAAAATATTGACACCTGGATGGGGGTAAGCGTCTTAAAACAGTAGGCTGAATGGGGCCGAATGGATACAAGCCAAAGAGAGAGGGAGAGAAAGAGAAAAAAAGCAAGGTGGGCTCCCTTAAGGAACACCCCGTTCTTAACATTAATCCTCCATTACAAACCCCAATGCACTGGAATAAACTAATGAAAGCATATTATCCTCCCAGGATTCGAACTCGGGACACACCACACCCAGAACATAAGCATCTAATCCATTACACCACCAACACACTCTACAGGGGGTCATTGTCTGTCTTCTGACCGTTTTGGTGAGGTCGGTTCTCATGGTATTAGTGAGCTGGGCCTATAATTAGGCCTTGTAATAGAGGTTGGGTGTGAGAGGGATCTGCCTTGTGTGGGCCAATCGGCTTTTTGCAGACTCCCAGTTTCTTATGTTCTTATGTTCTTAATTAAAGGTAAAGTACACGATCACGATCAATATCCATTTTCGAATTATGGATATTAATCCAATCATGTACTTAGACCCAACTGCATTATGGATTTAACACTTGTATGTACTGTGTGACCTGAAGGTTAGGCTCTCTCTCTCTCTCTCTCTCTCTCTCTCTCTCTCTCTCTCTCTCTCCCTCCGTGTCATGCAACTACCTACACACATGCACGTAATACGGCTTGTTGATATTGTACTTGTGTAAGTATTAAGCCAGTCTAGAGGTCGAGTTTCTCTCTCTCTCTCTCTCTCTCTCTCTCTCTCTCTCTCTCTCTCTCTCTCTCTCTCTCTCTCTCTCTCTCTCTCTATATATATGAATATATATATATATATATATATATATATATATATATATATATATATATATATATAGAGAGAGAGACATTTACATACTGTAGATACACTGGCCACACAGATCTTATAACGATCCCTGCAAGGTGGCCAGGACTTAATCCTAATAGAGATAAAGGATAGCAAAGATGAAGGCTCTCTCCCCACCCTCCGCTCAGAGAGAGAGAGAGAGAGAGTGAGAGTGAGAGAGAGAACGAGAACGAGAACGAGAGAACGCTCCCACCCTCACCAGACGTATACCTGTTTGTTGTCCGGCCGTCCGGCGACTGAATGTTTGTGTATCTGTATGTATGTGCTCGGTGCATACATGCGGACAGTCATGAGGGCAGCGCCTGACTTCATGACCGACCATGAACTGGCGTCTCCAATGGGGGGTAAAGAGGGGGAGGTGGGAGAGGGGCGAGGAGGGAGTGGAGGGAGTGGACGTGGAAAAGAGAAAATGGGAAGTGAGAAGGGTGGAGAAACTTTGGGGAGGTGGAGAAGGAGGGAGGGAAGAAGGTTGCGGCGAATATATAAGCAATTGAAAGAAAAATTGTGGAGGTAAATTGGGAAGTAAATTAGTAACACATTTTAATAAGAACAGAAAGTGGGAAGTGAGAAGGGTGGCATGAATTTTGAAAGATGGAAAGATGGGGGGGGGGGGGGTGAAGGAATGCAAGAGGCGAGCATAGGAAGAGATAGAAGGAATAATTGGGGTGGGAAATAGCGAAACAATATATTAATACAAATAAAGAGAACAAAATAGGAGGCAAGAAGGGTGGACGGAATTATGGAAGGTGGAAGAAGGGGGGATGAAAGAATGTAAGAAGTGAACCTAGGAAAGAATTGAAAGTCAAATTGCCAAACTAAATAGGGAAGCAAATTAGTAGTAGCAATTAAGAAAAGTAAATTGGAGGCCAGAAGGGTGGAGGGAATTTTGGGGGGTGGAAAGGGAAAGGGGAGGGGGAGAAGGAAAAGGGTTGTAGTAAATAATAAAGGGGAAGGGTGAGTGAATGAAGGAGGTTGTAGCAAGTTATAAATGGGGAGGACCAGTAGGGAAGAACATTTTGTGGTAGAAAAGGATAGGAAAGAAATATTTGGGGGTAGGTGGAGTGGAGGGGCCAAAGAACGAACGAGGATGTGAGAAGGGGAATGGTTTAAGATATATAGGCTACATATAATATAGAAGTAGCAGCAACACTGGTGATGGAAGAAAATGGTTACGGATAGAAAGAAAATGGGAGGTTGGAAGGTGGAGTGATTCTTGGGAGGTGGAGGAGGGTTACGAGAAAAAAAAACATGAAGAAGTAAAAATAATCAGAATATAAGGGAGATAATAATAAAAAATAACAGAAACACAAAAGACGTGGGAAATTTTTCTACCAAAACATGTACACATTTATCTCGAAAGGGGAGGGGGCGGGGTCTTGGGGGTCTTTTTCTTAAAGCTTGATGGAGGTCTAGGCAGCAAGATAAATACCTCCCCTTAATGGTGAAGCGATAATAATGCAGACATTACTTGTAAAATGGAAGGAACTCGAAATATAATGTGCATAGGATATGAACTATTTGACTTTGAGGACAATCCAGAATAATCTATTAATACACACGTCTTGTAGCCCTGGGGTATAGAACCTGTAAGCAAGTGTGTAATACAAACTGGTGAAGATAAAACAAATAGATAAAAGTAAGTATTTATTATCGGATTATTTTATATAATATACACACCAGGGGAGGTGTGACAGAGTGGTCTTGCCACTGGACTGGTAATCCAATGGACCCGGGTTCGAATCCCAATATGTCAATGGAAAGATATTATTGGGATGGAATTTGTGCTGTACCTAGTTTCAGTGCATTACCACAGCACACCGAAATGCCAAAACAAAATACCCTCATTGTTCCCTGATTAAATAGCACTGTATGAATATTCCCATATTCAAAATATGCTACAGGGGGGCAATGCCTAGTGAGTTAATTGCTCAATGGGTGGATCTGAGAGTGAGGGTCCGAGCCTGAGGAGTGAGACTGTGAAGCACAGAGGCGAAGCAGCTTCAGAGATGGAGTTGGGTTCGAGCCATGAATAGGTGCTTCGCATGTCTCACTCCCTAGACTGGAACAAGACCTCACGGGCCTCACCGTGTTCAGCGGTAGAGTGTAAAGGCTATCAGCCTATGCCCGAGAGGGAGTAGTTGGAATATAGAAAGAAAAAAAAAAGAAAAAATTAAAGGGAGAATGAGGATAACATGCAGTGGACTTTAAGTATATCAAGTAACTCTTATTTATCGGATTAGATTAAATAATTAGAGGGAGAACGATGGTAAATTGGACAGGAATTTACCAGAGAGAGGGGAGGGGAAGAGTGAGGAGAGGAGAGGAGGTGGTTCGAGAAGGGGGTGGCAGGATTGAGAGAAGAGGGAGGGTGGAGAGAGAGAGAGGGGGGGGGAAGGAGGGGGGGGGGGGCAATGGAATGAGAATATAAGGAGGAAGCAAGGGGGAAGACAATGGGGTGGGGAGGAGGAATGCAAGCTGAAAACCCATGGAATGCTTGGGTTTAAGGGCAGATTTTCACAAGTTTATATTTTTATTCCGGAACCCCTTCTCCCTCATGTTTAACGCTATTAGTTTTGAGATTTAATGACGTTTGACTCATTAGTTTTGCGATGTTAAGATCTTTCGCCCCATTACTGTCAATTATAAGATCTTTTGTGCCATTTAGCTGTTGATTTATTCCTGACGAGCGATAGCTAAATGGAGGTCTATTGAGCTAACTAAATACCTTCCTTTAAGGGGGGTGACCTTTTTTTTGTTATTTCTGTCCTTTTCTCTCTTTCTCTGGCTTGTAGCCATTCGGCCCCATTCAGCCAACTATTTTAAGACGTTTATCCTATCCCCATCTAGGTGTCGATTTATTCCTGGCGAGCGATAGCGAGCCAGCATTATATGAAGAAATCCGGCTTCGCCGGAGACATTTTTCTATCGAAAAATGTACAAATTTAGCCTGCTGTCAAACAAAACTAAAAAATATACTGGCTCGCTACCGCTCACCAGTAAAAACTTGACACCTGGATGGGGATAAACGTTTTAAAACAGTAGGCTGAATGGGGCCAAATGGATACAAGCCAGAGAAAGATAGAAAAGGAGATAACAAAAAGTAGGTCACCCCCCTTAAGCTGCACTGGCCGAAGCAGTCCTCATGAAATTTAGGAACTGATGGAATTCACTAATCAATTATTATTAACATTTCTGTATTTGATAAAACGTTTCTTCATTTAATTCTGGCCAACATTATCGAATTTTGAAGGGATTATGAATGATATCTAGGAGTTATATGGTTAATTGAGATAGCTTAATTACCTCCTAAAATTAACAAAATAACCTAATGATAACCACAATAATATGAAGAAAAAAAACCCGTGACCATGTACTGAAAAGATTATATATTTTGTGTACAGTTGCCAGCGGTAAGAGGTATATTATATGGTCGCCGAAATTAACCCATTCAGTATCGGTGACGTTTTTTTCATGACAGTCTGACAACTATTAGACGATTTTATTCAGCTTAGGAAGGAAGTCTACCCATTAAAAGGCTACAGACCGTCTCAATTACTTCTTTTAGATACCACCATACATTCTTCTTTAGTTTCATAAAGTCGTTTAAATGTAGCTGAAATCAAATAACAAAGACGTTGCCGGAAAAGAAGGGGTTAAATTGGGCGATATGGAGGATCCCTTGGTATTAACCCCTTCAGCACCATGACGCCTTTTTACCTCCTTTGAGTCTGGCTAAAATTAGACGTTTTCTTGCAGTTTAATAATATGTTATTGAGAGAGTTTATTGAGATCATATTTAGCCATTTGAGTCGTAGAGGTAGATTTTAAACTAAAGAAACATCGTCTAATGGTAACCAGCCTATGATGAAAATTACGTAATGGTGGTGAAAGGGTAAATAATTAAGTGTAATAATAATAATAATAATAATAATAATAATAATAAAGTGTAATAGGACATAATTATCTATCTTCCCCCAGTAATTACAAAGGGGGGAGGGGGGGGGGATTGGTTAGACGATGGGTGTGATACAATTGATGGATTGGAGTGGATGGTTGATTCGTAGGATTGGAGTAGTTGGTTAGCTAGTTGGCGTGATTTTGTTTATAGATCTGGTGTGTTTAGTTAGATATTGGCGAGTTAGTGATTATTTATCTTAATTATTGTGGGGTTGGTGGATATTTGGTGGGATAACGAATAATTTGTTTGATTTACATAGATTTACATAGATACACTGTCCACACAGACCTTACGATCCAAACGAGGGGGTCAGGACTTAATTCTAGTAGAGATGTCATATCCGATAGAAAAGGAAAGTTGAAGGAAAGGATAGAAAAGAAGAAGGCTCTCTCCCCACCCTCCGTTCCCTCCGGCAATTGCCGTACATGAAAAAGTTGGAAGTGATTAACCATGCTGGGCTTCGAAATCCCCAGAAGAAATTTTACAGGAAAGATTGGAAAAAAGGGAGGAAAATTGATGCAACCCTTCGCCTTGGTTGCACGTACATTTTAGGGTTAATTGGAATCATCCAACCCATCACCCTTAGTAGTATGTACATTTTTAATGATGTTTTTTTTTTTTTTTTTTTTTTTTTTTTTTTACGCTCTCTTCAGCTGAACAAATAAAACAGTGCTAATTACTGCCTACTCCATACCAATTTTTCTGTGGTATGAGTGGATTTTTCTTAAATGTATCTATAGAGGAGCTGTCTATTACTTTATTTGGGAGTTTGTTCCACTCATCAATTACACTGTGAGTGAAGATTTTGTTGTTGTATCTAGATTCGCTCTCCTACCTAATAATTTTAAATTGTTTCCTCTTGTAGATGTGTCTTTAGCTTTTTTGAATAACTTATCTAGGTTAATGTTACTGAATCCTTTTAGCATTTTAAAACAGTCTATCAATTGGCCTCTCATCCTTCGTTTCTTAAGTGAAAAAAGATCAAGTTCTCTCAGTCTTTCATCATATGATTTATTTCTCAATGAAGGGATTAGTTTAGTGGCTCGCCTTTGCACAGATTCCAATTTTGTAATATCCTTTATGAGGTGGGGTGACCAAAACTGCACAGCGTATTCGAGGTGCGGTCTCACCATACTTTTGTATAAGAGGAAAACTATGTCTTTGCTGTGATAGTGAAAGTTTCTTCTGATGAAACCTAGTGCCCTGTTTGCTTTGTTTGCAGCCGCTGTGCATTGATTGGAAGATTTTAAGTTTTCGTTTATCAGCACTCGCAAGTCTTTTATTTGTGTTATATAAATTTTTTATCTTCTCTTCATTCATGTAGTACTCATATTTATTGTTTTTTTGAACCTATTTGCAGGTGTCAATTTTTTACTGGTGAGCGGTAGCGAGCTAGCACATTTTTTATTTTTTGTTTGACAGCAGGCTAAATTTGTAAATTTTTCGATAGAAAAATGTCTCCGGCGAAGCCGGATTTCTTCATAGAATGCTGACTAGCTATCGCTCGCCAGGAAGAAATCGACACCTAGATGGGGATAAACGTCTTAAAATAGTTGGCTGAATGGGGCCGAATGGATACAAGCCAGAGAAAGATAGAAAAGGACAGAACAAAAACAGGTCACCCCCCTTAAAGGAAGGAACATGCATGTGACTGAATTGAATTAGGGGTGTAGTATCTTATGCAGTAGTGTAAAATATTCATGTAAGTCAAGCACACTATTTAAACTTCCATACATAAAGTCATGGCATGTATACAAATTCATGTGACCAACTCTAATATCAAACTTCGTCTTGATGTGCGTAACATTTGTCGAATATAAACTACGACGGGATATTTTCGACTCTGATCTGGGACTCTGAGGAACTAAATCGCTAAAATTCCTCGTTTGACACCGGCTTTACCTAGCAACCAGCCTGCTACCCAGTGCAATTATACTGCCTAGCTCGACCATCTACTTACCTACTTACTGTACTTATCTGGCTATCTTAATACTTATCATTAACTACCAACCACACTTGCTAAGGGGGGATGGTTCACTTTTTGGTCGATTTCTTTTTTCTGTTTTCGTTTTTTCTAGTTTCTTCCCTAGACCTCCATTTAAAACAAAATAATAATAATAAAAAGTAGCCCCTTTCAAGATATATTTGTACATTTTTCGGTAGAAAAATGTCCCGGCCGAAGGCCGTCTCCTCCTAAAGTACAGGCTCGCTATCGCTCGCCATGATAAAATCGACACCTTAATGACAGGAAGAGTCTTAATATTGACAAAGAAAATGGGCGAAAGGTCCTAAAATCGCTAAACTACTGGGCTGAACGTTTTCAAATCTGAAAACTAAAGGGGCTAAGCATGAGGGCGAATGGTGTCCAGAAAAATCCGGCCAACTCCCCTTAACTACGAAGCTCACTAACCTTTAATCCTGGTGAGATTGCACTTGGTTGCTTTGTACTTAATACTCTACTGTAGGTGGTTGGTTGATGGTATTGTGCAGTTTATTGTCCGTTTGTTTATATCATTGAAAGATGTTACTATAATCGGTGTATTTCCAGCTGATGGTAAATTGAATCCCTTAGCAACTGAATGATCGATACTTATTGGCAAAATATGAAACTATACTATGTCTCTGCATCATATAAATATGAAACTATACTATGTCTCTGCATCATATAAATATGAAACTATACTATGTCTCTGCATCATATAAATATGAAACTATACTATGTCTCTGCATCATATAAATATGAAACTATACTATGTCTCTGCATCATATAAATATGAAACTATACTATGTCTCTGCATCATATAAATATGAAACTATACTATGTCTCTGCATCATATAAATATGAAACTATACTATGTCTCTGCATCATATAAATATGAAACTATACTATGTCTCTGCATCATATAAATATGGAACTACTGTGTCTCTGCATCATATAAATATGGAACTACTGTGTCTCTGCATCATATAAATATGGAACTACTGTGTCTGCATCATATAATATGAAACTATACTATGTCTCTGCATCATATAAATATGAAACTATACTATGTCTCTGCATCATATAAATATGAAACTATACAATGTCTCTGCATCATATAAATATGAAACTATACTATGTCTCTGCATCATATAAATATGAAACTATACTATGTCTCTGCATCATATAAATATGAAACTATACAATGTCTCTGCATCATATAAATATGAAACTATACTATGTCTCTGCATCATATAAATATGAAACTATACTATGTCTCTGCATCATATAAATATGAAACTATACTATGTCTCTGCATCATATAAATATGAAACTATACAATGTCTCTGCATCATATAAATATGAAACTATACTATGTCTCTGCATCATATAAATATGAAACTATACTATGTCTCTGCATCATATAAATACCATGTTTTCATAATTAGCAACATATTTGTCAATAAAACCTTCATAGTAGCTGAGTAATCAAGATGGGGACATGACAATTTACCATCAGCTGAAAATAAACAGACATATATTTTATAGAACTCAGTATCGTCAGCCAATCAGATCGAAGTAGATTTCTCGAACTCGAATCGACTAGGGACTAAATGTGAGCTCCCCAGAATAAAAAATAAAAATACAAAAATACAATAATAAAAACTATAAATGAATAAATATATACAACTAGATACCCACCATGCCCTCCTAACTACTAGATACCCACCATGCCCTCCTAACTACTAGATACCCACCATGCCCTCCTAACTACTAGATACCCACCATGCCCTCCTAACTACTAGATACCCACCATGCCCTCCGAACTACTAGATACCCACCATGCCCTCCTAACTACTAGATACCCACCATGCCCTCCTAACTACTAGATACCCACCATGTCCTCCTAACTACTAGATACCCACCATGCCCTCCTAACTACTAGATACCCACCATGCCCTCCTAACTACTAGATACCCACCATGCCCTCCTAACTACTAGATACCCACCATGCCTCCTAACTACTAGATACCCACCATGCCCTCCTAACTACTAGATACCCACCATGTCCTCCTAACTACTAGATACCCACCATGCCCTCCTAACTACTAGATACCACCATGCCCCTCCTAACTACTAGATACCCACCATGCCCTCCTAACTACTAGATACCCACCATGCCCTCCTAACTACTAGATACCCACCATGCCCTCCTAACTACTAGATACCCACCATGCCCTCCTAACTACTAGATACCCACCATGCCCTCCTAACTACTAGATACCCACCATGCCCTCCTAACTACCTCCCACTTGTAAGTTTAGTCAGTTATTACTTGCTATACTGTATACTTACCTATGAAAACTAGCTACCAACCGCATTCCTATAGCTATCAACTATAATAATCTAACTAACGACCTCACTAACCTAATGACCTACCATTATTACCACAACCTTTACCCATCATACATACATAGATTGTATGTATGTATGTATGTACATTATATATTCAGACACATACCCTATACCTGGAGGTGGCCGACTTGAGACAGAACCTACATAGATACTTACAGATAATAACAAAATCCTGTTACATTCCACTGTTATCACCTTACCTACCAACATAACTGCCTACCATGGACAATTACCTACCTCCCATTCCCAAACCTAGTATATCCTACTTACATAATTATATACTTACCGATAATTAGACAAACACGCTGAATTCTATAACTACCAACTTCAAATACCAACACACCGAACTAACTGCTTACCACTTACTTACTTACTTCTCACTTCCAAGCCTATTCTATCTTATTTACATATACACTTACCGATACTTACAAAACCACGCTGCATGCTATAATTACCAACTTTCAATACCTTCCTACCAAACAAACTGCCTACCATGGTCACTTACCTACCTCCCACTCTTACTTTAATCCATCTTACTTACATATATTATGCCGTACCTAGCGATACTTACAGAATTCCCTCGCATTCTATAATTATTAACCCATACAGTACCAGTCATGTCATTTATAATTATTAACCCATACAGTACCAGTCATGTCATTTATAATTATTAACCCATACAGTACCCAGTCATGTCATTTATAATTATTAACCCATACAGTACCAGTCATGTCATTTATAATTATTAACCCATACAGTACCAGTCATGTCATTTATAATTTTTAACCCATACAGTACCAGTCATGTCATTTATAATTATTAACCCATACAGTACCAGTCATGTCATTTATAATTATTAACCCATACAGTACCAGTCATGTCATTTATATTATATTCGGGCAACTATTAGGGGATTTTTATAAGCTTAGGAAGGACCTCAAACAATTAAATGGATACAGACTCCTCTATCAATTCATCCTCTTAGCTACCACAGATCCTTCCTAAGCTGAATAAAATCGTCTAATTCTTGTCAGAATACGATGCAAAAGGACGTAACCGGCACTGGATGAGTTAACTACTTCAATGACCTATAATATATATCAGCCTGTCTTGCCTAACTACCTACCTAGCGTTCTAACCAACCTAACTCCCATTCCCACTAGTGGGTAGTTTTTTTGGTACAGTAATATCTAACTATTTATCTATCTATATATTATATGTATATACAGTATATATATATATATTTATATATATATATATATATATATATATATATATATATATTTTTTTTTTTTTTTTTAAGTTTTCTTGCTAGACCTCCATCAAGCTTTAAAAAAAACACTCCCTAGACCCCCCCCCCCCCCTTCAAGATAAATTTGTACATTTTCGGTAGAAAAATTTCCCGGCCGAAGGCCGGTTCCTCTTAAAATTACAGGCTCGCTATCGCTTGCCAGGATATATTGACACCTAAATGGCATGAAAGTTCTTAAAATTGACAACGAAATTGGGTGAAAGGTGTTAAAATCGTCAAACTAATGAGCCGAACTTCTTATAATCTCAAAACGAATGGGTCTAAACATGAGGAAGAAGAGGGACCAGCAAAACGACCCATCTCCCCTTAATCTATCTTACTTACACACATATACTTACCGATACTTACAGAGTCCTGCCGCCGCCACATTCCTGCCCACCCTCCACCCTTCACTTACCTACTTACTTATAGGCTTCCTAATATGGCCGCTCAAAACAAGTGGATTAAACCTCTTTTATACACACACACACACACACACACACACACACAACCTAACACTCACACACACACACATTCTCTCTCTCTCTCTCTCTCTCTCTCTCTCTCTCTCTCTCTCTCTCTCTCTCTCTCTCTCTCAATGAATTACTTAATTACTGACTGACTGACTGTTCTTTCTAAACATTATATAATAGTTCTACCTATGCTTGGCTAGCGCCAAATTGTTAGCCGATTATCTACCTTTAATTGTTCTATATTTGTGTGTATAGTTTGGTGTACTTGCTAGCCAATTAAGAATTAATTGGCAATGCATGTCTATTCTGCCTCTCTACCTGCCTGTGATATAATGTAAAGTCGCGCTAATAAGTCATGTCCCAGCTGTCATTACGTTTGGCTCGCTCTGTGCTGTATTAATGTCTGTCAGATGTTGAATAGGGTGGGTAAGTGTAGGAACATGTTTGTATATTTCACTCGATTTGAAGAAATGAAGCTTAGATATTGCTGTTACTAATTATTGATCAAAACATACTTGGTGCCGAGCCATCACTTATTAGCGCGACTGTACGTCATACCTATGATTCAGTTTGTCTTATCATCCTACATACTTACCTACCTACGTACGTACCTACCTACCTACTTGTATGCATACATACATACCCACATGCATACCTACCTACCCACCTTCTATCCCAACTGCATACCTACCTAGCTACTACATTCCTACATCCCCACCTACATACCTACCTACCTACCCACTCACATATCTACCCACCCACATATCTACCTACCCATTCACATATCTACCCACTCACATATCTACCCATCCACATATCTACCCACCCACATATCTACCTACCCACTTACATACCTACCTACCCATATACATATCTATCAACCCAGTTACATACCTACCCACCTACATACTTACCTACCCACGTACTGTACATATCTACCTACCCACCTACATACCAAGCCACCCACCTACATACCTACCTACCCACCAAACCACCTACATACCTACCGACCCACCTAAATACCTACCTACGTATGTACCTGCCACCCTATCTACTTAGCTCCCCACCTCCCTACCCACCTACATACCTACATACCCACCTACATACCCACCTACATACCAAGCCATCCACCTTCCTACTTCAGACTGTGGCTACCTGTACAACTTGTCCAGCCACCTGCCTACCTGCATTATTTACCTCCCACTTACCTGCCTACACTTGTCTCACTCTTCCTCACCCCTGCCTTACCCCTTAATTACCTGCCTACACTTGTCTCACTCCTATCTCACCTGCGTCATTTACCTGCCTACACGTCTCATTCTGACTCACCCCTGCCTTACCCCTTAAATTACCTGCCTACACTTGTCTCAATCTGGCTCACCCCTGCCTTACCCCTTAATTACCTGGCTACACTTGTCTCACTCTGCCTCACCCCTGCCTTACCCCTTAATTACCTGCCTACACTTGTCTCACTCTGCCTCACTCCTATCTCACCTGCATCATTTACCTGCCTACACGTCTCATTCTGACTCACCCCTGCCTTACCCCTTAATTACCTGCCTACACTTGTCTCACTCTGCCTCACCTGCATCATTTACGTCCCACTTACCTGTCTACACTTGCCTAACCCTTGCCTTACCTTCCTACCTACATTATTTACCTTCCACTCACCTGCCTACACGTCTCACTCTGCCTCACCCCTGCCTTACCCCTTAATTACCTGCCTACACTTGTCTCACACTGCCTTACCTGCCTACACTTGTGTCACTTTGCTTCACCCTTGGCCACTCCTACCTCACCCCTGCCCACTCATTCCTAACCTGCCTACACTTGTCTCACTCTTCCTCACCCCTGCCTGCCTTACCCACCTCACCCCTGCCTGCCTTACCTACCTCACCCCTGCCCGTTCTTGTCTTACCTGTTTACACTTGTCTCACTCTGCCTCACCCCTGCCTTACCTACCTCACCCCTGCCCGTTCTTGGCTTACCTGCTTACACTTGTCTCACTCGCCTCACCCCTGCCTTACCTACCTCACCCCTGCCCGTTCTTGTCTTACCTGATTACACTTGTCTCACTCTGCCTCACCCCTGCCTTACCTACCTCACCCCTGCCCGTTCTTCTCTTACCTGATTACACTTGTCTCACTCTGCCTCACCCCTGCCTTACCTACCTCACCCCTGCCCATTCTTGTCTTACCTGATTACACTTGTCTTCTTCTGCCTCACCCCTGCCTTACCTATCTCACCCCTGCCCAATCTTGTCTTACCTGATTACACTTGTCTTCTGTCTCACCCCTGCCTTACCTTCCTCACCCCTGCCCATTCTTGTCTTACCTGATTACACTTGTCTTCTTCTGCCTCACCCCTGCCTTACCTACTCACCCCTGCCCATTCTTGTCTTACCTGATTACACTTGTCTTCTTCTGCCTCACCCCTGCCTTACCTACCTCACCCCTGCCCATTCTTGTCTTACCTGATTACACTTGTCTTCTTCTGCCTCTCTTTGCCTCTCCCTCATTGCATTCTGCAACGTCTTGGTTTCTAATCTGTCTCACTTTTTTATATATTTTCATTATCCTGCCTCATTCTGTCACAAGGGACTGGGGTTCTCGAAAAGAGGCTCCAGTCCTGACGCTATTCTTGACTTACAGTGTGCTGGCTTAATAATCCTCTGAAGTCCTATTTTAACTAACTCATTCTGCCTCACCCCTGTTTGTGTTTGTTTTGTTTTTTTTCCTCACTCCTGTCTCTCTCTCCCCTGCCCCATACGGACGGACGGGCGGATAATGATTGGACAGATAAGATGCGAGTGTATCTGTCTCGGCTAAACGTGTCCCCTTTCTATCCAAATTTGAGGCAGGAATGCGGTTCTAATGCCCTTGGTGAGTGTGAATGACCTGATCCACACTACCTTAATTGTCAGTGAGTGAGTGAGTGAGTAGGTGAGTGAATAAACAGGTTAGTGAGTGAGTAGGTCAGTTATTGAATAAACAGGTGAGTGAGTGAGTGAGTAAGTGGTTGATTGATTTGGTGAGTGATTGAACAAATAGGTGGGTGAGTGAGTGGTTGATTAAAATCGCCAAACAAATGGGCCGAACGTCATGTAATCTGAAAACTAATGAGGCTAAACATGAGGAAGAAGGGTGACCTTAAAAGCGACCCGTCTCCCCTTAATCTTACCTAATCACTCAATTAATCGCACTCACTCCACAACCTACCCACTCACCAATTACTTGATTATTCATTAATTTATTTTATTCGCCTACTCCTCAACCAAAAAATAATTCAATCACTGAATCGTTAACTCTCACTCACTCACTCACTCACCTACGCACTCTCTAGCTCACCAACTCAATCCCTCCTTCATTCCCTCACTCACTTACTTAAGGGGGCTACCCGTTTTTTGTTTTATCTTTCTCTCGAAAGAGAGAAAGAGAGGGTTTGCCCCATTTCTTTGTCAATAATAAGATTGCTCCGTGTCATTTAGGTGTCAATATTTTCCTGGCGAGGGATAGCGAGTCTGTAATTTAAGAGGAACCGGCCTTCGGCCGGGAAATTTTTCTATCGAAAAAATATACAAATTTATCCTCAAGGAGGGTCTCAGGGGTGGGAGGGGAAGGGAGGGAGGGGGGGAGATCTTGATGGAGGTCTAGGAAGGAAACTCAAAACATTATAATACAAATATATAACTGAGGAAATAAATACGCCATCCCCCATTAATGAATGGAAGGTGTAAGTGGTATTATTAACTACAGTCTGTTTATTTGGACCAGACGGTAATGTGACGTGTTTTCATCTTGATTATTCAGCAATTACGAAGATTTGGTTGGGAAATATATTCTTAGTTATAACAAAAACTGGTATTTATAAGATGCAGAGACCAAGCCGTTTCGTATTTGTCCATTCATTATCGATAAATTAGGTGCTATGGGACTCAATTAACCGACAGCTAAAATATAACCTACTATAATAAGTTTCGCCCAAAATCAAAACGGCATACCCAACTACAAAAACTCATATTGGAGCTTGAGAGGGTTAATTGTCTTTACATGGAAAATGGGTTAAAACTGACAAAATAACATACAAATCTCCTCCTTTTTAGCTGGCAGGTTTACGTGGTTTGCCATGTTTATCCTTTTGTGTCCTCTATAGTCCGTTCATTCTAGGTTGGGCAGAAATCGTAACACCTAACCTCTACTAGATAACAAGGGACTGGAGTAACACCTAACCTCTACTAGATAACAAGGGACTGGAGTAACACCTAACCTCTACTAGATAACAAGGGACTGGAGTAACACCTAACCTCTACTAGATAACAAGGGACTGGAGTAACACCTAACCTCTACTAGATAACAAGGGACTGGAGTAACACCTAACCTCTACTAGATAACAAGGGACTGGAGTAATCAAGCTAATATGTCTACCAAATAGGAAGACTTGGCTAGGGAATAGGTGTTAAATTGTCAGCTCATTTGCTCTAGCCCTTCTTGAGTTACAGAGGGCTGGCCGACTCAAGACTCAAGAGCCCGAATAGGAACATCACAACAGAAAACAATAAACACACAAACAAAACAAAATACAAATTCACACACATCTTGGTCATCCAGGAGAAGACCCAGAGACCAGGGTCACCAAGGTCCATCATGCACTTCCCCTAGAGAGAGAGAGAGAGAGAACTTGCAAATGTTAACCCTTTTACTACCGGCGACGTCCTTTTAGTTTTATTTTGTCTACTATTAGCCGATAATAGTCAGTTTATAAAGGGCCTGCAGTAATTAACAGGCTTCATATATCTCACTTAGCCCTTTTATTTTTTACTACCACAGGTCCTTCTTAAACTGCACAAAATCGTCTAATTATAGCTAGAATAAAATAATAAAGACGTCGCCGGTACAGAAGGGGTTAAAAGTCACACAACCACAAATAAACTGGGTCACAACCATTCAACAACCACAGTCCACCGGGTCACAACCTCAATAAACTGGGTCACAACCTCAATAAACCGGGTCACAGACATTCAACACTCACACTACCACAGTCCACCGGGTCACAGCCATAGGTCACAACCTCAATAAACTGGGTCACAGATATTCAACACTCACACACCCACAGTCCACCGAGTCACAACCATGGGTCACAACCTCAATAAACTGGGTCACAACCATTCAACACTCACACAACCACAGTCCACCGGGTCACAACCTCAATAAACTGGGTCACAGACATTCAACATTTCACAACATTCTCAAGCACACAAACATTCACACTCATTCCGATTACGAGGTACCGGCGTAATCTACGGTTTTAAATATCGCCGGATATTTAAAACCGTAGATTTTTTATTTATTTTTTGGGGGGGTGTTCATTCCTTGGGATCTCTGAAACAGCATCTACAACAAAGGACAGATACCACGGCTCGCACCATTTTCTTCAGTTTGCGCTTCAGACGTTTCCCTTTACCCATTTTCTTCTTGTTGTCCTTAAGGATGGTCGGACTACTTTCCTCGCCTTTTTCCTCTCCCTGATCACCCTTTTCCTGGCACGACTCGCCTTTTCCCTCACACACTTCGTATTTTCCCTCACACTCCACATATTTGTCCCCACACTCCACATTTTCTCCCCCACACTCTTCTTCGCCCTTCCCCTCACACTCCACATATTCTCCCCCACACTCTTCTTCGCCCTTCCCCTCACACTCCACATATTTTCCCCCACACTCCACATTTTCTCCCCCACACTCTTCTTCGCCCTTCCCCTCACACTCCACATATTTTTCCCCACACTCCACATTTTCTCCCCCACACTCTTCTTCGCCCTTCCCCTCACACTCCACATTTTCTCCACCACACTCTTCTTCGCCCTTCCCCTCACACTCCATCATATTTTTCCCCCCACACACTTCACCCTTTCCCTCACAGTCCATATATTTTCCGTCGCACTCCAGAATGCTGTCACCATTCTCGGAGACACTTTCAATAACCGGAACGGGAGCATCGGCTGGCACCGCATCAGATCCGTGCGGGTCATTCTCGTAATCCTGTGAGCCTGGCATCGAATCCAACTCTCCTCCATGCGCCAAACTAGGTGCAGCCGTTCCCCATACTTCTTCCGTGGTGCCATCAGAATAAAAAATGATGTCAGGCTCCCCATCCTCACCTTCGATGAACGACTCGATCTCCCTTGGGCATCCATCAACATGCTCAGACTCGGGAAATTCAGTTACTCTTACAAGCTCGGGACATTTACCAACGAAATCGGGGTCACACTGATATTCACCAACGAAATTTGGGTGGGGATATTCATCATCAAAGTAAGGCGCCGGACCTGATTCAACGACATTTGGCTCCGGATATTCAACACCATAATCAAGGTTCGATGGCCTAGGCTCGGGCATTACTTCTGCAACAGATCCGTCGGAATAAAAATAGAGGTCCGGCTCCCCGTCCTCTCCTTCTATTATACTCTCGAGATACACCTCACTGTTTCGATGCTGCATGTTAGGACCGAGAGCCTGTGCTCCGGAGTCAACGGCTGGCGCACTGATGCCAACTGGATAACCTAGGCCCGCATCAAACGCCTCGTAATTGGCGCCAGGAGCCAATTCCTCTGTCACAACCGGTGCCATAAGATGATTGTCAGCCGGATTAAATCCGTTGTTGTTATACCCCCCGCCCCCACGTTTGCGCCCGTCTCTGCCCTTTGGCTGGTTTCGAGAGTCCATAAGTTTTGTTTATAATGAAAGATAAACTAAATAATTAACTTCAAACGATATATCTGAGGAATATTTGTAATGCAAGATAAACTAGGTAATGAACTTGAATAAATAAGTCTGGGGATTTTTTATAATGCAAGATCAAATAGATAATGAACTTTAAAAACTAATTATGAGGAACTCTCAATAATTGTTTGTAAAGAAACCGTTTACCACATTGATATAATTTGTAGGCAACGTGGAATATTTCAGAACAGGAAATATATAGTATTATTATTGCAACTTTAATGATTGGTATTGTGTATTTAAATTATAGTATTAGATGAGATTAAGTATAAGAGGTATAGGTTATAGTGGGAGATGTTGTTAGGTAGTTATATGATAGATGAAGTATATGAGAGATGTTCTTAGGAAGTTATAGAATAGATGAAGTGCATAGGATATTGGTTATAGTGGAATATGTAACTTAGTTATTATAGGCGAGATGAAGTATAAGGGATATAGGTTTTAATGGGAAGATGTTCTTAGTTAGTCATAGGATAGATAAAGTGTAAGGAATGTAAGATAAAGTTTGAGATGTTCTTAGGTAGTTATAGAATAGATAGGCCTATAGATGAAGCATTTTATGATATAGGCTATAATGGGAGATGATATGTGTTAGTTACAAGATAGATGAAGTATAATACATACCGGTATAGGTTATAGGGAGATATATTTTTTGGCGGCTATAGGAGAGATAAAGTGTACGATATATAGGATACAGTGGGAGAAGTTCTTAGGTAGGTACACTTAGGTCTTAGGGGGACACTTGTTACATCCAATTTTGCCTTTTGTCTCCTTCATGCAGAAAAAACCCTAATGATTTTCGCCGTCACCCAAAACAACATTACCATGGGGGGGGGGGGGGGGGCGGTCACTCGTTACACCCAGGTATGGCTTTTGTCTCCTTCATACAAAAAAAAAAAAAAAAAAAAATACCCCAATTATTTTCGCCGTCACACCCCAAACCACATTGCCATACGCCCGTCACGACCTGGTGTCTGTGGACTGTGTAATAAGGGCCGCTGGGGTTATGGTGTCAAATGGAGGGTGTCCGACAAGGTCCATATGTTGGGCCTAAAATCATAACTACTGCACAAATTCATTTTTTTTTTTTTTTTTAATTACCGTCGAATTCACGCACCGAAGGTTCGTGTGAAGTTTGGTGAAAATCCGTCAAACGGTCTAGGAGGAGTTCTCGGACGAACAGACAGACATTTCGGCCGGCATGTACCACTATACGGGGGGCGATACCACTCTGCTTACGCAGAGTTGATAAAGGAATAAATGAATTAATAGAAAAAAAAAAAAAAACGTTCCGTCTCCCCTTAAGTACAGTAAGTGATCGATAGGTGGGTGGTAGTGTATGTGTTAGATTGAATGGGTTAGTTAGGTAGATTGAATGGGTTAGTTAGGTAGATTGAATGGGTTAGTTAGGTAGATTGAATGGGTTAGTTAGGTAGATTGAATGGGTTAGTTAGGTAGATTGAATGGGTTAGTTAGGTAGACTGAATAGGTTAGTTAGGTAGATTGAATGGGTTAGTTAGGTAGATGAATGGGTTAGGTAGATTGAATGGGGTAGTTAGGTAGATTGAATGGGTTAGTTAGGTAGACTGAATGGGTTAGTTAGGTAGATTGAATGGGTTAGTTAGGTAGATTGAATGGGTTAGTTAGGTAGATTGAATTGGTTAGTTAGGTAGATTGAATGGGTTAGTTAGGTAGATTGAATTGGTTAGTTAGGTAGATTGAATGGGTTAGTTAGGTGGATTGAAAGGGTTAGTTAGGTAGATTGAATGGGTTAGTTAGGTAGATTGAATGGGTTAGTTAGGTAGACTGAATGGGATAGTTAGGTAGACTGAATGGGTTAGTTAGGTAGATTGAATGGGTTAGTTAGGTAGATTGAAAGGGTTAGTTAGGTAGATTGAATTGGTTAGTTAGGTAGATTGAATGGGTTAGTTAGGTAGATTGAATGGGTTAGTTAGGTAGATTGAATGGGTTAGTTAGGTAGATTGAAGGGGTTAGTTAGGTAGATTGAATGGGGTAGTTAGGTAGATTGAATGGGTTAGTTAGGTAGCTTGAAGGGGTTAGTTAGGTAGATTGAATGGGTTAGTTAGGTAGATTGAATGGGTTAGTTAGGTAGATTGAATGGGTTAGTTAGGTAGATTGAATGGGTTAGTTAGGTAAATTGAATGGGTTAGTTAGGTAGATTGAAGGGGTTAGTTAGGTAGATTGAATGGGTTAGTTAGGTAGATTGAATGGGTTAGTTAGGTAGACTGTATGGGTTAGTTAGGTAGATTGAATGGGTTAGTTAGGTAGATGAATGGGTTAGGTAGATTGAATGGGGTAGTTAGGTAGATTGAAGGGGTATATACTGTAGTTAGGTAGGTTGAAGGGGTATATACTGTAGTTAGGTAGATTGAATGGGTTAGTTAGGTAGATTGAATGGGTTAGTTAGGTAGATTGAAAGGGTTAGTTAGGTAGATTGAATGGGTTAGTTAGGTAGATTGAATGGGTTAGTTAGGTAGATTGAATGGGTTAGTTAGGTGGATTGAAAGGGTTAGTTAGGTAGATTGAATGGGTTAGTTTGGTAGATTGAATGGGTTAGTTAGGTAGACTGAATGGGATAGTTAGGTAGACTGAATGGGTTAGTTAGGTAGATTGAATGGGTTAGTTAGGTAGATTGAATGGGTTAGGTAGATTGAATGGGTTAGTTAGGTAGATTGAATGGGTTAGTTAGGTAGATTGAAAGGGTTAGTTAGGTAGATTGAATGGGTTAGTTAGGTAGATTGAATGGGTTAGTTAGGTAGACTGAATGGGATAGTTAGGTAGACTGAATGGGTTAGTTAGGTAGATTGAAGGGGTTAGTTAGGTAGATTGAATGGGTTAGTTAGGTAGATTGAATGGGTTAGTTAGGTAGATTGAATGGGTTAGTTAGGTAGATTGAATGGGTTAGTTAGGTAGATTTAGTTGTGTAAATATAGATGCGAATGACTGTAGATCAGGGTGTTGGTTACTTCCTCTCTGCTGGCTAGATGACGACACCTTATTTTATACGTCACATATTTGGAGAGAGCAGCTATACCGTCGTTCACAACATCTTCGAATATGGACGGGTTTCTTCTATGAATCTATGCTATAAGTTGGTGACGATATAGGGGGTATTTTCTTGACCAGGATATTTGTAGAACAGCGGGAACGATCAGATCACCTCAAAAAAACTCTTGACGCTTGGCGTGGACTCGATCTGAGGTTAATTTGGTTTGTAGTCCACCACGCTATCCACTGTGCCGGAGTAGAAAATAAATATGTGAACTGGTAGATGTAATTGTGATCGCAATGACAGGGATGGAAATGACACGTAAAATATGTTAACATAAGAAAATGGGAGTCTGCAGAAAGCCGATTGGTCCACACAAGGCAGATCCCTCTCACATCCAACCCCAATTACAAGGCCTAATTATAGGCCCAGCTCACTAATACCATGAGGACCGACCTCACCAAAACGGTCAGAGGACAGACAATGGAGGTCTGTAGAGCGCCGATTGGTCCACACCTGGCAGATCCCCCTCACACCCAACCCATCTCGTCCATATTCCTATCATGTCTTAAAGCTCGGACTGTAAATTCTATATTGTCGCAGGGACCATATTGCACATATGTTTTCACCGACAAGAAATATTTTATCATAGGCATGTTTTCATCGGCAAGAAATATTTTATCATAGGCCTATTATAGTATTTGTTATTACCTTGAATTAAGCGATAAGATAGACGTGGTTATTAAGGGGAGGCAGAGGTTTTTCTCGACCCCCTTCTCCCTCATGTTTATCCTCATTAGTTTTGAGATTTTAAGGCGTTCCGACTATGAGTGTGGCTATTTTACCACTTTCGTCCCATTTCCTTGTCAATTTTAAGAACTTTTGTGCCATTTATAAGTGTCGATTTTTGCATGGCGAGCGATAGCGAGCCTGTATTTTTAAGATATTTTTAAGGTATTTTTAAGATTCGGACGGGATATTTTTCTATCGAAAAATGTAAACATTTATCGGTCTAGGGAGTTTTTTTAAGCTTGATGGAGGGCTAGCGAGGACACTAAATATATATATATATATATGGTCGTGGCCGCCTCCGGACTCATCTTCACATACGAAGAAACCACCGATGGTCATCTACCCTTCCTCGACCTCCTTGTCTCCCTCCACGACCACGGCTTCAAAACTACAGTGTACACCAAACCTACTAACAATGGCCAATGTCTTAATGGGGAAAGTGAATGCCCTAAACGATACCATCAGTCCACCATCGCCGCCTATGTCAGGAGAGCCCTCACCCATTGCACCACCTGGAATGACACACACAATGAATTGGAAAGGCTCACCCAGGTCCTAGTCAACAATGGGTATTCCAACACTGACGTCACCAATGCCATCAACCACCACCTAGAAAAATGGTACAAACAAGACCCCCCTAGCACCAACCCGGCCAATGACATTACATTTTTCTACAGAAACTACATATCTTCCGACCACACAACAGACGAATCCATTATGAAAGAAATAATTCACAAAAACGTCCTCCCCACCAACCCTGACAATAAAATAAAACTCATTATTTACTACAAATCTCCTAAGACCTCCAACCTTGTCCTCCGTAACCGCCCCATTTCCACCAACCAACCGAAAGACGATCATGTGATATACCAGCATATTTGCACCTCTGGGGACTGTGGACCCCTATCCTATGTTGGAATGACACAGACTCGCCTTTCCCGTCGACTAACCCTCCACCTTCAATCTGGCGCTATAAAAGATCACTATCAAGCCCCCCACCATCTTGCCCTTACTCGCGCCGACCTAGACAAACAAACTACCATACTCGACAAAGAATCAGACCCCAGAAGACTAGCTATTTTAGAAGCTCTATATATCCAAACGCTCAACCCCAGCATCAACAACCAAACACAAGACCTTCAAATTCTTCCTTCAGGCAAGCGCTACAGGCATACTGCCCTCGTTCCTCTCGCCCTGTGCCCCCCTCCCGTACCTTTCCGCGATCAGCACACTACTGACAACACCAACCAATCACAGCCACCCACAGCCAACAACCAACCACCGATAAGATTTAGTGCCCGTCTCGCGAATAGACTGCCTTCCACCAATGAACAGCCACCCCACACCCAGTAGCTCCGCCCACCTACCTATTCTTGATCCTCGAATTTTGTATAAATATGTTGCTTTGTCCTTATTCTAATCATTACCTGCCCATTCCCTGAAGATGCAAGATGTTTACTTGTGAAACGTTGGATCCACCATGAATTTTGCTAACCTGTTGTACCTCATCTCTGAACCCCAGAGGAAAATTGTTAGAAATATTGAAAGCTGTAACAATAAAATACTGAATGCTGAAACTGCTGTTGCCTTTAACCTCGTCTGTTTAAAAGAGAATCTATTACCTGGCTATACTAACATATATATATATATATATATATATATATATATATATATATATATATATATATATATATATATATATATAGGCCTATATATACAGTATATATATATATATTTATATATATATATATACTGTATATATATATGAATGAATACAAAAATAGACTATAAAACTAACCACTGCCCCCTCTTAAGACTTAAATACGCCTTTCTACATTTGATTTGATAATTATGTATAGACACTCATAATTATGTATAGACACACTCATAATTATGTATAGACACACTCATAATTATGTATAGACACACTCATAATTATGTATAGACACACTCATAATTATGTATAGACACACTCATAATTATGTATAGACACACTCATAATTATGTATAGACACACTCATAATTATGTATAGACACACTCATAATTATGTATAGACACACTCATAATTATTGACTCTCCTAATGGTCAAAAGAAATAGTGTGTGGTGTCAGTATATCGAGCTAAAATTAAGATGAACATTATCTATTCCTCCTCCTCCTCCTCCTCCTCCTGCACACTCCACATCTGTGAGTCCGTTATCACTCCCTTCAGTCCACTCTGACAACACATCCATCACTCATGTAGATTGTGGCGTCACTTATAGTCCATCCTATCCACCCCACCACCTCTCTATCCATCCTATCCACCACACCTCTTTATCCACTACCAGCCACGGACAATGCTTCATGCACCTTTAAGGGGACATTGGCTGTTTGTTTGGTCTATTAATTAATGTATTTATATATTTTTGTTTGTTAGTTTCCTCCCTAGACCTCCATCAAGCTTAGAAAAACACCTCCTAGGCCCCCCCCCCCCCCTTCAAGATAGATTTGTACATTTTCGGTAGAAAAATGTCCCGGCCAAAGGCCGATTCCTCCTTAAATTACAGGCTCGATGATTTAGAAGTAATAATAATAATTTAGAAGTAATCGGCCTTCGGCCGGAACATTTTTCTATCGAAAAACGTACAAATTTATCTTGAAAGGGGGTCTAGGGGGTGTTCTTAAAGGCTTAATGGCGATCTAGCGAGGAAAGTTAATAAAGGTAATAAGGTTAATGAAGTTAATAAAGGTAATAAGGTTAATGAAGTTAATAAAGGTAATAAGGTTAATGAAGTTAATAAAGGTAATAAAGTTAATGAAGTTAATAAAGGTAATAAGGTTAATGAAGTTAATAAAGGTAATAAAGTTAATGAAGTTAATAAAGGTAATAAGGTTAATGAAGTTAATAAAGGTAATAAGGTTAATGAAGTTAATAAATAAATATATAGAGCAAAAAACCAGCACTACCCCCCTTAAATAGCTATCGATCAGTGCCCCGCCCACCCGCCCACCCTCACTGTTGATTGGTTACTTCTTCAGCTCCGTGCGTCAGTGTGTTGTGCTGTTGTTGATGGATCACATGTTAAGGGGAGATTTTTAGTGTGTTTCCTAGACTTCCATCAAGCTTGAAATTACATCCCCTTGACCCCCTTTCAAGATAAATTTGTACATTTTTCGGTAGAAAAATTTCCCGGCCAAAGGTCGGTTCCTCTTAAATTACAGGCTCGCTATCGCTCGCCAGGAAAAAATCGACACCTAAATGGCACGAAAGGTCTTAAAAGTGACATAAATGGGGTGAAAGTTCTTAAAATCGCCAAACTAATGGGGCGAACGTCTTACAATCTAAAAAACAATGGGGCTAAACATGAGGGAGAAAGGGGTAAGGAAAAAAATCCCTCAAGTGGAAATCTGCCCTTAACACAGCCTTTACACCAGCGAATATACTGGTAATTGTTTAAAGGGGGGGATGGTTCGACACTTTTTGGTCGATTTTCTTTCTTTTTTTCATTTATTAATCATACTGGGCGTATCTATTTCATCATATATTTATCTTTTTACTGTTTCTGTTTTTTTCCTTTTCTTTCTCCCTAGACCTCCATCAAACTTGATGTCTCGGCACCAAGTATATTTTTATGAATATAATTAGTATCAGCATTATCTAAACTTAATTTATTCATTTCAAGTGAGATATACAAACATGTTCCTACACTTGCCCACCCTATTCATCATCTGGCAGACATTAATACAGCACAGAGCGAGCCAAACGTAATGACAGCTGAGACATGACTTATTAGCTCCACTGTACCACCGGCCAAATAAGTCAGGTCTCCGCTGCCATTACGTTTTGCTCTTTATGTGCTGTATTAATGTCTGTCAGATGTTGAATAGGGTGTATAGATAGGGACATGTATGTGTATCTCATTCGAAACGATGAAGTAACGCTTAACTATTGCTGATACCAATTATTGATCAAAGTATACTTGGTGCCGCGACATCACTTATTTGGCCAACTGTACTGCCGGCCACTTTACACTCTAGATTACTGTTCTTAAAGGGGGAGGGGCCTATTTAGTTCATCATTTATTTACCTTTTTACGTTTTTCCCCCTTCACTCCCAAGACCTCCATCGTGTAAAAAAAAAAAAAAAAAAAAAACCCTAAGACCCTCATCAAGATCATTTTTGTTTTCATTTTTCGATAATAAAATTAAATCGTCAAACTAATGGGGCCAACGTCTAAAATCTAAAAACGAATGAGGCTAAACTTGAGGGAGAAGGGGGTTTCTAAACGATATATCCCCCCCCCTTCATTTATTACCCTCGACCTTCCTCACGGTGTACAAGCCAGAGATATTGACCACAGAGCTACCCAGGAGGCGATTACAGACATACTACTTTAAACACTGACCTGTTTTATGTGATTTGTAATCCATGTATGCTGAATTTATACATGGTTATCATTTTAACGACTAGACAAGTACTTCTAAGCAGGAAAATCGCCTGGTGCTCTTGCTTGAATGAATAAATATATGTAATTGGATTCGGGGATAGACTATTATTTTAAGAACATAAAAACATAAGATCGCGGGTAGAGTAGGATCAGTAAATTTGCTGATGATACTAAAATGGGTTTCCCCACATTACCACGTCCTCCTGCTGCACGACTATTTAGGGGGTAGTGCTTAGTTCTGGGTCTATATATTGACTTATTTATATATTGTATAGTAACCTCGCTAGACCACCATCAACCTTAAAACACACCCCCTAGACCCCCTTCAATATAAATATATTGTATAGTAACCTCGCTAGACCACCATCAACCTTAAAACACACCCCCTAGACCCCCTTCAATATAAATATATTGTATAGTAACCTCGTTAGACCTCCATCAACCTTAAAACACACCCCCTAGACCCCCTTCAAGATAAATGTGTATATTGTTCGACAGAAAAATGTCCCGGTTCCTCCTATAATTACAGGCTTACTATCGCTCGCCAGGAAAAAGTCGACACCTAAATGGCACGAAAGGTCTAAATATTGACAAAGAAATGGTACGAAATTTCTCAAAATCGTCAAACTAATCGAACGAACGTCTTAAAACCTCAAAGGTAATGGTGCTAAGCATGAGGAAAAATAAGCAACCTCCTCCCCCTTAATACCTTATGACTCGGAAAGACCAGATTATCTTGGTCTCCCTGGGGCTGTTGAGGGAGAGAGAGAGAGAGAGGTTTTGTTATTATTGCGAGAACTGTGGAGAAATATTATGTTGTGCAGGTTATTATGATGCTGGGAGAACATTTGAGAGAGACAGAGAGAGAGAGAGAGATGTTTTGTTATTATTGCAAGAACTGTGGAGAAATATTATGTTGTGCAGGTTATTATGATGCTGGGAGAACATTTGAGAGAGAGAGAGAGATGTTTTGGTATTGCGAGAACTGTGGAGAAATGTATGTTGTGCTGGTTACTATTATTATTATTTAGAGACGACTTTGGAGAAACATAATATTGTGTTGTGTTGGTTATTATAATGCTGTGAGCATATTTGAGAGAGGGAGGGAGAGGTTTGCAATTATTTGAGATAACTGTGGAGAAATATATGTTGTACAAGTTATTATGATGCTGTAAGGGAACATTTGAGAGGGAGAGGTTTGTTATTATTTGCCCCTTCTGTACCAGTGCCGTCCTTATAACTTTATTCTGGCTACTATTAGATGATTTTATTCTGTTCAAAAAGGGCCTCGGGCAATTAACAGGCTTAGATCTATCTCACTTAACCCGTTAGACTACCACAGATCCTTCTCAAACTGCACAAAATCGTCTAAATATAGCTAAACTAATACTAAAAAGACGTCGCCAGTACAGAAGGGGTTAAGGGATCTGGAGAAATATATATGTTTTGCAAGATAATCTAGTGCTGTGAGAGTATTTACGAGTTGTCTGGGAAGAGATAAAAGTCCATGAGAAAAGTGGCAGTCGAAAAAAAAAACACACACCGAAGGATAGAGTTATGAAGAGTAGGAAAATACTGCGGGGAAAAAGGGTGTGATGGCGGAGAGTATGCAGACTAAATATGCAGACGGCACTCCTCCATATTACCACGTCATACTGCTTTACGACTATTAGTACCTTGTTACCGAGGAAGACCAGACTAGTGTGGTTTCTTCGGGGGGTTTGGGAGGGAGAGAGAGAGGTTAGTTATTATTGTATTTTGTGATGGTTACTATTTTGTTGTGAGAAAATTTGAGAGGGTTAGGTAGAGGTTTGCTATTATTGTGAGAACTGTGGAGAAATATATGTTGTGCTGGTTACTATGATGCGTTTGAGGGGGGAGTCGTGGTATTGTGGGAGCAGGATTTTAGAGAGGAGGGAACAATAATGGTGGAGAGTGAGACTTGTGATAAGTGAGATTATTATGGAAAGAACTAATGGAGATATCGCACGAGAGCTTTTATCCTCAATTTTTGATGAGCAACGTTTTTCCTAAGTCCTTCTCGGTGTATTTTGCTCTGGAATAGGGAACTAGACTAAAGATATATTAATTTAGGTGAAAAAATCGCTCAAAACGTTTATCTCCTACGCTATCAGGCGACAAAAGTTGAGGATAACAGCGCTCGTGTGATACCAGTTTAAGTAATGAAGAGGAAGAATACATTATGAGGGACTTGGGAGTTGTTTGGAATAATTGAGTTGGGAGAGAAAATGTTGATGGAGTATAGATGATTAACCCCTCCAGTCCCAGCGTCGATACTGTCCCGACGGCTATGTATGTAATGCTCAGCCCCAGCGTCGATACTGTATCGACGGCTATTCTCGACCTTATTTACCCCTGTTGTAGGGTTTGTAGAGGATTAATATTCGTATGGGAACTACTTTAGGATACCAAACAACAAAAGGAGTAGTTGCCAACACCCCAAATACAGCCGGGTGGGCGTGAGGGTATGTTAGGCGTGGTGCGTCGGTACATGATTTCCCTCGCGAGTGACACACCATGTCCGACTGCCAATGCTATGGACTCACACCGCGAAGTGAGTGTTGAGGAGACGATATCGATGTTTTTTCATTACGAGGATAGTGATACCGAATCATCTGATGAAGAGTTTGAGGAGGATTACCAGCCAACACTGGAGGATATAGAGGAAATGGAAGGGGAGACACCCATTGTTCCTGTTGCTCGTGGCGTCTCGGTGTCGCGGCCTGTTTCTCGTACCTCCACTTCCACCTCCCCAGACTGTGTTTGCCACAGTGTTTCAGGGACTGCCACACTCTTGAACACTAACAAACTGCCTTTAAATTACCGCATAATATAAGTGACAGTGACACTCGCAATGCGATAATCTTAACCTAAATAATATGCGGTAACAGTGGAAGAGTAAAAGCGAAAGTAGCGTAGCCCACGAGCCTAGCCACAGAAAGTGAGTCATGCTGTGGTGGCAGGCTGAGCATGCATTCGTGTGATGTGTTTTGTTATGGTACGGGAGACAAGATGGCCGCCCATCACCATGGCAACCAGGATGCGTTCGAGACTTGCCAGATACTGGTACTGTAAACACTGTACTTTACGCACTTTATAACACTCTACCAACACTCACAATGACTTTCAGTGATAGTTATAATTATTTTATGCTTTGTGGAGGCACACATGTTGCTTGAGTGGTGTAAAAATAACTCTCCTTCGAAAATTGAAGGCATCGTACATCAGCCTCACTCACCCACCCAGCAGCCCGGGAGTCTTGAAAAGTCACACAGGATTTTATTATTCCTGCTGATAATGTCAATGAGGCAGTAGGTTTCATACATAATATATTGGTACTAAATATTTGGAGAAAAAAAATATTTGCCACATTATGTTTCAAATCCGTGTTTACAAGATCATTATGATGAAAATGATGCCATGCAAAATATATCCAAACAGTCTTCTATGTTTTCAAAGTGATTTTCTTTTTGTATATATCATTGCATGTATATCAGAGAGAGAGAGAGAGAGTGTGAGTGAGTGAGTGAGTGAGTGAGTGAGTGAGTGTGTGTGAGTGAGAATTGGGTGGTACCAGGAGAGGAGGGGGGGACAGCTACCAACCACTTATTGCTTGAGTCTCGTAAAAGCAACAATTAAGCCAGGTGTTGCTTCTTTAAAGGGGGTTGATGGCTTTCCAATATGGCGGCTGCGGTGGTGCTAACATATACACTAAGGTATTATGGGGGGAGCGGCTGGCTTTTGTGGCCCCTTTCTCCTTCGTGTTTAGTCCCGTTGGTCTTTAGATATTTAAGACGTTCGGCCCATTAGTTTGGCATTTTTAAGACTTTACACCCCATTTCTTTGTCAATATTAAGACCTTTCGTGCCATTTAGGTGTCGATTTTTTCCTGGCGAGCGATAGCGAGCCTGTAATTAACCCTTTCACTGTGGGTGACGTTCTGGAACGTCCTGGCAAGTTACAGCAATTTCCAGGCTTTAAAAGCCTGTAAAAAAACTTAAAAATCGAGTGTCAGTGGGCGGGAGCGTGAGGGGCCCACCTCCGACCCTCAGAGCACCGAGCGGCTCACTCAGGTTGACTGTGTCTCGCGCGGGTCTCTCTCTGTGTCTCCCAACAGTGTAGCCAAGCGAGCGAGTGTTACATAATAGCGGGTTTCCCGCGTTTCACTGGCACCACTGCGGGTGAACCAGACCACGTACGGGGCCCGTTCTGGTGTCATTTTGAAGCTATTCTCGCCTAGTTTTCGGCAGAATACACTTCATTTAATGCAGATACTTGATTTATCATTCAGGAGTGCCTGATTATGCCCTAAATAGCCCAAACATGGCTGCAGCCAAAGGGTTAAGAGTGACCGGCCTTCGGCTGGGACTTTTTTCTACCGAAAAATTTACAAATTTATCTTGAAGTGGGGTCTAGGTGGTGTTTTTTACAGGTTGATGGAGGTCTAGGGAGTAAACTAAAAAATTATATAAATATAAATCAATAAGCCAATAAATACGGCCATCCCCCCTTAATGATGATGACTGGTAGTGTCCTGTTAATGTTGGTATTTGATGGGTTTTGTGGTTGTAATGTTATATATATATATATATGTGTTTGTATTTTAGTGTTTTAGAATGGGGGTATTTATGCCACTGACAGTAACATATACATTGGGATCTTAATGGTTATGACTTGTGGTGGTAATGGCTTGTTGGTGTGGGTAGTTTTCTGTTTTTGTGGTTGTAATATGTTTTTTTTTTTTTTTTTTTTTTTTGCATTTGGCTGTTTTAGGATGTGTTATTTGTATCTGTTTCAAATATGGGGCAATGGTGACGGTAACTTATACATTGACATTGAAATGATGATGACTTGTGCTTGTGTTGTCATGTTACTGTTTGTTTTGTTATAATTCGAATGCTCATTTTATATCCCTTTATTTATTTTATTTTATTTTATTTTATTATTATTATTATTATTATTATTATTATTATTATTATTATTATTATTATTTTGTTTTTGTTTGTTTTTTCCACACTGTCAAAATATTATTGGTAGATGTCGCGCCCGGGCAACTTGACCTAGCGATTGGTGACAACGCCTAATGTTCATGTCCTTGGTGTTTGTATGACTTGTTTGTGCTTGTAATGTCCTCTTGGTGTTTATATGACTGGAATAATAAAGCAATTGGGCTATATTTTTGATCATGTAGATTTTTTTGTTCGTAATTATAAAGAAATGATATAATTTTGATCGTGTAGCATTTAGTAGATCCAAAGACAATATGTTATCCTATGCCAGTAGCCTATTGGTGAATGTGTATTATGGTACGGTATATTTGAGTGTAGAGAGGCTAATGACACCAGTGGCCCCAATATTGGCCGATCTCTGTTACTATAGGGTCTCTGCTCCCAACAACTCCTAATCCAACCGGGTGCAAGCAAACCGGTTCTATGTGGTTCCCTCCCATAAAAGAACCAATCAGTGTGCGGAAGGGTGTAAACACGGCTCCTTATTGGCCGGCCACAAGGAGCTACATCGTCCAATCAGCCCCTGGAATAATAAGGTTCGCAGTTTGAGGACAACTTCGGGGGTTCTTGTCGTCTTGGCTTTGGTTGGGGGAATTACTTTATCATTATGCTTATTTCGTATATGTATTAAGGGGGGATGGGCCGGTTTTCTGGCCCCCTTCTCCCTCATGTTTAGCCTCATTGGTTTTTAGCTTGTAAGACGTTCGGCCCATTAGTTTGGCGATTTTAAGACTTGAATTATTCCCCATTTATTTGTCAATATTAAGACCTTTCGTGCCATTTAGGTGTCTATTTTTTTCTGGCGAGTGATAGGGAGCCTGGGATTTTTCTACCGAAAAATAAAACAAGCTATCTTGAAGGGGGATCTTGAGGGATTTTTTTTTTTTACAGCTTAATGGAAGTCTAGGGAGGAAGCTCGAAAAATAGTAATATGATAAAACAATGTGGATTGGACTCGTTAGCCTTGGTCGGCAACCCATCTAGGGGAGACAACCTTATACAAATCTGGGTGGATGAGACTCTTCAGCCTTGGTCGGCAACCTTTCTAGGGGAGTAAACCTGATACAAATCCGTACTGCTTACCTAAGGGTAAGGCAAGTTAGTGGATGGACTAGCCGAACACCACTGTAGAAAAATAGTGCTAACAAGATACACAGAGGGCCTCGGAGTCGGACGGATCCTAAATTGAGCGGTCAATCCTGTAAGTCCTTTAGTGAACTGGCTCGGGATGTCCCTCCTACAGGGAATAGGTCCGCTTGGGGGCATTCTGTGTATGGCCACCCTCATATGGGGAGTAAGGCGTCCAGCAATAGATAGATAGATAGATAGATAAAACAATAAGTAAATAAATAAGCTCATCTCCCCTTAAGAAGAGCCTAAGGTGTTTTGGATAGGGGGCCTTTGCTTTTGCCTTGTCCCGATCGCCAACAGTATATTTCCCTCGTATCCTACCGGTATATCTACAGACACTTTCACCTGTTCAGTACCGGTGACGTCCATTTCATTCTATTCTGGCAAGTATTAGACGATTGTATTCAGCTTAGGGAGGACGTGTACCCATTAAAAGCCTGCAAACTATCTCGATTCATCCTTTACGCCATCATGTATCCTTCCTAAGCTTCATCAAATCGGCTAAATGTAGCTCAAATCAAATATAAAAGGACGTCGCTGGTACAGAAAGGATTAATTGGTTTGGCGACAGAAAATCCAGCCAAAAATCACTGTTTATACTTACATCATGGCATCTTGTTGCCACCAGTGTGCTAACCCTGCCCTTCAGAGCAGTGACTCGGCCTATAGAAAAATTGGCATGTGTCATTAAAATTAAAACAAGTAAAGGCAAATTACTGGGGGATGGGGGGGGGGGGACAGGAGGCTAGGAATCCTCCTCCTCTTGTATAGTTCTCCTACTCGACGAGAAAGTGGTCCCGGTCCTGAGAATAGGAACTTTAAATGTTGTTTATGTTCGGGCTCTGTCTTGTGTCGGCCACGCCCAGCAATAGGGTATGTGCCTGAGTACATACATACATACATACATACATACATACATACATACATACATACATACAATGACAAATTACAAATGTAGTAAGACTTGTAATATCAGGAAGACGTGTAGAAGACGGCGGCAAATAAAAAGAAGATATATAATTAAAATCCGAAAGTCATAATTGCAGTGGTAAGAGGCCAAGTAGTTAACGCGGTAATAGGTTGGCGTTAAATAGCGCCGCGGTGGTGGCTGCGGTCAGTTACGGGGAAGGGAAGTGGATTTGCATTTTTACGTCCTCATTTTACGTCTTCTTGTGGGACTCCGGCATATTCCGCAGGTTTGGACAGCTTTATAGGCTTGTGTTACGTTTTACCAGGACGAGCAAGGTGACTTATCCTACGTTAACCTCACCTAACTTAATGGGTATAGTGGCTATTTTGTGGGTCTAGTAATTTATTTATTCATTTATTTTTTAGTTTCCTCGCTAAACCTCCATCAAGCTTTAAAAAACACCCCCTTGACCTCCCTTCAAGATAAATTTGTACATTTTTCGGTAGAAACATTTCCAGACCGAAGGCCGGTTCCTCTTAAAATTACAGACTCGCTATCGCTCTCCAGGATAAAATCGACACCTAAAAGGCACGAAAGGTCTTAAAATTGACAACGAATTGGGATGAAAAGTGTTTAAATCGTCAAACTAATGAGCCGAACGTCTTATAATCTCAAAATTAATGGGGCTAAACATGAGAAAGAAGGCGGGCCAGAAAAACGACCCATCTCCCCACCTAAGTTAACTTATCACCGAAGTTTGGATGGGTTGATACACTTGCGGTACCGTACTATAGTTTACCAGGACGATTACAGCAAGCGATCCCGACCTAGCCTGACCTCACTTGAGGGGGGGGGGGGGGGAAATCTGGGTTTTTTCTCTTTCTGGGTTGTACCCATTTGGCCCCATTAAACCTATTATTTTAAGACGTGTATCCCCATCCAGGTGTCGATTTATACCTGGCGAGCGATAGCGAGCCACCATATTTTGGATAATGAGTTATACAGCTGGCTAAATTTGTAAATGTTTCGAAAGAAAAATGGGCGAAGCTGGATTTCTCCGTAAAATGCTAGTTTGCTATCGTTGCTATATATATACCGGGTATATATATATATATATATATATATATATATATATATATATATATATATATATATATATATATATAAAGAGTGCACCAGTATCTGAACCCTACCAAACTTGGACAATCTGCTCCCATGACCAAACCAATGGCAGGAACAGGGAGGGGAGAGAACGAGAGCTTGCAGGGAGGCAGACAGGCAGGCAGTTATTAAAGGGTCTGTTTTCACAGGACTTCAGACGAATAGTTTTAACCAATTGGGAAAAGACTCATTCTTCCCTGTCCCTGTGTGTTACTCAGTTACTCAGTTACTTGTTCGTCAAGGGGAATCCACGCAATGCGAGCTAAGCTCATTATTATCGCGCCTCCTTAACTGGGAATGTATTGCGTGAAATGCATGTTAAGTGTTTTATGTACTGTTGGAATGGCTGTGGATGTGTGTGTAGTCTGTATTTTAGCCAATTGGCGACATCGGAAACGAAGGCTTAGGGTGGATCTGTATGGTACCATTCTCACTATAGACGGTACCGTCTCGCCCGAAGGCTTAGGTAGCCATCAGCTTAGGTGAACCATATGATACCCATCTCGCCTTGTACCATTTTTGCCAACCCCAGATGGGACGTCACAACGTCGTCCACTTATTCCAGGTACCTATTTACAGCTAGGTGACCTGAGGCTAACACATGAAAGGAGACAAGCCCAATTTGTCTCCGCCCGGCCGGGGATTGAACCCCCGACCCCTCGTGTGTGAGACGAGAGCTCTACCTACTAGGCTACGGGCTGTGTGTGTGTGTGTGTGTGTGTGTGTGTGTGTGTGTGGTATTCGTTGTAAAAAACTTGCATTTTATTTGCGCTGGATGATTTTGCACAATGTAGGATACACTGCGAGACTGGCTACTGAAAATGTTAATAAGGCCATTTAGGAAGACGGGAGAGAATATAAATATGTCAAGAACTATTATTAAACGATTGTAACTCTTATAAATTTTCCTGGTATATTATGAAGGAGCTAATGTGAGGAGAGTCAAGTATAAGAAGTGCCAGTCACTGATTCCTGTTTGGTGGATCATGGATATTTTGGGAGTTTTGGAGGACCAGATGTATTACTGTGGGATTGACCTAATCATTTGGTATTAATTTTATTATGATTATTATTAATTTGTGTTCTTATTATTAGTATAATAATTATCATGTTTTATTATTATACTGTCTTTTCCTCCTATATATTTATTTATGATTGTATTTATTCATATATTTATTTATTTAATAATTATATTTTGTGTGTGTGTGTGGGGGGAGGGGGGGGGGGGGCTGCATTGTGTCTATGCATGCTAGTACCGGTATGTGATATTTCTCTACATTAGTATTGAAACTACAACCGCTCACTCCTGTCTGTTCATCTGTAGGTTTATTGCTCACAATAATTAACACCTACTCATAAATGCTCACTCACACCGGGTAACACGTTCTAACACAGACACAATCACTCACGCACACATACTTACACACATCTATTCAAACACAGACACACCTACCCATGTTCAATCTTGGTATAGTATTACTCAAGCCACTCACCCATATTCACTTGTATACACTCACTCACAAATACAATAACTCACACACTAACACACACATACTTACACAACCACTCACACCATGAAAATCACTGGCATCATCACAATTACGCACATACGCAAACATACACAAAGTCTCATACACACTCAATCCCACTAAACTATGGTAATCACTCACATAGCACACAGACCCATTGTATTCTCTCTCTCTCAATTCTCATCCCCCTCTTGCCCTACCCACACCTCCTAATGACTCACCATCCTCCCCGCCCCCACCCCAGCTCCTAATGCCTCACCATCCTCCCCGTCCCCACCCCCACCTCCTAATGCCTCACCATCCTCCCCGTCCCCACCCCCACCTCCTAATGCCTCACCATCCTCCCCGCCCCACCCCACCTCCTAATGCCTCACCATCCTCCCCGTCCCCACCCCACCTCCTAATGCCTCACCATCCTCCCCGTCCCCACCCCACCTCCTAAAGCCTCACCATCCTCCCCGTCCCCACCCCCACCTCCTAATGCCTCACACCATCCTCCCCGCCCCCACCCCACCTCCTAATGCCTCACCATCCTCCCCGTCCCCACCCCAGCTCCTAATGCCTCACCATCCTCCCCCTCCCCACCCCCACCTCCTAATGCCTCACCATCCTCCCCGCCCCCACCCCACCTCCTAGTGCCTCACCATCCTTCCGGACCCCGCCCCCACCCCCTAATGCCTCACCATCCTCCCGGCCCCCACCCCCACCTCCTAATGCCTCACCATCCTCCCCGCCCACCCCACCTCCTAATTGCCTCACCATCCTCCCCGTCCCCACCCCCACCTCCTAATGCCTCACCATCCTCCCCGCCCCCACCCCACCTCCTAATGACTCACCATCCTCCCCGCCCCCACCCACACCTCCTAATGACTCACCTTCATCCCCGTCCCCATCCCCATCTCTTTATGCCTCTTCATCCTCCCCGTCCCCACCCCCACCTCCTAATGCCTCACCATCCTCCCCGTCCCCACCCCCACCTCCTAATGCCTCACCATCCTCCCCGTCCCCACCCCCACCTCCTAATGCCTCACCATTCTCCCCGTCCCCACCCCCACCTCCTAATGCCTCACCATCCTCCCCGTCCACACCCCCACCTCCTAATGCCTCACCATCCTCCCCGTCCCCACCCCCACCTCCTAATGACCCACCATCCTCCCCGTCCCCACCCCCCCCCCCTAATGACCCACCATCCTCCCCGTCCCCACCCCCACCTCCTAATGACCCACCATCCTCCCCGTCCCCACCCCCACCTCCTAATGACCCACCATCCTCCCCGTCCCCACCCCCACCTCCTAATGACCCACCATCCTCCCCACCCCCACCCACACCTAATACCTCACCATCCTCCCCGTCCCCACCCCCACCTCCTAATGCCTCACCATCCTCCCCGTCCCCACCCCCACCTCCTAATGACTCACCATCCTCCCCGTCCCCACCCCCACCTCCTAATGACTCACCATCCTCCCCGTCCCCACCCCCACCTCCTAATGACTCACCATCCTCCCCGTCCCCACCCCCACCTCCTAATGACTCACCATCCTCCCCGTACCCACCCCCACCTCCTAATGACTCACCATCCTCCCCGTCCCCACCCCCACCTCCTAATGACTCACCATCCTCCCCGTCCCCACCCCCACCTCCTAATGACCCACCATCCTCCCCGTCCCCACCCCTACCTCCTAATGACTCACCATCCTCCCGTCCCCACCCCCACCTCCTAATGACCCACCATCCTCCCCCACCCCCACCCACACCACCTAATGACCAACCCCTCTCCCCACCACACTTCCTAATGACCTACTATCCTCCCCACCCCCACCTCCTAATGACCAATTATCTTCCCCACCAACACCCCCATCCCCACCCACACCTGCTAATGACCCACCATCCTCCCCCCCCCCCCCCCACCTCCTAAGGATCAACCCCTCTACTCACCCCACCCCCACCCACACTTCTTAATGACCAACCATCCTCCCCACCCCCATCCCCACCTCCTAATGACCATCTATCCTCCCCACCCGTCCCCACACCCCCATCTCCTAATGACCATCTATCCTCCCCTCCCCACACCCCTTCCACACATCCTAATGACCAACCATCCTCCCTACCCCTTACCCCCACCCCCACCCCCACCCAAACCCACAACACCTAATGACAAACCATCCTACCCACCTACCCCCACCCCAACCCACACCCACACCACCTAATGACTCACCATCCTCTTCACCCACACCCACACATCCTAATAACCCCCCTCACCCCCACTTTCACCCACACCCACACCTAATAACCCTCCCACCTCCACCCACACCCACATCTCCTAATGACTCACCATCCTCCCCATCCCCACCCACACCCACACCTCCTAATGTCCAACCATCCTTCCCACCCCCATCGCCACCCACACCCACACCTCCTATTGACCAACCATCCTCCCCACCCCCACCTTCACCCACCACACCCACACCTTATGACTAACCATCCTTCCCACCCCCACCCACACCTCCTAATGCCTCACCATCCTCCCCGTCCCCACCCCCACCTCCTAATGACTCACCATCCTCCCCGTCCCCACCCCCACCTCCTAATGACTCACCATCCTCCCCGTCCCCACCCCCACCTCCTAATGACTCACCATCCTCCCCGTCCCCACCCCCACCTCCTAATGACTCACCATCCTCCCCGTCCCCACCTCCACCTCCTAATGACTCACCATCCTCCCCGTCCCCACCCCCACCTCCTAATGACTCACCATCCTCCCCGTCCCCACCCCCACCTCCTAATGACTCACCATCCTCCCCGTCCCCACCTCCACCTCCTAATGACTCACCATCCTCCCCGTCCCCCCCCCCCCCTCCTAATGACCTACCATCCTCCCCGTCCCCACCCCGACCTCCTAATGACTCACCATCCTCCCCGTCCCCACCCCCACCTCCTAATGACCCACCATCCTCCCCCACCCCCACCCACACCACCTAATGACCAACCCCTCTCCCCACCCCCACTTCCTAATGACCTACTATCCTCCCCACCCCCACCTCCTAATGACCAACTATCTTCCCCACCAACACCCCCATCCCCACCCACACCTGCTAATGACCTACCATCCTCCCCACCCCCACCCCACCTCCTAAGGATCAACCCCTCTACTCACCCCACCCCCACCCACACTTCTTAATGACCAACCATCCTCCCCACCCCCATCCCCACCTCCTAATGACCATCTATCCTCCCCACCCGTCCCCACACCCCCATCTCCTAATGACCATCTATCCCCCCCTCGCCACACCCCCTTCCACACATCCTAATGACCAACCATCCTCCCTACCCCTTACCCCCACCCCCACCCACACCCACAACACCCAAACACAAACCAAACTTACCACCTACCCCCCACCCCACCCCAACCCACACCACCTAATGACTAACCATCCTCTTCACCCACACCCACACATCGTAATAACCCCCCTCACCCCCACTTCCACCCACACCCACACCTAATAACCCCCCACCGCCACCCACACCCACACCTCCTAATGACTCACCATCCTCCCCATCCCCACCCACACCCACACCTCCTAATGTCCAACCATCCTTCCCACCCCCATCCCCACCCACACCCACACCTCCTAGTGACCAACCATCCTCCCCACCCCCACCTTCACCCACACCAATTCAATTCTCTTTCTAATTTACATCAATGACATAGATGAGGGTCTCACCTGCACAATCTCAAAATTTGCTGACGATACAAAAATTGCAAATAGCGTACTCTCAAAAGAACAAGTTGACGAGATGCAACACAATCTAGATAAATTGTCATGTTGGGCCCAAATTTGGCAAATGAGTTTCAATGCGGATAAATGTAAAGTACTACATGTCGGATACCTAAATGAGAAATCAAACTATTCGATGAATGGCACTCAGCTTAAGAATGTAAACAGAGAAACTGATCTGGGAGTAACAATATCGAGTAACCTAAAACCGAGTCAACAATGTTCAGAAGTTGTTAAGAAGGCAAACAAAATAATTGGCTTTATAGGCAGGTCATTTGAGCATAAATCCAAAGAAGTTATCCTAACCCTTTACAATTCCTTAGTCCGCCCTCTTCTGGAATACTGCGTTCAATCCTGGTGCCCTTATTACCAAAAAGATATAAACAAGCTAGAACGAGTTCAACGTAGAGTTACCAAAATGATACCTAGCCTAAAGAACAAACCATACGAAGAGCGTCTTAGAGAATTAAATCTATTTCCTTTAACCCAGCGCAGATTAAGAGGCGACTTAATTCAAGTGTTCAAAATCATCAAAGGCATCGACAATATGAACTGTAGTAAGTACTTCACTATCGACCAATCTAATTACACGCGGGGAAACGGTTGCAAAATTATTGGTAAATCTTTTAACTCGCACGAATCTAAGAATTTCTTCTTCAATCGAGTTGTCAACTTGTGGAATGGGCTTCCCCGAGACGTTATAGACTGCAGCACCGTTGATTCATTTAAATTCCGCCTAGACAAATATCTCGCATCAAACCCGCGACTGACTGCGTTTGTAAATGAATAACTTTATCCTCCCCTCAGTTACTAACCCATATGTCCCCTACTAACTTCCTAGTCCTGCCACATTAGTGGCAGGGCAGTAGTTCCCTTTCCAATGTTCCCTTACCCACTCTAAACCACTGTTTGGACACTTGATCCTCAGTGTTTGGGAGGACAAGCAGCCTAGAAGGGTCACTAGATCTGTTGTTGCTTGATTTCCTTTGTACTCCTTTGTACTTTGTACCTTATGACTAACCATCCTTTCCACCCACACCCACATCTCCTAATGTCCAACCATCCTTCCCACCCCATCCCCACCTCCTAGTGACCAACCATCCTCCCCACCCCCACCTTCACCCACACCTTATGACTAACCATCCTTCCCACCCCCACCCTCGCCTCCTAATGACCCACCATCCTCCCCACCCCCACCCACCTCCTAGTGAGCCCCCGTCTTCCCCACCCCCACCCACCCCCCAATACCAAACTCACCTCCCCCCCCCCCCCCCAATGCCAAACCCATCTCCCCACCCCCACCTCCTAATGACCAACCCCTCACCTCCCCACCACACCCACAATACCCTCCCGCCCACAATTCCCTCCCGCAGCGGATATAAAGGGCTATAATGTTGAACTGCAGATCCGCCTCCCAAGATTCCCGCTGTGCCCGGTAATATGCGGTGGCGTTATCGGGGCCGTAAGTCGGGCCTGGGCGGCTCAAACGGGGTCGTATGTAGGAAGGAATGTAAGAGAGACTAGAAGGGGGCTTTTTAAGGGGGAGGTAGTTGCTTTTTGTCTCTGGTGTTTAGCCCCATTAGCTTTGAGATTTAATACGTTAGACGATTTTAAAACCTTTCGCTCCATTTTATTGTCAATATTAAGACCTTTTGTGCCATTTAGGTGTCGACTTTTTCCTGGCGAGCGGTAGCGAGCCTGTAATTTTTAGAGGAAACCGGCCTTCGGCCTGGACATTTTTCTACCGAAAAATGTACAAATTTATCTTGAATGGGGGTGTTTTTTAAAAGTTGATGGAGGTTTAGCGAGGTTACTAACAAAATAATGATTGAATAAATAGATAGATCAAATACATGAATGAATAAATAGATAGATCAAATACATGAATGAATAAATAGATAGATCAAATACATGAATGAATAAATAGATAGATCAAATACATGAATGAATGAATAGATAGATCAAATACATGAATGAATAAATAGATAGATCAAATACATGAATGAATAAATAGATAGATCAAATACATGAATGAATAAATAGATAGATCAAATACATGAATGAATAAATAGATAGATCAAATACATGAATGAATAAATAGATAGATCAAATACATGAATGAATAAATAGATAGATCAAATACATGAATGAATGAATAGATAGATCAAATACATGAATGAATGAATAGATAGATCAAATACATGAATGAATAAATAGATAGATCATAATACATGATTGAATAAATAGATAGATCAAATATATACTAACCTAGCGTCTCCTTAACCTGCAGAGATTGGACCACTTTACCACAGTGACGTCATTATGGGATCTCCAGACATTCCTCAGTCATTCCTCTCTGGGAGAGAACATCGATTAGGGGGGAAATATTTAGGGAGGTCACCTGCTTTTTTCTCTCCTTTTCTCTCTTTTTTTTCTGGCTTGTATCCATTCGATCCTATTCAGCGTACTATTTTAAGACGTTTAGGCCTATCCCCATCCAGATGTCGATTTCTTCCTGGCGAGCGATAGCGAGCCAGCATTGTATGAAGATCTCCAAGACATTTTTCTATCGAAAAATGTACAAAACTAGCCTGCTGTCCAAAACTTTATAAAATATATGCTGGCTCGCTACCGCTCGCCAGGCAAAAATCGACACCTGGATGGGGATAAACGTCTTAAAACAGTAGGCTGAATTGGGCCGAATGGATACAACCCAGAGAGAGAGAGGGAGAGAGAAAAGAGCGAGGTGGGCTCCCTTAAATAAAGAATAAAGAACCAGTCTACAGATATTGCAAGTATTGGTTATGGTCGAGGACATGTACCGGTTAAGTACCGGTACATGACCACGATTTGATATCCATTTATCGAATACTGGATATTATCAATCTGATCATGTACTTAAGGGGAGGTTTTTAGTTTGGTCCCTATATATCCTTCAAGCTTAAGATTACACCCCCTTGAGCCCCTTTCAAGATAAATTTGTACATTTTTCGGTAGAAAAATGTCCCGGCTGAAAGCCGGTTCCTCTTAAATTACAGGCTCGCTATCGCTCGCCAGGATAAAATCGACACCTGAATGGCACGAAAGGTCTTAAAATTGACAGAAATGGGTTGAAAGTTCTTAAAATCGTCAAAATAATGGGGCAAACGTCTTAAAATTAGAAAAACAATGGGGCTAAGCATGAGGGAGAAAGGAGTCACGAAAAAAATCCCTCAAGTGGAAACCTCCCTTTAAACCCAACTGCACACTGAATAGCCTAATAGAGATAAGTGAAGATAAGCCATATGTTCAGTTAACCATATTTATGTTTGGTGTTTCAGGTTCAGTGTTGACATCACTAATACAGCTCTATTGCTCTATGTATTACATATTCAGTTACAAACACTCGTACTTGATAGTTTATGAATGCATTAACATATTTTCAATTGTTTAAAGTGGAAAACAAACAATACTGTTTTGCATTTAACGCTTACTATTACCAAAAATACAATATGCTGTTAAAACTGGCCCAATATGGAAATGAGAATTAAGGGGAGGTTTTTTGGTTGTTCCCTAGACCTCCATCAAGCTTAAAATGACATCCCCTAGACCCCCTTGCTAGATAAATGTGTACATTTTTCAGTAGAAAAACGTCCCGGCCGAAAGTCGGTTCCTCTTAAATTATTATGTTTTTACACCAACCAACTTCACCTCTAAACTCAATTAATGAAATCAACAAATACATGTGGCACTCCAAGGACTCGAACCCAGGATACTCACATCGAAATTCCGCGCATTCGACTTGCTATCGCTCGCCAGGAAAAAAAATCGACACCTAAATGTCACGAAAGGTCTTAAAATTGACAGAAATGGGGCGAAAGTTCTTATAATTGCCAAACTAATTGGGCGAACTTCTTAAAATCTCAAAATCGATGGGGCTAAACATGACGGAAAAAGGGGTCTAGAAAAAAGTCCCTCAAGTGGAAATCTCCCCTTAACCCCCTTCTGTACCGGCAACCTTTTTTCAATTATATTCTAGCTATATTTAGGCGATTTTGTGCAGTTTAAGAAGGATATGTGGTGGTATAGAGGGTTAAGGGGAGGTTTTTAGTTAATTCCCTAGACTTCCATCAAGCTTAAAATTACTTCCCCCTTGACCCCCTTTCAAGATAAATTCGTACATTTTTCGGTAGAAAAATTTCCCGGCCGAAGGCCGGTTCCTCTTAAATTACAGGCTCGCTATCGCTCGCCAGGAAAAAATCGACACCTAAATGGCACGAAAAGTCTTAAAATTGACAGAAATGGGGCGAAAGTTCTTAAAATCGCCAAACTAATGGGGCGAACGTCTTAAAATATAAAAAAACAATGGGGCTAACCATGAGGGAGAAAGGGGTCAAGAAAAAAAATCCCTCAAGTGGAAATCTCCCCTTAAGTGAGATAGTTCGAAGCCTGGTAATTGCTGGAAGCCCCTTTTAAGCTGACAATAATCGTCTAATAGGTGCCAGAATAAAGTTAAGAGGACGGCGTCGGTACAGATGGGGTTAAACTAGTGCATGTATCTGTGTGGTATGTAGAAGCCGGTAGCACACGAGAGTTTTTATAGTAAACATTCGATGGTCAACACTTTTCTGGCAACATTTTTGGAATATTTTGCAATTTTATCGGAAACTAGACTGATGGTGGATGAATTTATGTAGCCGAAATGTTTTAAATGTTGACCTCTTAAGCTGCCAGATCAGTGTTAAGGATAAATGTTAAGGGAAAAAACGCTCGTGTGATATACCGGCTTTAAGCGAGAGTAAGGACTCTAATGCCTAATGTGTGGTCCGGGCGATAGGTAGGTAGGTAGGTGTGCCCCTGATGGTGATTGGGGTGCTAGGAAGGCAAGTGGGAATCGTATCATTGGGTGGAGATAAAGCCGCTGTCACACGAGAGCGCTTTTTCCGCCAATTTTCCATAGCAAGTTTTTTTCTCGTATTATTTCATGACATTTTCGCACTGGTATCGGTAATTAGACTGAAGGTAGATTATGTTAGGCGGCTGAATTATAATAATGTGTAATTTTTTAAGCTTCCAGACCATAATTGCCCGTCAAAATTATTCGAAAAAGGGCTCGTGTGACTCCAACTTAAGGTTAGGGGACTCTGATTATAGGTACGGGCCCATCATAGTATACACTGGCAAAAACAATTGTAAAGGGTATTTAAGTGTCCATAATATTTTACACATTTACTATTGGTAGAAATATTCCCAACAGGTGCCGCTTTAGCGTGCGGTCTACCTGGACATTCACACTTCAGCCTGCGGTCTACCGGGTCACTTACATTAAACAACACCCAGAAGTGTGCTAAGCATTTTATTAATGATTATTGATTCTGAGTCCTAGTGTTTTTTTTAGATTAAGCTAAACCTAGTAGGTGGGATACAAAACTAACCTTTACCTACCATCTAGTGTGGGTTCCTAGTACCCGGGATACAAAACTAACCCTTACCTACCATCTAGTATGGGTTCCTAGTGCCCAGTAGGTAGCAGTAGACCACAGGTGCGCGGTAGACCGCACGCTAAAGCAGCACCACCCATCAAAATATGAGGATAGACATTTTAATCATCATCGGTATATCCAATAATGTAAAGTAAACACGGGCAAGATATATTGTTGGTAGTATTAACACATAAGGATAGAAAGGCAAATTGCTATCAATATTCCCACTGAATGTATGCACCTTGTTCACACCCTTGAATTTGTACAGTGTAGAAATGTAAGAAATATGTATGAGTGGGTGGATATAAGGTGAGGTTCCCTGGATTATAGGTACGTGGTCCATCACTTAACAGTCTTCCCTAATTCAATACTGCAGTAATGATTGGTTCTCTTATATTCTCTCCTGACCAGTGGCTCGTGATGGGTAGGTGGTCAGGAGGTGCCGCCCTTCTCTACTATACCAACATGTACAGTCGGTGTCACAAGTTCGGAGACAGTCTGGATGAAAAATCGTACAAGACCCAGAAATGGACACATTAATCTGACAATAGTACGGGCGAAAACAATAATGAACAATTCCAATATATACTGTATATATATATACCGGCTATATATATATATATATATATATATATATATATATATATATATATATATGTATATATATATATATATATATATATATATACAGTATATGTATATATATAAACCCTTCATCTTCTCTCATTGTTCTTGGTGTTTCTTTTTCTTCTGGCCTTTTTTGGAAAGCTAATATTACCACTCTTGCTAAATCAGCTTTCCAGAAGCTACTGTATGTGTGCACAATCGTATTCGTGAGTTCATCACCCCGCACAGCTTCTTGCTCTGTATACGGGCTCATTACGCCCATTTATCGATTATTGTTCGCATGTGTGGGGAGGTTCAACCCCTACCACACTTTTCGAAAAGGTAGAGTCAAAAGCATTTTGTCCCATAGTCACCTCCTCTCACTAATTCCTTACACTCTCTCTCTACACCCTTCAATGTTGCATCTCTCTCCCTCTTCTACCGCTATTACAATAATCAATATTCTTCAGAGCTCTCTCAGTGTATACCCCCTCCCTTACGGAGAGTGGGGAGCACCCGCCTTTCAACACACTCCAGCCCCTATTCTGTCCAACTCTCAAACCCAAGATTGAACACATTTTACCAGTCTTTCTCCTTCTCAACAAACAATCTTTGGAACTTTCCCTCAATCTGTCTTTCCCTCATCCTATGACTTGAACTGCTTCAACCCCTCCGTGTGTCCAGACATTTTGACTCGAACGTACCTTGATTTTAGCTCTCTGTCACTCTTTCAACTTTGGGGGAGACACTTGTTATAGGCAATTTTGCCTTTTGTCTCCTTCATGGACATAAAATAATTTATATATATATATATATATATATATATATATATACTGTATACTTTATATATAAATGTCTTACTATTTTTGAATTCGGGTGTGCATAACTGGTTTCACAGTGCAGTTTTGTCCACATTGCATATGAATAATTTACTCGTAAGTTTAGCTCGTGTCGTATAACTCTCACGCTTGATAAATGTAAAATTGTATGGGTATTGCCTTTTGGGGGATTCAGTGTATTGAAGCTAATCTGATATTCTACAAAGGTTCACATTTTGTATGTCTGGTGGTGGTCGAAGATTCAAGCAAAGCGAATGCAGGAATATTGTTTAGAAAGAGTCGGGATTTGCTTAAATTGATAACCATACTTTGCGTTTCAGTAGATCAAATTGTCACATACAGTAAAGCAACCATCGAAAGTGCTTAGCATGTCATGTGACGTAACCTAGATGATACTGTTGTCCCTGTTCGGGCTCTGTCTCGAGTCGGCCACCCCCAGTTTGAAAAAAAAATAGAAAAAAAAATGGGGAATGTGCCTGAGTACATAAATATATAGATAGCTAGATATATAGATAGATAGATAGATAGATAGACATACAGACAGACAGACAGACAGACAGACAGATAGATAGATAGATAGACAGATAGATAATTAGGCAGTCAGTCATATTTGTATTTCATAAAAAGATACAAGGTATGCTTTTTACATATTGGTTAAAACAAAAAATAGATAGATAGATAGATAGATAGATAATATTATAATTCCCTACTTGTCCGACTCCTTACTTTATAGTGTAGGTAACCTAGGATCCCGCTCGCCTTCACTATGTCAAGCACACACCGCTCAGACACAGGCAGTATAGGCATTAAATGGATTAAACGGGTCCCGCCCTCCGTTTTCTATGTGGGTTTAAACTAGAAGTGTTTACCTTGATCGCCATATTGCATGCTCTTCAATGATTGCTGTAACCTTATTAATGCTACTGCCATTTTTTTTTTTTTTTTTTTTTCTATGTGATTGAGGGAGGCAAAAGGCATAACTGCCTATAGCGAGTGCCTCCCCCATAGTTGAAAGAGTGACAGGGCCAAAATCAAGGGACGTTCGAGCCAAAATGCCTGGACACACGGAGTTTGAAGCAATTTAAGTCATAGGAAGAGGGAAAGACTGATTCTGGGAGAGAGTTCCAGAGCTCAGCTGTTGGGTAGAAGAAAGTTTGAGAGTAACGTTTCACTCTTGGGTTGGAGAGTTGCACAGAGTAGGGGTGGGATTGAGTTGCAAGACGGGTACCACGTGCCCTACGTAAAGGAGGTGGTATGCACTGGGATAGCTCTGAGGAACACTGATTATTATAGTAGCGATAGAATAGCGAGAGAGATGCAACATTGCGGCGGAGAGAGACAGATTGCAGAGAGTTGGTGAGTGGACGGGAGTTAATGATACGAAAGGCCTTCCTTTCAACTTTGTCTAGGAGAGCAGTGTGAGAGGAACCTCCCCACACATGTGAACAATACTCAATACATTTTACTTAGCTTTGGAAGGAGAGATATCTCTCACAAGGCTCAGCCAATGTAATGTTAATTTTGTATTATGATTATCATGTGTATGTTCTACTGGCTAAATAAAAAGTTTCAATTCAATTAAAAATTCAATGAGAGGGAGAAATCTCTCTAAATTCATACACATTTAGATGAATATTATATAGTTGAATAACGTTTTTTTAACAAATAATAAAAATGGCGTCTACTAATTGAAAGGGATAAAGCAGAGCACATGGCATTTTCTTCATGTAATTTTCTATCAACAATTACATTTTGGTGACGCCACCGATTCAGGCTACTGGGAGAAAACTTTAGTCTTTAGGTTGAAAATTAATACAACATTTATCATGCATCTCAACCAATGTTTGCTTGTCTATCATACCTATCTTACCAATTTGTGTGTTTTCTAATTGTAATGTACATAGCATAAGAAATGAAAATCTGACACTAGCAATGCTATTGAACTACCCTTGAGGTTTACAAAATGGCGATTATCATAACAAAAAGTTGGTTTATTCGTTCCTATAGATATAACGTCTGGTACCGCCCAAGACCTTCCTACGTGTCTGTCTTCCCAATTAAGGACTGCATGCACGACTGTCTGCCTTTTATACTTTCATTATGGCTATCATTAGGTTGTGGGGGTTTTAATTTGCGAATGCTATATTAGAGCTAAGGGTCAATGTAATTCATGGAAGCACTGGATAACATTATTAAACTCGTCAAATGTTAGAACTATTAGCTGGATTACCCTAGTCTAGTCCTTGTGAGTTATAGAGGTTAATGTTCAAAAGTTTTGGACTACTTAAGGGGGGTGACCTGCTTTTTGTTATTTCTGTCCTTTTCTCTCTTTCTCTGGCTTGTATCCATTCGGCCCCATTCAGACAACTATTTTAAGACGTTTATCCCCATCTAGGTGTCGATTTCTTCCTGGCGAGCGATAGCGAGCCAGCATTATATGAAGAAATCCGGCTTCGCCGGAAACATTTTTCTATCAAAAAATGTACAAATGTAGCCTGCTGTCAAACAAAAATAAAAAATATGCTGGCTCGCTACCGCTCACCAGTAAAAAATTGACACCTGGATGGGGATAAACGTCTTAAAACAGTAGGCTGAATGGGGCCAAATGGATACAAGCCAGAGAAAGATAAACAAAAGGACAGAACAAAAGGAGGTCACCCCCCCCCCCTTAATGTTCAAGAGTTTTGGACTACTTACTTGGAACACGGTATAGCAACTTGGAACACGGTATAGCAACTTGGAACACGGTATATAGCAACTTGGAACACGGTATAGCAACTTGGAACACGGTATATAGCAACTTGGAACACGGTATAGCAACATTGGAACAGGGTATAGCAACATTGGAACAGGGTATAGCAACATTGGAACAGGGTATAGCAACATTGGAACAGGGTATAGCAACATTGGAACACGGTATAGCAACATTGGAACACGGTATAGCAACATTGGAACACGGTATAGCAACATTGGAACAGGGTATAGCAACATTGGAACAGGGTATAGCAACATTGGAACAGGGTATAGCAACACTTCCGGGGTGTTGTGGATACTGTTATTGTAGTTTGAAGTGTTTGGGAAAACTTTGTATCTGGTCCTATTTCGGCGGAGGGGTTTCCTTATTGATGTGGTTAACCCCTTCTGTACCGTCGACATCCTAGATATTTTATTTTGGCTACTGTTAATCGATTTTATTCAGTTTAGGAAGGATCTCTAGCAATTATAAGGCTTGAATCTACCCTTTTAACTACCACAGATTCTTCCTAAGCTGCATAAAATCGTCTAAATATAGTTATAATAAGATAAATAATAATACAAAGTAAGTAAATAGATAAATAAATACATCGACCAAAATATAAAACCTTCCCCCCTTTAAGGGAGCCCATCTCGATTTTTTTTTCTTTCTCTCCCTCTCTCTTTAGCTTGTAACCATTTTGCCCCATTCAGCCTACTGCTTTAAGACGTTTACCTCCATCCAGGTGTCAATATTGTCCTGGCGAGCGGTAGCGAGCCAGCATATAGATATTTTTGTTTTACAACAAGCTAAATTTGTACATTTTTCGATAGAAAAATGTCTCCGACGAAACCGGATTTCTCTATACAATGCTGGCTCGCTATCGCTCGCCAGGAAAAAATCGACACCTGGATGGGGATAAACGTCTTAAAACAGTTGTCTGAATGGGGCCAAATGGTTACAAGCCAGGGAAAGAGAAAAAAGGAAGGCGTATAAATAAAAAAAAACGGTGACCCCCTTAAGGTGTGCATGCAAGGTTCCCCGCCCCTGTCTGTCTGCGTGCCTGCCTGTCTGTCTGCCCATGGTGATCTGCTTGCTGCTTGGCTTGTGGGGCTCGTCGCTGGGAGGAGGGGCGCCCGCTTGCTGATTTCTGATTCTCCACGCCCACTTTATCTTGTCGAGGGCGCTAATATTTTGGGGTTGAGGGGAGCTAGCGGATGGACTGTCGAGGTTTAGGGGAGATGGGGCGTTTTTCGGCTCCCCTTTCTCCCTAGTGTTAAGCCCCATTGGTTTTGAGATTATAAGACGTTCGGCCCATTAGTTTGGCGATTTTAACATCTTTCGCCCCATTTCGTTGTCAATTTTAAGACCTTTCGTGCCATTTAGGTGTCGATTATTTCCTGGTGAGCGATAGCGAGCCTGAAATGTTAAGAGAAAGCGGCCTTCGGCCGGGACCTTTTTTTACCGAAAAATTTACAAAATTATCTTGAAGGGGGGTCTAGGGGGTGTTTTTCAACGCTTGGTGGAGGTATAGCGAGATAACTAAGATATAAAGGATAACTAAGATGTAAAGGAATACATTAATTAATAGACAAAAAAAGGTCTGTCTCCCCTTAAGAGAGTTCAGTGTTCGCGGTTCATGTGTGGGTCTGGGTGTTGGTGGTGGTGGTGTTGTTGTTGGGGAGATATTATTATTGGGTCTTACTCGCTGATATATTATGCAGACACATGCAAATATTAACGCCTTCTGAACTGGCGACGTGCTTTTCATTAAATTCTGGCCACTGTTAGAAGATTTTGTTCGGTTTCAATAGGGCCCCCCAGCAATTAACCCCTTCTGTATCGGTGACGTCTAATTCCTTATATTTTGTGAATTATTAGAAGATTTTATTCGGTTTCAAAAGGGCCCCCAGAAATTAACAGGCTTCTAACAATCTCACTTAACCCCTTTTACTACCACAGATGTTTCTTGAACTGCACACAATCGTCTACATATATCTAGAATAAAATTTAATAGACGTCGCCGGTACAGATCGGGTTAAAGTGTGCACACGCGAGGCACACGCGAGGCACACACACACACACACACACACACACACACACACACACACACACCTCCCCGTGGCGTAACTGATAGCGCGTCTGGCTCACAACCAGAAGGTTCCGGGTTCGAGACCCGGGCGGGGAAGAGACATTTGGGCAAGTCTCCTAACGGTGTAGCCTCTGTTCACCTAGCAGTATAAATAGGAACCTGGTATAAGTGGACTCCAGAAAACACCAGAACATCAACCAGCCAAGCAAAACACCGCTGACTGTCACCACCACACACCATAACCTGGGACACGGCAGAACAACAACAACAAGTACCTGGGACACGGCAGAACACCTGGGGGATCCTCACACACATCATGGACCCCCCTGAACACCGCCAGAATCCCCAAATTCCACCATCATCATCTATCACCATCAACAAGTTCCTGACCAAACATCGCCAAAGCTACTGGTCAACCTAAGCCTTCGGGTGAGACTGGTACCGTAGTGAGAATGGTACCGTACAGATTAACCCTAAGCCTTCGTTTCCAAATGTCTCCAATTGGCTAAAATACAGACTACACACACATCCACAGCCATTCCAACGATACATAAACACTTAACATGCATTTCACGCAATACATTCCCAGTTAAGGAGGCGCAATAATAATGAGCTTAGCTCGCATTGCGTGGATTCCCCTTGACGAACAAGCAAGTGAAGTGAATAACACACACACACACACACACATTTACACACACACACACATACACATACACACACACACACACATACACACACACACACACACACACACACACATACACACACACACACACACACACACACACACACATTTACACACAATAGTGGCTCATTAAGATACATCCTTGATTGCATGTAATACATATGACAGGCATTATGTAGGTCACATACTAAATATTCATAAGCAAATGTGTTACAAAAGGTTATAAACATAGTTAATTAAATTAGATGTATAATTTTGACATATTTATATCTGTATCAGTATCTTTGTACACGAATTATTTTTTAATCTAAATAAATGACCTCGGTGGTAGTTACACAAAGTATGCATATGTGAGGATTTAGTGTCATGGCGCTCTGATATATTCCATTTTGATCATTGTTATACAAAATGAAACTATAATATTGTAAGGTTTGATCACGCCTGGGTTGGTCCCGTATTGATATTTTAATAGGTGGCTACTGTACTGCACCTGTTATACCTGTTGCCTATGTTAGCTACCGTGTGTGTGTGTGTGTGTGGCTGTATGTGTGTGTGTGTGTGTGTGTGTGTGTGTGTGTGTGTGTGTGTGTGTGTGTGTATTGATATTTTAATAGGTGGCTACTGTGCTGCACCTGTTATACCTGTTGCCTATGTTGGCTACCGTGTGTGTATGTGTGTGTGGCTGTATGTGTGTGTGTGTGTGTGTGTATGTGTGTGTGTGTGTGTGTGTGTGTGTGTGTGTGTGTGTGTGTGTGTGTATTGGTATTTTAATAGGTGGCTACTGTGCTGCACCTGTTATACCTGTTGCCTATGTTGGCTACCGTGTGTGTGTGTGTGTGGCTGTATGTGTGTGTGTGTGTGTGTGTGTGTGTGTGTGTGTGTGTGTGTGTGTGTGTGTGTATTGGTATTTTAATAGATGGCTACTGTGCAGCACCTGTTATACCTGTTACCTATGCTGGCTACCGTGTGTGTGTGTGTATGTGATATATATATATATATATATGTGTGTATGTAGTATGTGTATGTACGTCTGGTTCAGCCACCTGGCCAGCTCGTCTCACCTGCATTAACTAGTAGTCAATTAACAGGTAGACTCCCAGCTAGGTGACCCGCGCAGCATGTCAACACTCCTTGATTATTTCTCTCTCTCTCTCTCTCTCTCTCTCTCTCTCTCTCTCTCTCTCTCTCTCTCTCTCTCTCTCTCTCTCTCTCTCTCTCTCTCTCTCTCTCTCTCTCTCTCTCTCTCTCTCTCTCTCTCTCTCTCTCTCTCTCTCTCTCTCTCTCTCTCGCATAAACAGAATGCAGAGAGTTGTGATAAATGTAGTAGAATCCGAGTGGGAACTAATTTATAGTGGAGTGCCTCAGGGATTGGTCCTGGGGCCAGTTTTGTATCTTATCTATTTAAATGACATTGATGTAGGACTAAATTACACTATATGAAAGTTTGCCAATGACACAAATATAGGAAATTCAGTATTACGAAGACAAAATTATAAGCTGCAATTATATTTAACGAAAATAGCTAAGTGGTCAGGAAAATGGCAGATGCCATTCAATTTTGAAAAATGTTAGGGATTACAAATTTGTAATACAAACTAAGATATGAATACAAGATGAAAGGCCAACCTATAAAAACAAGTGCATTAATTAAAGACTAGGGGGTTCTAATACCTGAACACTTAAAAAAAAAAAAAAAAAAAAATCAGATCAATGTGCAGCAGCTCTCTCAAGATATTAAAGGGCTTTTACAAAATGTATGTAGATTCACTGTTTAAACTTTAAAACAATAATAGCTTATTAATTCGGGTAAATGGAATTATAGTAAAAACCAGGAGGGCGAATCTCGATGTTACAAAGCATATCTTCACCTACAGTACAGTGTGGTCCACGAGTGGAACAAATTGTTAGAGAAAGCTGTACAGTGTAATTACATATTTTTGTGACATAACTCAGCCAGGGTTCGAACCCAGGTCAGTAGTGCAGCACTCCAGCACCTTAACCACTAGACCACCGAGGAGCTACAAAAGTAGTGGCTTCATACAATTGACACATTCAAAAGGAGGCTAAACATACAGTCGAGGAGGTTGGAGTAATATAGGTTTAAACAAAACAATATTTAGGTTAAGTACGGTATACAATATTGCTACTCAAATTCGTTTTTTACTAATAATTGTCCAGTAGAAAGGTTCTCATTCTACTGGTGGTCTTGTTTCCCTTACTAAATTTCATGCTGACCCAAGGTCGGAGCGGGTGATGTGTTGGTAGAGAGCCTTCTGCTTTGCTGTCTTTACCTTCCACTTTGCAGCAAATCCCATGATATACTCAAGTCCGGACTGCTTAGTAGAGACTGCAAGGCCTATGCAACCTGTGTAACTATGTAGCACACACACACACACACACACACACACGCTCGCATTGCGTGGATTCCCCTTGACGAACAAGCAAGTGAATAACACACACACACACACACACACACACTCTCTCTCTCTCTCTCTCTCTCTCTCTCTCTCTCTCTCTCTCATTTGTTCCATCGTATTTTCTTGTCTATCATATTATTTGATATGTTAATGTTCATCAGTCCCTTGTCAACCTTTTTTAATGTTCACTTTCCTCTTTATTCATTATATTTACCTTTAATAAATTTAGGTTTTCAAATATTAATTAGTCTAATTAGCTCCAAGTGTTGATTAAGGGAGGATGGTTCATTTTTGGTCGATTTTTTCATTTATATATTTGTTCTAGTTTCCTCCCTAGACCTCCATCAAGCTTAATACACAACCCCAGGATCCCCCTTCAAGATATATTTGTACATTTTTCGGTAGAAAAATTTCCCGGCCGAAGGCCGATTCGCTATCGCTCGCCATGAAAAATCGACACCTAAATGACTCGAAAAGTCTTAATATTGACTAAGAAAGGGGGCAAAATATCTAAAAATCGCCAAACTAATGGGCCAACGTCTTAAAATCTGAAAACTAAAGGGGCTAAGCATGAGGGAGAAGGGTGTCCAGAAAAACGACCCCTCTCCCCTTAAGAGATAGTGAAGCATGGTTGGAGGGAGGCGGTTGTGTCTTGTCTATGACTATTTTTGAAGAATAACATAATTGAAGTTCAGTGTTGGATTGATTAGAAGGGGAGTGGAAAATTGTGTTAGTTGAGGTTAACATACTGTAATTGGATGTGGTGTGTGTGTGTGTGTGTGTGTGTGTGTGTGTACAAAGGAGTACAAAGGAAATCAAGCAACAACAGATCTAGTAACCCTTCTAGGTTGCTTGTCCTCCAAAACACTGAGGATCAAGTGTCCAAACAGTGGTTTAGAGTGGGTAAGGGAACATTGGAAAGGGAATTACTGCCCTGGAACTAATGTCCGTGGCAGGACACGTGGCAGGACGTGTGAGAGAGAGAGAGAGAGAGAGAGAGAGAGAGAATAGATATGTGCGTTTGATAATGTATAGGAACAACTGCTTTTAGTAAGTTTTTAATGAAAGGTCAATGTAACAAGATGGTGAGGAAAATGTGTGTGTGTGTGTGTGTGTGTGTGTGTAATAATAATAATAATAATAATCGGTTTATTTCAAGCCGGCAGCCAATGGGGCTGAAAATACACAGACTTAACCTAGATCTTATCCTAATGGATCAACAGACTGATCCTGGCAGCTAACGAGAGCGCCTACATACTCCCAAGGGAGTAGGACGTGGGCAGGAGACTTTGTGGGTCCCCCGAGACGATCCGCCCAGATCTTGCCTTCACTGCCAGGGAAAGTTTTTGAGAGAACTTCCCCTGCCGGCGCCTGGGATTGAACCCCCGACACCAGAGCTAGCGCTCCCAATACAGAGTACTAAGCGCGCTCGGCCACCGTGACCGTGGGTGTGTGTGTGTGTGTATGTGTGTGTGTGTGTGTGTGTGTGTGTGTGTGTGTGTGTGTGTGTGTGTGTGTGTTGCCTTGTCCACGCAATAATACTAAATACGTAAAATATAAAACATTAATATCCCTTTACTTGCCGAAAACAAAAATGCCCATTCTCTATTTCAACCTCTTTCTCTGCTCTTCCTTGGTTGATATTGGATGAAGAAAGGAAAGGGGAACAGGAAAGAGGTGGCATAAGAGAAAGGGGACATTGTGTTATTCAGGAAAAGGAAGTCGATTTTCACATATGTCATCGTCTTCATTATATAAATATATAATGAAGACGATGGCATATGTGAAAATCAAATTCCTCTCCCTGAATAATCCAATGTCCCCTTTCTCATATGCCACCTCTTTCCCGTTCCCCTTTCCCTCCTTCGCATAAAGGTCAGTGGCTGTTAGGTGAGTGAGGTCAAAGCCATCTCAGCCACGCCTCATAAACCAGGGCGCTATGGTTGACCCCCCCCCCCCCTTACTATCACTCAGGGGGTGCAAGATTTATTTATTGCAACCTATCCCGTTTTGTATAAGTAAGCCAGAAATACTGACCTCAACCGCTCGTAACTACAATTGGACTAAGGTAATTGAGGTGTCATTTCGACCATTTGGAAAGTATTAACCAGTAAATAGGTGTCGAAAGGTACAACCCGTTTGTTCTAGCTTTACGTGGGCTGCATGTGATTAGGGTCAGGATTTTTGGCCTAATTATTGTGAACAGATAATAGTTCTGACTTTTCGTACATCAGATAACACCGGTAATAGTCAAACTAGCCAAACATAACTTCAATCGTATAGCACGCAACACATAATATTTAATCTAGGCTAACCTAATTTAAATGTAACCTATTTTATTCTATTTTACTCTTTGTTATATGTCTATATAAAATTGTAAATATAGCAAATATATAAAGCTAAAAAAAACATCGCTTCTATAGTATCTGTATACTGTATATATATTTTGTCTATGGGTATGAAGGAGACAAAAGGCAAAGCTGCACATAACAAGTGTCTCCCCCAAAGGTGTATAGAGTGACAGAGCCAAAATCAAAGTTACATTATATGTAATTTGGATTTTTTAGAAAGATGTATGGTGTGCTTGTTAAGTGTCGTGAAATACATAGGAGGATATGAGGTGTTCTTTTTAGAGTTAGCTAGATTGTGTTCTGTGTAGGTGAGGCAAACAAAAAAGAAACAGTGGGGGAACCAGGTTTCTCCAACTCCTTATCATATAGCTATGTGGCCTGTCCTGGGTGCTGCCCTGCTCGATTGGTGCCTACAATCTCCCCAACTGAGGCAATCAGACGAGATACAACTGCCATATAATAATGCAATCGCCTGCAATAAAAAGTCTTATGCGTTTTATTGAGCGACTTTAACACCCGGATGCATTATTTGGAAACATTCTCTTGAGCAACATAGTTTAGTCAGTGTTTTCTTAGGTCAATATTCACTGTCTTAAGTTTGACATAAATTAGTGTAGCAGCTATACAATATGTGCAGGTGATTGTACCGTGCCCTCAGTCAAAGTTTCACATTAATGTTTCGTTTTTTGGTTTAATACAAACATTCATCTGAACCAAACTTTGGAAAAATACTTGAATATAAAATTTGTGTTTATGGCTATTAATTAAGGATGCTTTTCAGTTATAAGTAATGAGATAACCATAGATGAAATTATGGAATTATCTGTTAGGGATATGTTTCCGTTATAGTTAGAGAGATAACCAGAGTTGAAGTTATGGAGGTAGGACAGGAATTTTGACCACGACTGTACGGATAGCCTGAACAGGGTTGCAGGAAATATGTTCATGTACAGGTTTGGTGAAATAAAGCCGGTGTCACACGAGCTTTTTTCAGGCAATATTCGATGAGCAAGTTTTTTCTTCTAATATTTTGAGGCTTTTTCGCATTGAATTCGGAAAGTAGACTGAAGGTAGATTATGATAGGTGGCTGAATTCTGATATAACTGAGATTTTACAGCTGCCAGACTACAATTGCTCGTAAACATTAATTTCAAAAACGATCGTGTGACCCCACCTTAAGAGGGTGTGATATGGGCGTCTAGATGAATAATATGTATGAGGAGACTGACTGATAAGAGAACGGCTGTCGGGGCTGCTATAGTTCGCGACCACTAATTGGGATTGGTGGTCAGCCCTACATAGATACCGACCGATCCCTAACAGTTCGAAACTCTGGATGTACAGTTCACAGTCTACATATATACAGTTCACAGTCTACATATATATATATATTTGTAGACTGTGGTACAGTTGTGATCATTAAAGCGACGCACCCATTTAAACATGTATCGAACGCAAGGCAATACAATTCTTTATCATGCCTCAAATGATTCAGTACTGGCTGTAAGGGGATAGTGGCTGTGTTTTCAACGATTGAAATGGGTGTAACCTTATTAAGGGGATATGGGCCGTTTTTCTGGTCCACTTTCTCCCTCGTCTTTAGCCCCATTAGTTTTGATATTTTAAGACGTTGGGCCCATTAGTTTGACGATTTTAACACCTTTCGCCCCATTTCGTTGTCAATGTTAAAACCTTTCGTGCCATTTAGGTGTCGATTTTGTCCTGGCGAGCGATAGCGAGCTTGTAATTTTAAGAGGAACCGGCCTTTGGCCTGGACATTTTTCTACCGAGAAATGTACAAATCTATCTTGAAGGGGGGTCTAGGGGGCATTTTTTTAAGCTTGATGGAGGTCTAGCGAGAAAACTAAATATTATAATATGAATAACTTAATAAATAGACCCAAAAATCAGCCACTACCCCCTTAATACTAACGACTGTACTGTGGCATTATGTTTAGAGACAGCTGAGAGTTACGTTACAGGTACAGATAAGCTAAATAGCCTTGGGTGGCTAGTTAGCGGCCATAACCTTTGAATCACTGGTATTTTAATTACCTTGGTATGGTGTTAAGGGGGAGGTAGTTTCCTTTTTCTCCCTCATATTTAGTCCCACCAGCTTTGAGATTTTAAGACGTTCGTTCTATTAATTTGGCGATGTTAATACCTTTCGTGCCATTTAGGTGTCGATATTTTTCTTAAAATTACAGGCTCGGCTATCGCTCGCCAGGAAAAAATCGACACCTAAATGGCACGAAAGGTCTTGAAATTGACAACGAAATGGGGTGAAAGGTATTAAAAGCGGAAAACTAATGAAAGGAACGTCTTAACATTTCAAAACTAATGTGCTAAACATGAGAGAGAAGGGGGTCCAGAAAAAGCGAGTAGTACCCCCTTAAAGCATCTGGACACTTGTATTTTGTCACTGGAGTTGTAGGAGGAATATATTACTCTATACAGCTCTTGAATATACCTCTGTATTAACCAATTTACTAGGTGTGTTTGCGAGCAGTGTTGCCTCATCATTTCGACTGCTGAATACGAAGATCGTGTGGTATTACTGAAATTAACTATTAAGGGAGCCCATCTCGCTTTTTTTTTCTTTTTCTCTCCCTCTCTCTTTGGCTTGTATCCATTCGGCCCCATTCGGCCTACTGTTTTAAGACTTTTACCCCCATCCAGGTGTCAATATTTTCCTGGCGAGCGGTAGCGAGCCAGCATATATATATTTTTGTTTTGACAGCAAGTTAAATTTGTAAATTTTTCGATAGAAAAATTTCTCCGGCAAAGCCGGATTTCTCCATACAACATAATGTTGGCTCGCTATCGCTCGCCAGGAAAACATCGACACCTGGATGGGGATAAACGTCTTAAAACAGTTGGCTGAATGGGGCCGAATGGTTACAAGCCAGGGAAAGAGAGAAAAGAAGAGAAAGATAAAACAAAAAGTCGGTGACCCCCCTTTGACTAAATTGATTGATAGAGATTGACGCATAGGTAGAGAGATAAGTAGGGCACGCGCCTTGGGTAAATGGCTCAAGTGATATTAAAGTACCTGATTGATTGATGTGGATATGTGGATTGAAAGATTGAGCTGTTGGTGAGGAACGAGAGGCGAGTTGATGGTTTTGTAAATGGTCTATCTATCTATCTATCTATCTATTGCCGGACGCCTAACACAGAAAGCGGACCTATCCCCTGTGAGAGGGACGACCCATGCCAGTTTACTGAAGGACTTAGAGGATTGACCACTCAATTTAGGGTTCGTCTATCCCCGAGGCCCTATGTATCATTTTAGCACTATTTTTCTACAGTGGTGTTCGGCTAGTCGAGCCACTAACCTGCTTCACCTTCAGGTAAACAGTACGGATTTGTATCAGGTTTACTCCCCATGAAGAGGACTCCAGAGAAGAGTCAAAACTTGTTGTGTCATAAAAAAACACATTAATCTACCATATGGGTTAATTCTCCATGCAAGGATTCACGGCATTGTGAATTTGTCTCTCTCCCCTAGATAGGTTCCCGACCAAGGCTAACGAGTCCCATCCACCCAGATTTGTATAAGGTTGTATCCCCTAAATGGGTTGGCGACCACGGCTAACGAGTCCCATCCACCCGGTAAATGGTAATGTGCTGATAAAAGATAAATGTGATGTGGGGTAAAGGGTCACTGGTGTATGTATGAACTAAGGGAATACGTCTGGAGGATAGGTGTAAGAAAGATAAGCGTGATAACAGATACATGTATTAAAGGGGGTCACCGTTTTTTTTATCTTTCTCTCCTTTTCTCTCTTTCTCTGGCTTGTATTCATTCGGCCCCATTCAGCCAACTGTTTTAAGACGTTTATCCCCATCCAGGTGTCGATTTCTTCTTGGCGAGCGATAGCGAGCCAGCATTGTATGGAGAAATCCGGCTTCGCCGGGGACATTTTTCTATCGAAAAATGTACGAATTTAGCTTGCTGTCAAAACAAAAATACATATATGCTGGCTCGCTACTGATCGCCAGGAAAATATTGACACCTGGATGGGGGTAAAAGTCTTAAAACAGTAGGCCGAATGGGGCCGAATGGATACAAGCCAAAGAGAGAGGGAGAGAAAGAGAAAACAAGCGAGGTGGGCTCCCTTAATGGGATAAATGGTCACTTATAGAGTTATAGGTAGGTAGTGACGAAGGGATTGAGACGTGAGACTCAGTGTGATAGACAGCTACTTGTTTGGAGGGACCATGTAAGGTGAACAAGCGTTAAGGAGGGTGACCTGCTTTTTTTTATTTCTCTCATTTTCTCTCTTTCTCTGGCTTGTATCCATTCGACCCCATTCAGCCTACTATTTTAAGACGTTTATCCCCATTTAGGTGTCGATTACTTCCTGGCGAGCGATAGCGAGCCAGCATTATATGAAGAAATCCGGAGACATTTTTCTATCGAAAAATGTACAAATTTAGCCTGCTGTCAAAAACATTTAAAAAATATGCTGGCTCGCTACCGCTCCCCAGTAAAAAATTGACACCTGGATGAGGATAAACGTCTTAAAACAGTAGGCTAAATGGGGCCAAATGGATGCAAGCCAGAGAAAGAGAGATAAGGAGAGAAAAAAAGCGTGTCACCCCCCTTAATGTGAAGAAAATGAGAAAATACATAGGCTAAACTAGATAGGGGGGGGGGGGGTATTTTAACACTAGCGTACAACATCGGGTAAACGTAAACAATGCTAAAATGTGAAAGAGGAAATCATTTTAAATAATAATAGTAATCCTATAAATTTGCTAATGATGTATTCTGAGATGAGATTGAAAGAACACAAGACAGAGGATTATTGATGATAAATACATATGTATATTAAAATACATGTAATTAAAAGCACATTACTGCACAAAGTTAACAATATTTGACTTTCGTTTTAAACTACTAGTAACCTTGGATTGTGTACACGCAATAATAATTAAGATCGGTACTAGTTATTTGGGACTGATATAAAATATAAAGCAATAAGTACGCCAATGCTCTTTAGCAACTATAAAGACCAAGGCTACTGGTATTAAGTATAAGCTACTAAATATTTAAACAATTATGAAGCTTGATGCTAATGATATAAATCCAAAGATAGATGTGGGCCCATTCTTTTAACAATTATTAAGGTCAACACTAGGGATACACCCCCCTTATACTACTCTCCTTGCCGCGGTTGGGGGGCTTCGGGGCCGGCGACTGGGGCTTGATGGGGGATGGTTTTGGTCATTTCCCTTCCTATCTCCCCTCGAGCTTTTGTCCTCAGCTTGACTAATTTTGAGTCGTTTTTCATTCCTCATTCTATGTTTTTCCCCTTCTATTCTTATTCTGTCCCATTCGGCTGTCCTCGGGCGGCCTATATCTCATGTCTCCCTGGCCTGGATAGGTAGCAGACTCCTGACCTGATTTGTCTCTTCGGTTGCTGATGTGGCCGGACTGACTTGATTCCCTTCGGTAATGCATTTTTTGCTTCTCGTTGTGATTTTTTCTACCTTCGACCTGATCTTTCATTCTTCGCCCTGATCACTTCTTGGTTGTTGTTGCGGGGTAGCAGTTCTTGCCTCATCCTTCGGCCCTGCCCTATAAGAGCTCTGATGTGGAGCTCATGTGGTCCGGCTGAACTGGTGAAATGCCGAGAAATGTCTGCGTGTCTTCACTTTCCTCGATTTGTTCCCCTACTGCCCTTCCCTCTCTATCTTGACTCGTTTAGTTATATATCTTGATCGAATCCTTCGGGCCAGCCCTGTGAGAGTTCTTTTGTAGAGCTCAGTGGTCTGGTTAAACTAATATTAAAAAAAAAAAAAAAAAAAAAAAAAAAAAAAAAAAAAAAAAACACACACACACACACACACACTAGAAAACTAGGGATACACATTATCATACATTTTTGATAGCCATTTTTGTCTGCAACATTTCTGTGATCTTTGGCATTGGTACCAGAAACAGAATAGATTAATGTAGGTGACCAAATTCTTACAAAATTTGTACTCATAAGCTGCCAGACCAGAGTTGACGATAATAGTTGATGATACATGTTATGCACCCTCAATCAATCTTTCTTTCATCCTATAACTTGGACTGCTTTAAACTTCGTGTGTCATGGCATTTTGACTCCAACGTCCCTTGAATTTGGCTCTCTGTCACTCCTTTGACTTTTGGGGAGACCCTCTTTACAGACAGCCTGCCGTTTGTCTCCTTCATTACCATCATCCTTAACCCCTTTCTTACCGAGGATGTATAATATTTTGTGTTATTCTAGCTATACTTAGACAATTTTATGCAGCTTGGGAGAAAACCGTGGTAGTTAAAATGGATAATCGAGATAGTTTGAAGCCTTTTAATTGCTACACGTCCTCCCTAAGCTGGATAAAATCGTCTAATAATATCCAGATTATAAAGACAAGAACAACTCGGTACTAAAGAGGTTAAAGGGCTAGTGGCTGTGTTTTATATCAATATTGCATTTACTCATATAGTTTTTAGTTTCCTCGCTAGACCTCCATCAATCTTAGAAAAACAACCCCTAGACCTCTCTTCAAGAAATATTTGTACATTTATCGGTAGAAAAATGTCCAGGCCGAAGGCCGGTTCCTCTAAAAATTACAGGCTCACTATCGCTCGCCAGGAATAAATCGACACCTAAATGACACGAAAAGTCTTAATATTGATAAAGAAATCGGACGAAAGGTCATAAAATCGCCAAACTAATGGAACGAATGTCATAGAATCTGAAAACTAATGGGGCTAAACATGAAGAAGAAGGGGGACCAGAAAAATTACCCCTCTCCCCTTAAACCGGCTGCAATTTTCTATTCTTCCACTCGTGATTCTTTATTGGTATCCCTTATCTAAATTAGGAGGGATTAGAGGTACTAACACCAAGCCTTGAGGCGCCTTGCGGGAGATCTTGTTGATAACCACTTATTTGAAAACCCACGCAATCACACACGTAAATACACACATACAGTATTCTGTACAATCATATATATAGTATATATATATATATTCTGTATACACACACACACACACACACACACACACACACACACACACACACACACACACACACACACATTCTCTCTCTCTCTCTCTAAGCCAGTTTCCGAAGTAATTTGCATAATTTGTTGCTTGCGCCGTGTGGTTTTGATTCTGCACAATGGTCATTTACGTAGCACTTTGTCAAAAACCATTGAAAAATCTGAAAGTATATGGCACCGTCTGGAATCAGTGGTATTTTGTGTAATATACAGTATGTATTTATATATTCATTAGTTATATTTTTTGACCTCCATCAACCTGTAAAAAACACTCCCTAGACCCCCCTACAAGAGGAATGTGTACATTTTTCGGTAGAAAAATGTCCCGGCCAAAGGCTGGTTACTCTTAAAATTACAGGCTCCCTGTCGCTCGCCAGGAAAAAATCGACACCTAAATGGCACGAAAGGTCTTAATGTTGACAAAGAAATGGGGCGTAAAGTCTTAAAATCACCAAACTAATGGGCCGAACGTCGTAAAACTAAAACAAACAAAAAATGGGCTAAGCACGAGGGAGAAGGGGGCCAGAAGTACCAGCCCATCCCCCCTTAAGTGTAAAGGGGATAACCCAAAGCAGAGACCCTAATGTAACAAGAGATCGACCAACCTCCGCCATATTGTTGTCACTGGTGTCATTTTTCTATGTTTACACTCAAATAGGCCCTTGCCCATAGTAAACCTTCTGTTCAACAGCTGAGCTCTGGAACTCTCTCCCTGAATCCATCTTCCCCTCATCCTATGACTTAAATTGCTTCAAACTCCTCGTGTCCAGGCATTTTGGCTCGAACATTCCTTGACTTTAGCCCTGTCACTAATTCAATTCTGTGGGAGGCACTTGTCACAGGCAGTTTTACCTTTTGTCTCCCTTATCCACATAGAAGAAACAAAATCAACATTCGGACATACTGGTACTGGATAATTATAGAGTTTGCTTTTTGGATCTAACAGCCGTCTTCTTATACCTTCCCATCGTGAAACCCTACTCCTTGATGAACGAAATAAAGCGAGATTTACTGTTAGTTTTTAATACTTGGGAAATTTCAAGTTATCTTTCATTAATAAACACTCACTCCAATATCTACGTTCATTATGGGCTGGACGACACCCACCCCACGCGTCCAAGAATATGGCTATCAATTCTAATTATCACAAATACAGTATCTCCCCGTTCTTTGGTAATTAGGTTACCAAAATGGCGTCCAGAGATCTATAAACCTAAAAGACTTATAACTATTTACAGTGTGCATTGATTATAATAGACTTTAAAGGAGCATTATTTTGACCTCCCTTGTTTGAAGCTTGGTTATATAATATTTGTGTATATTTTGCATATATCAATATTTACCCCCTTGAGGATCTTATGACGCGTTTTGATAGTTTATTCTGGCTATTATTAGATTATTTTATTCAGCTTAGGAAAAACTTGTGGGGGCTAGAGAGTTAGTTGACATAGTTTTTTACCCCTTTGCTTTCTAGAAATCTTTCCTAAATTGCTTAAATAGTCTAATGATTACCAGAATATAGAGTAAATGTGCGGCCTCAAATACAGAAAGAGTTAATAAGGTTTATAGGACCTGTTTGGGTTTTCACCTCCTTTATACGAGATTCGGTCATATAGGCTAGTATTTTATATATTGTCTTAATTCAATATTTAGCTGTTATAAAACATTTCGTAGTCAATGAGTCACCTAAGTCATTATAGGTTGCGGTTTCATTATGTTAGTATTTATTTTATATACTGTGTATTTTATGTTACTCTGTGTGCCCTTTTGCGGCACACACACACCTCTCAACGCTAAGGACACTTGTAAATATCAAAATTAAGAAATATTCTTAACCTTCCTATGAGTTGTAGAATATATACATTAGAATCGTTAGGTTTGTTGTATCACTTCTTGGTCTATTCTCTCCTATGGCGAGTATATTATGTCGGGGTAATATAAATACATGGCAAGAAAGGATGACCAACCTATTGCTAATAAAGACTATAAACCTAAATGTAAAGTAAACTATGTGAGCTTAGAGTTAGTTCTCTTGCGGCCGAAAGGGGAAACTAAGTTTGGATCACGTAGCATATTAGAAGATGAAATTTGGATATCAATTGATTTACCTGCCATACATTCCTCTCATTGGCTGCCATTATTTATGTTCTGGTTTGTTTTGTTTTCCGCTCACTTATTTACTGCACGTTCCCTTTTGTTTCTCTGTAGTATCTCATTTCTGGCTACCATTGTCTTGCCACTTAATGTTACATAGTCTATGTCTCAGCCAGTTTGGGCAATTAAGTCCAAGTGCACGCAGCATATGGTAATTCAGTCCCTTTTACCACTCAACACTCAATGACGCGTTTCTTATATTCTGGCTATTAGCAGAATTTCATTCAATATAAGGAGAAATTGTGGGATGTGCAGGATTAATTGAGACGTTGTTTACCTCTTGGAGATGTAGACATCCTTCCTAATCCGAATAAAATCGTCTAATGATAGACAGATTAAATTGCTAAAACGAGTCATAATCCCCAAGCGGCTAAGAGATAAAACTGTCATCAACAGTTGAATTTCTCATATTAGTCTAATTACTGGGCTACCGAAATATATACATATTCACTTACCTATCAATTATGTGTAATAAGTCCAAAAAGCTTCGTAGAATTATGTAATTTTAGTCGTCTGTGATTTTCTTCAAATTATTTCGTTTACGTAAAACTGGTACTTTCTTGTTTTAGATAAATTTGAGATGGTTTTAATTGTTAAATTATTCAATATACTGTAGATCAAATGGAGGCGTTTATAACTGAAACTGTAATAAAGTTAACAATTCAAATACTATTATTATATGATACTAGAACTGGTTTTGTAAACCTTAACTCGAAAATATGTAACTGAAAAAGAACACTAGGCTATATAACATTGATTTCGGTGTGTTCCTACCACGACTCCCTTCCCTCATTACCATCACGATAGTCAAGCCCAAATATCTCCCTCCATCCCACACACTCTTGGCTTAATCCCCTTTCCTTATGCATACCTTCCTCTACTGAGTCTACTCCCATACTAACTTCAATCCCCTCATCATACATATCCGATGCCTCAACCTCCCGTCCCAATCTCACAACCCTTAGTTTCCCCTCCACCCCCTTTTCCTCAGCAATACCCTCATCCCTTCATACCCTACCAATTCTCAAATCCTACCCATCTTAAGCCTCCCCTACCCTCTTTCACACATCCTCTTCATCCTCTCCCACACGTCCCTTCTCCTTGCTTCCACCCTTCCAAACAAACACCCTGTTCTTACTTTTCCAGTCCTCCCCTCCCCTCCCACACACTCTTTCCCATCTTTCCACCCACAAATACCCCCCCAGCCCTCCTTCCCTTACTCACACATACCATCCCCTCTCCACCCACATACCCCTCCCTCCCACACATTCCTTCACATCTCCACCCACATATAATACACCCCACCCTCCCCTCCTACACACTCCTTCCCATCTTTCCACCCACACATGCCTCCCCCTCTCCGTCCCTTACTTACACATACCTTCCCCTCTCTCCCACGCACATACACCCCCCCCCCCCCCCTCCCTCCCACACACTCCTTCCCATCTTTCCACCCACACATGCCTCCCCCTCTCCGTCCCTTACTTACACATACCTTCCCCCCTCTCCCCGCACATACCCCCCCCCCCCTCCCCTCCACACACTCCTTCCCATCTTTCCACCCACACATCCCTCCCCCTCTCCGTCCCTTACTTACTCATACCTTCCCCCCTCTCCACGCACATACACCCCCCCCCTCCCCTCCCACACACTCCTTCCCATCTTTCCACCCACATGCCTACCCCATCTCCGTCCCTACTTACAATTGCCTCCCCCTCTCCGTCCCTTACTTACACATACCTTCCCCCCCTCTCCAAGCACATACACCCCCCCCCTCCCCTCCCACACATGCCCCCCTCCTCCCTCCCTTACTTACACACACCTTCCCCTCTCCACCCATGACCTCCCCTCACCCCTGCGACCCCCGCGTCTGGGATAATTCGACCATCATGAAATTTTCGGCACTTTGTTATATGCACTCCGAATCTTGGGGTCACGGTCCGCTGGTTACCATGCACAGGAAAATACAGAAGAAGGAGAAGGCCAAAAAAGAAAACGAAGAAGAAGAAGAAGAAGAAGAAGAAGAAGAAGAAGAAGAAATGTCAAAACTAAAATTACAATAAGATGGCGAAGTAGGAAACGAAGATGTAGGAGAAAGTAATAACAACAAATGTTGTCAAGATGAGAACTGAAGGAAATGGAAAAAGAAGTAGGAAAAGAAGATGAAGGAGAAAATAAAGAAAATGCAGTGAAGATGAGCACTGCAGGAAATGGAAAAGCAAAATGATTCTGACATAATAAACGATATAATGTAGCCCTGCCAAGGATATCAACAGGAAGTATAGAACATATATAGAAAGGAGCTCAACCCTAACACAGACGAGACCAAATGATAGGGAGAAAGTAAAAGGAATGCTGAAACGAAAGGTAAGAAATAGCGGAGAATGACAGGGCAGAAAGGGGAGAGATATAGGATGATGTTGGGAAACTTCGGTGAGAGAGAGAGAGAGAGAGAGAGAGAGAGAGAGAGAGAGAGAGAGAGAGGGGGGGGGAGAGAGAGAGAAATCCGTCCTTTACTAAATAAAATCGTCTAGAAATAACCAAAATAAACTGTCAAAACGCGTCATAATCCTCAAGGGGTTACAATGCAGAGAGAGAGAGAGAGAGACAGAGACAGGCAGAGAGAGAGAAAGTAATAATGTTCCTAACATCCACAAAAGGAATGCGATAAGATGACTAAAGAGAAGAGACGAGGAATGAAAAGAAAGACAAAATAAGATAAAGCTGGAAGGACAGGAGATAAACTGAAGGAACGGGAAGATAAGGGAAGACAAATGGGAGAGGATGAAAGGAAAGGCCAAATAAAAGGAAATTCTGATAAACGAGAATTGCGAAACTGGAGGTGAAGAAAAACACTGAAAGAGAAGAGAGAGAGAGAGAGAGAGAGAGAGAGAGAGAGAGAGAGAGAGAGAGATGGGAAGAATGTATACTGTTATTTGTATACTCAAGAACAAAGGGAAATATGGTGATGTTGATGATGATAATAATGATGATGATGATGAGGAAGAGGAGGAGGAGGAGGAATTTGATAAAGAGGAAGGTTGAGAATAGTAATGAAACTATACCCTGTTCATTATAAGTTGGCCAGAAATCTCAACTTCAACGTCTCATAACTCAAAAAGGGTCAAGCGATAAATAGGTGTGGACAATTACAGCTCGTTTGCTCCAGCCTTCACTGACTTACAAGCGGTTAGGATGAACATTTATGGTATATGATTAAAGTGAACCGACATTAATTACGATGGATTTCAAAGGAAAGCAAGCATCAACATATGTATTGATCCTCGTGAGGCTAGTTGTCGTAGAGTAAAGGCTCCCATACACTATCAATCATGAGTGCGAAAAATAGTTGTTTGTGCAGCCTTAAGGGGGGTGACCTGCTTTTTGTTATTTCTGTCCTTTTCTCTCTTTCTCTGGCTTGTATCCAATCGGCCCCATTCAGCCAACTATTTTAAGACGTTTATCTCCATCTAGGTGTCGATTTCGTCCTGGCGAGCGAAAGCGAGCCAGCATTATATGAAGAAATCCGGCTTCGCCGGAGACATTTTTCTGTCGAAAAAATGTACAAATTTAGCCTGCTGTCAAACAAAAATAACAAATAAGCTGGCTCGCTACCGTTCACCAGTAACAATTTTACACCTGGATGGGGATAAACGTCTTAACCAGTAGGCTGAATTGGGCCAAATGGATACAAGCCAGAGAAAGATAGAAAGGGACAGAACAAAAACAGGTCACCCCCCTTAACCGTCGCGTATGGATGTGGTGAAAGCTTGCAAAATTGATTGAAGCCGTGTATTCGATACGGTTTAATATCGGCTCGTCAATCATGTTGGCGCACTCCTGATTGATGGTGTATGGGGGCCTGAAGGGAGCCCACCTCGCTTTTTTCTCTTTCTCTTCCTCTCTCTCTTTGGCTTGTATCCATTCGGCCCCATTCAGCCTACTGTTTTAAGACGTTTACCCCCATCCAGGTGTCAATATTTTCATGGCGAGCGGTAGCGAGCCAGCATATATTTATATTTGTTTTGACAGCAAGCTAAATTTGTACATTTTTCGATAGAAAAATTTCTCCGGCGAAGCCGGATTTCTCCATACAATACCTGGATGGGGATAAACGTCTTAAAACAGTTGGCTGAATGGGGCCGAATGGATACAAACCAGGGAAAGAGAGAACATGAGAGAAAGATAAAAAAACAAAAACTCGGTGACCCCCCTTAAGGATGGTGGAAGGACGGACTACCTTGGAAAGTTATTGTATAGGTAAGGGTCCTGAACTGCCAACTGGTGCATAATATGGACGTATGTACTGTACAATCGCCAACATGTAATACAGTACCAAATTAGCTTTCGAAACTTTGAGACGCTGATGAAATATTTTGAAACGTTCCCTTTAAACACATAGCCAAGTCAATGTTTTCCCTTAACCCCTTCTATACCGGTGACGTCTTTTCAATTTATTCTAGCTGTTAGACGATTTTGTGTAGCTTAAGAAGAATCTGTGGTACCTAGTAAAACGGGTTAAGTGAGATAGTTCGAAGCCTGGTAATTACTGGAGGCCCATTTTAAAATGAATACAATCGTCTAATAGTAGACAGAATAAAGTTAAAAGGGGTTAATCAGTGTTTAGTGTATAGAAGTGTAGCAGGTAATTGTGGAGGCGGTTGTAGAGTCGCGAGAATGAATAACGCCGCCCCCTTTGGAACCGGTATGGGACATGAACGACACAATGCTGAGGTGTATTATAGCCCAGGTGATTCAGAACTTGGCTCTTAACCCTTTCTGTACCGGCGACGTCTTTTTAATTATATTTTAGCGATGTTTAGGCGATTTTATTCAGTTTAAAATGGGCCTCGGGCAAGTAACAAATTCGCACTATCTCACTTAACCCTTTTTACCACCACAAAACCTTCTTCTACTGGACGAAATCGTCTAAATATACCTAGAATAGAATTAAAAAAGACGTCGCCGGTATAGAAAGGGTTTTAAAGGTTCAAAACATTCAATTAGCTGTATTGTTAATAATACTCATGACTGTGCAGGTGTAGTTTAATGGTTTTAACCTCTTGAAGCTCTGACGCGTTTTAGCATTTTATTTTGGCTATAATTAGACGATTTTATGCAGCTTAGCAAGGATATGTGTGTATTGAAAGGGTAAATACTATCTCAATCAACCCTTTGACTTCTGTATACCGTTACTAATCTGAATAAAATCGTCTAATAGTAGCCAGAAAACAGAACAGAATCTCGTATTGGAGCTTGAAATGGTTAATAGGACTAAATATTTATTAATATATGAAATAATATGTTGATGAGGAAATATAGGTTATCAAGATGGGCAGTAGCGCAGTAGATCAAGATCCAAATTAATGGGTTCGGTGAGGGAAGGTGGTTTAACCCATTCTCTGCCGGCGACGTATTTCTATTTTTATTATAGCTATATATAGACGATTTTACGCAGTTTAAGAAGGATCTGTGGTAGCAAAAAGAGTTAAGTGAGATAGTTCGATTCTTGTTCATTGCTGGAAGCCCTTTTTATACTGAATAAAATCGTTCAATAGTAGCCAGAATAAAGTTAACCCTTTCCCTGCGGGTGACGTTCTGGAACGCCCTGGCAATTTGCAGCAATTTCCAGGCTTTAAAAGCCTGTAAAAACCGTAAAAATCGAGTGTCAGTGGGTGGGAGCGTGAGGGGCCCACCTCCGACCCTCAGAGCAGCCAGCGGCCCACTGAGGTAGACTGTGTCTCGCGCGGGTCTCTCACTGCCTCTCACAACAGTGTTGCCAAGCGAGCGAGTGCTAACAAATAGCGGGTTTCCCGCGTTTCTATGGCACCGCTGCGGGTGAACCAGGCCACGTACGAGGCCCGTTCTGGTCTCATTTTGAAGCTATTTTCGCCTAGTTTTCGGCAGAATACAGTTCATTTAATGCAGACGCTTGATAAATCATTCAGGAGTGCCTGAATATGCCATAAATAGCCCAAAATACCCCGCAGAGAAAGTGTTAAACGGACGGCATGGGCTCTGAATGGTTTAATACTGATGGGCACGGTGATGGGGAATACACTTTAAAAAACGTGTGTTCGACTGTCACAAAACTGATACACAATCATGATAAGTGCCTCAGTAGTTTACGTGTTCAATTTAGCGCACACAAACGATCGGAAACAAATGTACGTGTTATATTCTTGTTATAGTTAACCCCTTCAGTACCGGTACTGTCCTTTTAACTCTATTCTGGATACTGTTAGACGATTTTTCAGCTTAAAAATGGCCTCCAGCAATTGACAGTCTTTCAACTATCTCACTTAACCCTTTTTACTACCACAGATTCTTCTTAAGCTGCACAAAATAGTCTAAATACTGTATATCTACAATACAAATTCAAAAGACGTCGCCGTACAGAAGGGGTTAATGACTCAATTATTAAAGGTGAGTGATGGGAGCCACAGTAGATATAGATACTCCAAGCTTTGAACAAAAAAACAGAGATGGGTCCTGAATGTTGGGGGGAAGAGCAGATTATTATTTGAGTGTTGATTGGGCGCGGCGGGCGGCGATAAGAAGTAGTAGTGGGCGCAGTGATGGGAACTGATGGGTGTGGTGGTGGTGGTGGTGATGGGGTATAATGGGTGAGGTAATGTTAAATGGTAGTAGTGGGCGCAGTGATGGTAACTGAAGGGTGTGGTGGTGGTGGTGGTGATAGGGTATAATGGGTGAGGTAATGTTAAATGGTAGGTGTGTTGATGGGAAATAGTAGGTGTGTTGATGGGAAATAGTAGGTGTGTTGATGGGAAATAGTAGGTGAGTTGATGGGAAATAGGTGAGTTTATGGTTATCCCCTTTTATACCGGCGACGTCTTTTAACTTTATTCTGGCTGCGATTAGTCGATATTATTCAGTTTATAATTGGCCTCCAGCAATTATCAGGCTTCGAAATACCTCACTTAACCATTTTTTACTACGACAGATTCTTCTTAAGCTACACAAAATCGTCAAATTATAGATAAGATATAATTAAGAAGACGTTGCCGGTACAGAAGAGGTTAATAGTAGGTGTGTTGTGGGAAATAGTGGATGTGTTGATGGGAAATAGTAGGTGTGTTGATGGGAAATAGTAGATGTGTTGATGGGAAATAGTAGGTGTGTTGATGGGAAATAGTAGGTGTGTTGATGGGAAATAGTAGGTGTGTTGATGGGAAATAGTAGGTGTGTTGATGGGAAATAGTAGATGTGTTGATGGGAAATAGTAGGTGTGTTGATGGGAAATAGTAGGTGTGTTGATGGGAAATAGTAGGTGTGTTGATGGGAAATAGTAGGTGTGTTGATGGGAAATAGTAGGTTTGTTGATGGGAAATGTAGATGTGTTGATGGGAAATAGTAGGTGTGTTGATGGAAAATAGTAGGTGTGTTGATGGGAAATAGTAGGTGTGTTGATGGGAAATAGTAGGTGTGTTGATGGGAAATAGTAGATGTGTTGATGGGAAATAGTAGGTGTGTTGATGGGAAATAGTAGGTGTTGATGGGAAATAGTAGGTGTGTTGATGGGAAATAGTAGGTGTGTTGATGGGAAATAGTAGATGTGTTGATGGGAAATAGTAGGTGTGTTGATGGGAAATAGTAGGTGTGTTGATGGGAAATAGTAGGTGTGTTGATGGGAAATAGTAGATGTGTTGATGGGAAATAGTAGATGTGTTGATGGGAAATAGTAGGTGTTTTGATGGGAAATAGTAGGTGTGTTGACGGGAAATAGCAGGTGTGTTATTGGTAAATAGTTGGTGTGTTGATGGGAAATAGTAGAGGTGTTGATAGGAAATAGTAGGTGTGTTGATGGGAAATAGTAGGTGTGTTGACGGGAAATAGTAGGTGTGTTGATGGTAAATAGTTGGTGTGTTGATGGGAAATAGTAGATGTGTTGATGGGAAATAGTAGGTATGTTGACGGGAAATAGTAGGTGTGTTGATGGGAAATAGTAGGTGTGTTGATGGGAAATATTAGATGTGTTGATGGGAAATAGTAGGTGTGTTGATGGGAAATAGTAGGTGTGTTGATGGGAAATAGTAGATGTGTTGATGGGAAATAGTAGGTGTGTTAATGGGAAATAGTAGATGTGTTGATGGGAAATAGTAGGTGTGTTGATGGGAAATAGTAGGTGTGTTGATGGGAAATAGTAGATGTGTTGATGGGAAATAGTAGGTGTGTTGATGGGAAATAGTAGGTGTGTTGATGGGAAATAGTAGATGTGTTGATGGGAAACATTAGGTGTGTTGATGGGAAATAGTAGGTGTGTTGATGGGAAATAGTAGGTGTGTTGATGGGAAATAGTAGGTGTGTTGATGGGAAATGTAGATGTGTTGATGGGAAATAGTAGATGTGTTGATGGGAAATAGTAGGTGTGTTGATGGGAAATAGTAGGTGTGTTGATGGGAAATAGTAGATGTGTTGATGGGAAATAGTAGGTGTGTTGATGGGAAATAGTAGGTGTTGATGGGAAATAGTAGGTGTGTTGATGGGAAATAGTAGGTGTGTTGATGGGAAATAGTAGATGTGTTGATGGGAAATAGTAGGTGTGTTGATGGGAAATAGTAGGTGTGTTGATGGGAAATAGTAGGTGTGTTGATGGGAAATAGTAGATGTGTTGATGGGAAATAGTAGATGTGTTGATGGGAAATAGTAGATGTGTTGATGGGAAATAGTAGGTGTTTTGATGGGAAATAGTAGGTGTTGATGGGAAATAGTAGGTGTGTTGATGGGAAATAGTAGGTGTGTTGATGGGAAATAGTAGATGTGTTGATGGGAAATAGTAGGTGTGTTGATGGGAAATAGTAGGTGTTGATGGGAAATAGTAGGTGTGTTGATGGGAAATAGTAGGTGTGTTGATGGGAAATAGTAGATGTGTTGATGGGAAATAGTAGATGTGTTGATGGGAAATAGTAGGTGTTTTGATGGGAAATAGTAGGTGTGTTGATGGGAAATAGTAGGTGTGTTGATGGGAAATAGTAGGTGTGTTGAAGGTAAATAGTAGGTGTGTTGATGGGAAATAGTAGGTGTGTTGAAGGTAAATAGTAGGTGTGTTGATGGGAAATAGTAGGTGTGTTGATGGGAAATAGTAGGTGTGTTGAAGGTAAATAGTTGGTGTGTTGATGGGAAATAGTTGGTGTGTTGATGGGAAATAGTAGGTGTGTTGAAGGTAAATAGTTGGTGTGTTGATGGGAAATAATTGTTGTGTTGATGGGAAATAATAGGTGTGTTGATGGGAAATAGTAGGTGTGTTGATGGGAAATAGTAGGTGTCTTGATGGGAAATAGTAGGTGTGTTGATGGGAAATAGTAGGTGTGTTGATGGGAAATAGTAGGTGTGTTGATGGGAAATAGTAGGTGTGTTGATGGGAAATAGTAGGTGTCTTGATGGGAAATAGTAGGTGTGTTGATGGGAAATAGTAGGTGTGTTGATGGGAAATAATAGGTGTGTCGATGGGAAATAGTAGATGTGTTGATGAGAAATAGTAGGTGTGTTGGAAACAGGTGTGTTGATAGGGTATTGTGGGTGTGTTGATGGGAAATAGTAGGTGTGTTGATGTGAAATAATAGGTGTGTTGATGGGAAATAGTAGGTGTGTTGATGTGAAATAATAGGTGTGTTGATGGGAAATAGGTGAGTTTATGGTTAATAGTAAATATGTTGATGGGAAATAATTGGTGTTTTGATGAGAAATGATGGGTGCACTAGTGATGGGAAGTGACTGGTGCCTAATTGGAAGTTGTTTGGGAAAAGTGGGTGTGACGATAGTTACTGAAGGGGTCACAGTATAAAAATAAATGTGTTCAAATGTAACAAAAACTATACACATAAAATATGTTGTATTTCTTTGTGTATTAAACTGAACACGTAATCGATCAAAACACGCATTATGTGTATCATTGGTGTGCCATTTGAACACGCATGGTTGTACAGTATGGGGCGGGACTTGGATGGGAAGTATTGTACATGTTTACAGCAAGGGTGAGAATTATTAGTATAGTGGTGGTGGGCGCGGCGATCGAGGGAAATGCACGACGGGCGGGGATGGGAATTAGTTAACCCATACGGTGACGACATTTCCATCATAATCTGGTAATATTTGACGATTTTATTCAGCTTGGGAAAGACGCTATCAATTCAATGGCTGCAGACTATCTCAATTAATCCTTTTAGCTAACAACCATATATATCCTTCCTAAGCTTCATAAAATCGTCTAACTGTCGCTGAAATCTCATCAAGGAGACGTCGCCGGTACTGTAAGGGTAAACGTTCGCAGCAAGGATGGGAAGTATAGTGTAGTGGAGGGTAAACGTTTGCAACAAGGATGGGAAGTATAGTGTAGTGGAGGGTAAACGTTTGCAACAAGGATGGAAAGTATAGTGTAGTGGAGGGTAAACGTTTGCAACAAGGATGGGAAGTATAGTGTAGTGGAGGGTAAACGTTTGCAACAAGGATGGGAAGTATAGTGTAGTGGAGGGTAAACGTTTGCAACAAGGATGGAAAGTATAGTGTAGTGGAGGGTAAACGTTTGCAACAAGGATGGGAAGTATAGTGTAGTGGAGGGTAAACGTTTGCAACAAGGATGGGAAGTATAGTGTAGTGGAGGGTAAACGTTTGCAGCAAGGATGGGAAGTATAGTGTAGTGGAGGATAAACGTTTGCAGCAAGGATGGGAAGTATAGTGTAGTGGAGGGTAAACGTTTGCAGCAAGGATGGGAAGTATAGTGTAGTGGAGGGTAAACGTTTGCAACAAGGATGGGAGGTATAGTGTAGTGGAGGGTAAACGTTTGCAACAAGGATGGGAAGTATAGTGTAGTGGAGGGTAAACGTTTGCAACAAGGATGGGAGGTATAGTGTAGTGGAGGGGAAACGTTTGCAGCAAGGATGGGAAGTATAGTGTAGTGGAGGGTAAACGTTTGCAACAAGGATGGGAAGTATAGTGTAGTGGAGGGTAAACGTTTGCAGCAAGGATGGGAAGTATAGTGTAGTGGAGGGTAAACGTTTGCAACAAGGATGGGAAGTATAGTGTAGTGGTGGGTAAACGTTTGCAGCAAGGATGGGACGTATAGTGTAGTGGTGGTGTGGGCGCGGCGATGGGAAGGAGTTAGTGATGGGCGTGCTCCTGCTTTAAGAATCCTTGCCCCCCCCCCTTCCCCCCCCCCCTCCCCCCTTCCCCCTCCCGCTGCACCAGACACTCTTATTATTACCCTGACCGGTTCCAGCTGACCTCACCGCCTGACCTCCAAGGGGGGGAGGAGGGAGGGGAGCTGGAAAAGAAAAACAGAATAGGATAGGAGATATGTGGATGATGGAGGTTGTGTGGGAGAGGGGCAAGGAAGGAAGGAAGGGTGCAAGAGAGAGAGGGAGGAGGGAGGAAGGAAGGAAGGAAGGAAGGAAGGAATGAAGGAAGGAAGGAAGAAAGAAAGAAAAAAAGAAGGAAGCAAGAGAGGGAGGGAGGAGGAAAGAAGGAAGGAAGGACGGACGGAACATAGGAGGGAAGGAGGAGAAAGGAAGGAAGATAGAAGAGAAAAGAAGAAGACAACGAAAGAGGGAAGAGAGAGGGAGGGGTATGTTTAAAAGACAAACAAAATTATATAGGAAATATGGGGGTGATGGGGGGTTGCGAGAGAGAAAAGGAAGGAAGGAAGGAAGGAAGGAAGAGGGAAAAATACAAGGAAGCAAGATCAAAGAAGTCAGGGGATGGAGGAAGGCGGGTGTAGGCGGAAAGGAACACGACATAGGGTATAAGATAATTTGCGTGAAGGAAGGAAGGACATAAGACAAAGAGGGAAGGAAAGAAAGAAAGAGGAAGGATATATGGAGGTAAGAGGGATGTAAAATAAGGATAGAATAATTTAAGAGATGTTGATGATGGAGGTTCTGTGGGAGAGACAGGGAAGGAAGGACGGATAGAAGAAAGGAACAAAGCAAGGAATGTATTTGACAATGGAGGCAGGGATGTGAAGGTATATGTGAGAGGAAAGGGAGGAGAAAGGAAGAAAGGCTAGAGAGAGAAAGGAGAAAGAAAGTATAAGTGATAAAGGTTATATATGTGAGGCAGGAGAAAGAAAGGAAGGAAGGAAGGAAGGAAGGAAGGAAGGAAGGAAGGAAGGAAGGAAGGAAGAAAGAGAGGGAGGGAGAAGTATAGTTTGGTTGTCAATGCGAAGGAAAGACAGGATAAGAAAGGAGACGTGTGAAGAAAAAGACGAATTATGGTAAGAAGGAACGAAAGATACACACGACATAGGAAGGAAGGAAGGAAGAGTGCAGGTAAAGGAATGAGAATAGGAGCATCCCCCCCCCCCCCCCCCCGCCCCTACCACCCCCGTCGATGTAAAGTAAATGTAAATAATGATGATCAAAAGGAATGCGAGAGAGAAAAAAAATGGGGGTGGAGAATAATTATGAGTTGACGGGAAAGGAGAGAGAGAGAGAGAGAGTGTGTGAGAGTGAGTTACAAGGAGCAATTAGTGTCTCAAAGACCTTGCTGTCCATTCCGGGGAGATACTCGAAGTGGAAGGAGAAAGATTGTTTAGTGCATTACACTCATTACAGCGTGCAAAATGCTATTTACGCTCTTCTTGTACTGCTCTACTGAAGAACTGTTAACAACTTCTGAGGGAAGTTTGTTCCAGGTAGAACATAATCTTATATGTAAAACCGTTTCCACAAATACTAATCCTTTTCAATTCACAGTTCTAGCCATGGTTGCGACGTGTTGTATTCTTATTGAGGCAAAATATTGTTCTATAATCCACATTGTCAAAACCATTAAGTATTTTAGAAACTTCAATGATCTGACTTCGTAGTCTGTGTGTTTCCAGCGGAAAGAGATTTAGCGCTTTCAACTGGTCCTCTTAGCTCAGTCTTCTAATCCATGGAATAAGCGTTGTAGCTCTAGTATGTACTCTTTCCAGTCGTGCTATATCTTTCCTGAGTGCTGGAGACCAGAATTGAACAGCATATTACATGAAAGGCCGTATCAGAGCGGTGTAAATTGTAAGGGCTATTTCCTTAATTTTATACTTAAATTGCTTCTTAATATAACCCAATAATTTCTGAGCTTTCTTCTATACTTCAATGCACTGCTCAGAAAACTTTAGGTCACTGCTGATCAGAACATTCAACTATTTTTACAAGTCAGTCACCTCCAGAGGCAGAAAGATAGATAGATAGATAGAGAGAGAGAGAGAGAGAGAGAGAGAGAGAGAGAGAGAGAGAGAGAGAGAGAGAGAGAGAGATAGAGATTAACCCCTTCGGGATACGAAGACACGCTTCTTTCATATATTCTGGTTATACTTATGACGATTATATGCAGTTTACAGTTTAAACCATAATACACCTTTTCCCTCCCTCGGATTCCTAATAAACATCCGAAAATCGTCTGATGATAGCCAATATACAATTTTAAGAAGGCGTCCTCACATACTGAAATGTTGGTGGATCGCGAAAGAAGAAAGTGAGAGAACTATTTGAGGTGTGTCCTTTAAATGGTTGCCTCATCATGCTTGGGTGTGTGTGTCAGGTGTTGTGCTTGGCAGGTGCATACGTAAGAAGCACATATTGGGTTAGTTTGTTTATATCTATTTGGTTGCCACATTTGTTTTCCAACACACAAACACACACACACACACACACACACACACACACACACACAGACACACACACACCACATCTCACCACACTCGCTTGGTCATTAAGCTGTCTTTGTATCATTTCAATTCGTTGGTAGATCCACAGAGCTAGAGAGGTTAGATACTAGCATATGTGGAACCTTTTTCACTTCTAAGAGCAATTCTACCTGCAATATACTCGCCCCTTAGTTTGTATATAGTTCGTAAGTAGACCCGTAGAGGTAGATATTATTTTGCACACTTTGTAATAAGGGTAATGCAATAGCTTCTTATTTTTAATTTAGCGTATCTCTCTGGAATGGAATACAGCTTCCTTGCAATACTAATTATTTATTGTATTTATTTCTAAGTAGCACGTTACTAGCTCTGATCAAAGTAATAATTATCACGTATTCTTCCTCACTTGTCTGTTTAATGTATTGTTATTATCTGTGGAGTGAGAGGGTACGTTCCTCTTGCCTCTACGTATGAGTTTACTGTCCAACTCTAGATGCCTCTATGTGTGTATGTATCTATCATTTTATATATCTATATATCTATCTAATTATCTATCATCTTTTTATTTTTATCAATCAATATAGTCGGTTTATCTACAGTATATATCTTCTTAAATGTGCTGCATATGCTAATTGGCTTCCATGTTTCTTTGTCTACCAATCATTAGCTATTTGTCCATTTATTCATCTATCTATCTGTATTTATCTATCTCTATATATCTATCTCTATCTATCTATCTATCTATCTATTTATGTATCTATCTATCTAGCTATCTATCTATCTAACCAACTCTCTGCCATTCTCCCCCTCGCCTCTGCCTGATCCTCCTCTGTCGGCCGCTGCATGCCTGCCTGTCTGTTTGTCTGTCTACGTGCCTGTCCAGCCGGTTTCTCCTCCGCGTCTCTGCCCTCTAGCGGCCTGGCTGTCTGCTTGTCTTCGGGGTTGTCTGCTTTTCTCCTCTATGGCTGGTATGTCTGCCAATATGTATGTATGTTTGCTTTTGTCTTGTCTGAATTCCGTCTGTATTTCTGCATGTACAGTATAACTGTTTGTGTGTCTGTCAACCTGCATGTATACCCGTTTGTGTGTCTGCCAATATGTATGTATGTTTGTTTTTGTCTTGTCTGAATTCCGTCTGTATTTCTGTATGTACAGTATATCTGCATGTATACCTGTTTGTGTGTCTGTCAAGCTGCATGTATACCTGTTTGTGTGTGTCAATCTGCATGTATACCTGTTTGTGTGTCTGTCAATCTGCATGTATACCTGTTTGTGTCTGTCAATCTGCATGTATACCTGTTTGTGTGTCTGTCAATCTGCATGTATACCTGTTTGTGTATCTGTCAATCTGCATGTATACCTGTTTGTGTATCTGCCAATCTGCATGTATACCTGTTTGTGTGTCTTGTCAATCTGCATGTATACATGTTTGTTTGTGTGTCTGTCAATCTGCATGTATACCTGTTTGTTTATGTCTTGTCAATTTGCATATATACCTGTGTGTGTGTCTGTCAATCTGCATGTATACGTGTTTGTTTATGTCTGTCAATCTGCATGTATACCTGTTTGTCTGAGTGTCTGTCAATCTCCATGTATATTTGTTTGTTTGTGTGTCTATCATCTGTATGTAAACATGTTTGTTTATGTCTGTCAATCTGTATGTACACCTGTTTGTCTGTGTGTGTGTCAATCTGCATGTACACCTGTTTGTTTGTGTGTGTCAATCTGCATGTACACCTGTTTGTGTGTCAATCTGCGTGTACACCTGTTTGTTTGTGTGTGTTAATCTGCATGTACACCTGTTTATTTGTGTGTGTCAATCTGCATGTACACCTGTTTGTTTGTGTGTGTCAATCTGCATGTACACCTGTTTGTTTGTGTGTGTCAATCTGCATGTACACCTGTTTGTTTGTGTGTGTCAATCTGCATGTACTCCTGTTTGTTTGTGTGTGTCAATCTGCATGTACTCCTGTTTGTTTGTGTGTGTCAATCTGCATGTACACCTGTTTGTTTGTGTGTGTCAATCTGCATGTACACCTGTTTGTTTGTGTGTGTCAATCTGCATGTACACCTGTTTGTTTGTGTGTGTCAATCTGCATGTACTCCTGTTTGTTTGTGTGTGTCAATCTGCATGTACTCCTGTTTGTTTGTGTGTGTCAATCTGCATGTACACCTGTTTGTTTGTGTGTGTCAATCTGCATGTACACCTGTTTGTTTGTGTGTGTCAATCTGCATGTACACCTGTTTGTTTGTGTGTGTCAATCTGCATGTACTCCTGTTTGTTTGTGTGTGTCAATCTGCATGTACACCTGTTTGTTTGAGTGTGTCAATCTGCATGTACTCCTGTTTGTTTATCTATCAATCTGCATGTACACCTGTTTGTTTTTCTATCAATCTGCATGTACACCTGTTTGTCTCTTTGTATGTTCATCTGTCATCTTGTCGGTGTTGTCTGCCTGATTGATTGTATGCCTGACTTTCTGTTATTGTTTCTGCATCTCTGTCTGCTAGTCATGCATGGGCGGGTCAGATTTGTTCAATTACAATTACAGTATATCACTTATTTCGGCAGGGGATTGTACAGTCGTAAGCTTATAATAAGGTTACACCAATATGAAACTTTTAACCATCAATTTTAATTTCTGAAGCATTTGGGCAATAACAAAGCATTAAGCCGCTGTCACACGAGCGATTTTTCCGTCAATTTTCTATGAGCAAGTTTGTCCTCGTTATATTTCGGGACGTTGTTGCACTGGTATCGGCAACTAAACTGAAGGTAGATTATGTTAGGGGGTTGAATTCTTATAAAGTGTAATTTTTGAAGCAGCCAGACCTTAATTGCCCGTAAAAAATGCTCGAAAAACGGCTCGTGTGACACCGCCTATAATGTCTCGTTTTAGTTTGATACTGATTCAAATGGGTGCGTCGCCATTTCTGCTCTTGCCTGTTCTTCTGGCCACAAGGGACTGGAGTTCTCGAAAAGGGGTTCCAGTCCTAACGCTATTCTTGACTTACAGTGTGCTGGCTTAATAATCCAGAAGAGTTGATAGCCACTGAAGTCCTATTTTAACTAAATTACTAATTCTGACCAATCTTGAGAATGAGGATCTGGTATTGAAGTATACAACATATTTCTGGACAGAGTGGAAACCAGTAGCATGCGACAAGGTAAATACACATGAAGTTAAGCTAAAATGCGATGTTCGTACTGTTGTGGAGATATTATGAAGAGGTTATATATTTTTGTTATGAGTATTTACACCAAGAAGATAGGAATGTAAGAACACGGCAGTCTGCAGTGGGCCAACCAGTCCACACAAGGCAGATCTCACTCACACCCATTCCATTTAATCCAAACAAAATAATAATATTTTATTGGGAGTTTGTGTTGAAAAATGTTCTGCCCTTTATCTTATCAAATAAATACGATCTAATTTCAATTAAAGGATACCGGTATGGTTAGATAGTAATTGAACCTTAATATATGTTGTTGTTGGTGTATCTGTTTTATTTTTAAGCAAAATTATATATAGCCTTGCAGAGGTCAAATGAACTATTTAAAACAGATTTTATATAAACCTTTATGTAAAATACAATTGATGTACCTGCATTATTATTTTTAAACAGATATGACGGGAACTTGAGAATGTGGATTTGGTATTGAACGAGGCATATTAATAGATGTTCATTTAACTCCCTACCTTCTGGCTTTAGTAGAGATCCTGTAGTATAGGAGAGAGGGGCCATATTTTTTTGTTTCCCCTCAGATCCCATTTTGGTGCTATCATTATCAAACAACGGGGAGAAATTTTCTATTTGGCCATGTTATGTAGAGTTTAGATCCAAGAATAAACACTATATCCTGCGCCAGTGTGGCTATATGTTTATAATGGGTACGGACATGGTTGAGTGTCAGGAGAGGCTAGCAACACCAGGGGTACCAATATGGCGGGGGATGACCGATCTCTGTTACTGTTAAGGGGGGTCACCGGCTTTTTTGTTTTATCTTTCTCTCCTTTTCTCTCTTTCCCTGGCTTGTATCCATTTGGCCCCATTCAGCCAACTGTTTTAAGACGTTTATCCCCATTTAAGTGTCGATTTCTTCCTGGCGAGCGAAAGTGAGCCAGCATTGTATGGAGAAATCCGGCTTCGCCGTACATTTTTCTATCGAAAAATTTACAAATTTAGCTTGCTGTCTAAACAAAAATATATATATGCTGGCTCGCTACCGCTCGCCAGGAAAATATTGACACCTGACTGGGGGTAAACGTCTTACAACAGAAGGCTGAATGGGGCCGAATGGATACAAGCCAAAGAGAGAGGGAGAGAAAGAGAAAAAAAAAAGCGAGGTGGGCTCCCTTAAGTCTCCAGGCTGAACAAGAGCTTCCCCGGGCCACTCGGGTTTTTATAGGCAATGATCTATCCCAGTGCTCTTCAACCTTGTTTTATGTCGTCCACCCCTAGTGGTGATTTGGAAAAAGCTGTCCACCCCAAATTTTTGTTATCTCTCAAAAATCTCCCACGGTTCTAACATTTAAAGTCTAACTTTTATATCTCAATTCTACAATAATCTGTAAATAGAAAAAAAAAATCACTCTCTTTGTTATTTAAAGTTCACATATTCTTCCGTATAATTACTCATGCAGATTAAAATTATAATATTTAATTTATGCAAGAACAAAATAAGCATGTCTTTGGTGTTCAAGAGCAAATGTATTTTTCTTCATGAAACAAAAGTAAAATTGCAGATAATATTAGCTATTTTTGATATTCCATAAAACAAACATTTGTCCTTCAAGACAACAGAATCAGTGGTTTGGCTGCTGTTGCAATTTGTCTATCAGCTTAAATCGAGGCATCAGTCAATTTTCAAGTGCAACTCGCATGAAAGGATCCAAATTTAGAATGGCATTCCTTTTCTTTATCTTGATTAAAACTATGCTTTAGAAACCTTGCTCACACAAATATGATGCTGGCATCTGCACAAACATGGCTGTTGCCTGCTTAGCCGACTCCTTGTGCTTCAGAATAACAAGCAGGGCAACCCATAAATCCATGGGATGGCCAAATGTCTTGAAAGCTGCCTTTTGTGAATAATCCATTTGAAGCTCCAATAGGGCATCACAATGATCAATCAGTTCCATCATCTGAAAATGGATTAAGCATCCGCATGTTGGAGGTCAGGTGGCCATTCTCACTGTCTGGGAAATCAAAGCCAAGGTTTTCCTGCATCAAAATAGGTGTCTGATAATCAAGTGGGACATTCGTACCTCCAGTGTCTGCTCTGCTGCCTGCATATCATGTTCCCAGCCACATTCTCTCATATAGGTCATAATATTTCAAAATCAGAAAAACACCTCTTTTCTACATTGCTTTTCAATTTTTCACCTTCAGTTTGAATCCATTTAATTGCCCTATATTTGTATAAAATATCCCCACCTTTTCCTTGCTGACTGATGTTTAGCTTGTTCAGATGATCAAAGATCGAAGCCATTCAAGACATCTTTGCCAGCCAGAGAGTGTCCTGACACTTAACTGCCATGGGGTTTGCTTTCTCAGTAAAGAAAACACAGAGCTGCTCTCTCAATGCCAACACTCGATTGAGAACCTTTCTGTGAGATAGCCAACACATTTCAACATGAAGGAGGAGTTTGGTGAAGTTGGTTTCCATATCCTTACATACCTCACTAAACATGCTGTGTTTTCTTGCATATGCAGGATATGATTTACCATTTTTACAACATCATCAAGAAGTAGCTCAAAGTAATTTTTCTCATTAGCATTTCTAGTCTCATTTAGTCGCTTTGCCACTAAGGCCAACCTCACGCAGTGAATTGGGACACAATTTAGTGAGACAGCTTGGATTTTCCTTACAACGGCAATGATTGCACTAACCATTGCTTTTGCACCATCAGTAGTAACCGACTTGGAGTTTGGCCAGTCAATGTCCTCGTCAACCATGAAATCATTCAGTTTCAGGAAAATCTGGCAGGATCTCGTCCACCCACCTGTCCACCCCAAGACAGCCGTCCACCCCTCACTTAGTCTCGTTCACCCTAAGGTGGACTGTCCACCCAGGTTGAATAGCACTGATCTATCCGACATTTAATGCGTCGTGCGAAATACCTCTCGTGTAGTAAATTGTTCTGTGTAATATAGTTTGTTTTTATTATTAATTTCACCACAAATGTATAATGTAAAACTCATACATATATATTAAATTGTTTTCTATTTATATTTTGTTATTATTATCGTTATCGAACTCACTTTCAGCATATTGGTAAAATGCTTTGTGATTATAAAATAGTTTAAATACAAGTGAAGTGATTTTTTATGGAGATGAGTGAATTACAAAGAGAGTGGATTATGGAGATGAGTGTATTACAAAGAGAGTGGATTATATAATTAACTCTTTTACCTCCTTCATCCCTCTGTTATTCTATCTATCTATCTATCTATCTATATGCTCAGGCCCAATCCCCATTTTGGGGGTAGCCGACTCAAGACAGAGCAAGAACAGGGAAAACACAAAAACAACACAAAACAAAAAATAAACACAGATAAAAAACACAAACTCACACACATCCAGGTCACCCAGGAGAAGACCCAGAGACCAGGGTTACCAAGGTCGCTCCAGCACTCCCCCGGCCCCTGACCACCCGGAGAGGTTCCGATCTCGGCAGGCAGACATGCAGCTGAGCCAAAGCCACAAGCCCTCCCACCACAGTTCCAGGCACACCCTTCATATTAATCGTCCCCCCGGGCCAGGCGCCTGATGGACTATTATCTAGTCGAACTTGCGCCCGACCCCTTACTCCAAATGACCATGTGTTCACTCAACTATTCACAAGCATTCTCCATTCACTCCTGTCCACCACCACTTCCCCTGCCTGATCTCTGTTATTAGTTGAGTAATATATATATTGCTTAATATTATTTTCTTTTGATGTTGATACCATTTTGATACTATAATCTTCGCCCTCTCTTAATATTCGCGTTATATATATTTATATTTATAGATATTTATACCCATATATCCTTTGCTTCATATGTGTTGAAGATAAAAAAAAAAACACTCACACACACCCAGAGAGAGAGAGAGAGAGAGAGATAGTGAAAAACAAAATATTTAAGTATATTGGAAATGTGTGGGTAGCGGATAGTTGATTTTTTTTTAACTATATATATATATATATATATATATTGTGTGTGTGTGTGTTTATTAGTAGTTGTATTTAATGCAATGTATTGCAGTGTTGGAATAAACTTTTCCGATATGTTTTAGAATTATCTAATAATTGTTTAACCATGTATCTATAATAATGTTAATATAGACATCACTGGTTTGAAAAAGTTAAATATAGTTAGTTAAATATGAGTGACAGGACAATGAGTTGACAAAACTAGGGAATGGATACATACAAGTACGACAATGTGTGGACCATAGGTGTTAATGGGTGCTAGGAGGCTCCTATGTTTAGTGTGTAAACATATAAGTCAAGGTCCGTAGATACACATACATCTATAAACATTGATATAATGAACTCTTTATAGATTTATGACGCATTTTGACAGTTTATTCTGGCTATCATTCAAAGATTGTTTACAGTTTAGGAAAAAATCTTTGGGAATTATAACCAGGGTAAACACTTTCTCAATTAACCCTCTGACTTCCATATACCCTTCCTAATCTGAATAAAATCGTCTAATGATAGGCAGAAAACAGAAAAGAAATGCGTAATCGGATCATGAAAGAGTTATTATTATTTTGTTTTTGTTTTGTCTATTCATGCATTTATTTATTTATATTTTAATTTCCTCGCTAGACCTCCATCAAGCTTAGAAAAAACACCCCCTGGACCCCTCCTTCAAAATAAATGTGTACATTTTTCGCTCGCCAGGGAATAATCGACACCTAAATTGCACGAAAGGTCTTAAAATTGACAACCAAATGGGGCCAAACTAATGGGCTGAACGTCTTAAAATCTCAAAACTAATATGCTAAACACGAGGGAGAAGGGGGTCCAGAAAAAGCGAGTACTACCCCCTTCAGTAATTGTCACTATTTATGGATTAGTAGTTAGGAGAGAGTGTTGGGTAAAATTAGTAGTTAGGAGAGAGTGTTGGTTAAAATTAGTAGTTAGGAGAGAGTGTTGGTTAAAATTAGTAGCTAGGAGAGAGTGTTGGGTAAAATTAGTAGTTAGGAGAGAGTGTTGGGTAAAATTAGTAGTTAGGAGAGAGTGTTGGGTAAAATTAGTAGTTAGGAGAGAGTGTTGGGTAAAATTAGTAGTTAGGAGAGAGTGTTGGGTAAAATTAGTAGTTAGGAGAGAGTGTTGGGTAAAATTAGTAGTTAGGAGAGAGTGTTGGGTAAAATTAGTAGTTAGGAGAGAGTGTTGGGTAAAATTAGTAGTTAGGAGAGAGTGTTGGGTAAAATTAGTAGTTAGGAGAGAGTGTTGGGTAAAATTAGTAGTTAGGAGAGAGTGTTGGGTAAAATTCCGTGGTTATAAAATGTGCGGGCATTAGACGCTGTAAACAATATGCGTTCAAATGTAAAATATGATACATCTATAAAATGTTTCAATTGTTTGTGTAATTATTTGTATTTTTAAACGTTTATGTGTAATAATGTGTATATGTGAACGTGAATGTGTACTAATGTGTACAGTATATGTAAACGTATGTGTAATAATGTGTATATGTAAACGTTTATGTGTACTAATGTGTATATGTAAACGTTTATGTGTACAGTATATGTAAACGTATGTGTAATAATGTGTATATGTAAACGTTTATGTGTACTAATGTGTATATGTAAACGTTTATATGTACAGTATATGTAAACGTATGTGTAATAATGTGTATATGTAAACGTTTATGTGTACGAATGTGTATATGTAAACGTTTGTGTACTAATGTGTATATGTAAACGTTTATGTGTAATAATGTGTATATGTAAACGTTTGTGTACTAATGTGTATATGTAAACGTTTATGTGTACTAATGTATATATGTAAACGTTTGTGTACTAATGTGTATATGTAAACGTTTATGTGTAATAATGTGTATATGTAAACGTTTGTGTACTAATGTGTATATGTAAACGTTTATGTGTAATAATGTGTATATGTAAACGTTTGTGTACTAATGTGTATATGTAAACGTTTATGTGTACTAATGTATATGTAAACGTTTGTGTACTAATGTGTATATGTAAACTTTTATGTGTACTAATGTATATATGTAAACGTTTGTGTACTAATGTGTATATGTAAACTTTTATGTGTACTAATGTGTATATGTAAACGTTTATGTGTACTAATTTGTATATGTCAACATTTATGTGTACTTATTTGTATATGTAAACGCTTGAAACAATTGGTATATGTATCATAATGCTTATATTTGAACACACCATGTTTACATTGTATATAGCGAGTGTGTATATACTTAAGTGCGCGTTGAATATTATGTATATTTGTGAAAGTATGTGTAAGGATCAACTGAATATTTAGGAGAATATTCGCAATATAAGTACACACGGTTAGAAGAATACATTACGAGATTGGTACACAAAGAGACAGTGGGTTCAAAATAATATGGTGTGTGTGTGTGTGTGTGTGTGTGTGTGTGTGTGTGTGTGTGTGTGTGTGTGTGTGTGTGTGTCTCTCTCTCTCCCCCCCCTCCATTTTTTGCGTAGTCACCTATTTTCTCGTCACCTCCCAACAGTTTCATGCGGGTAGCCTATCTTCGCTGATGTCAACCCTTTCTCTCGCTCTCTTTCTCTCTCTCTCTCTCTCTCTCTCTCTCTCTCTCTCTCTCTCTCTCTCTCTCTCTCTCTCTATCTATCTATCTATCTATCTATCTATCTATCTATCTATCTATCTATCTATCTATCTATCTATCTATCTATCTATCTATCTATCTATCTACCTATCTATCTATCTATCTATAGACATTTAAGAAAGCTCTGAAGCATATAATACATAATGAAGCACAAATACGAAATGAAGAAATGGGAGAAGGGGAGTGCACCCGATGACTGGAAGACTGGCATAATAGTCCCCCTATATAAGGGCAAAGGGGAAAGAGGAGTGTGTGGTAACCACCGAGGAATATGTCTTCTAAGCGTAGTAGGGAAGGTATACAGTAGGGTAGTGATTGAGAGAGTGAGAGTGAGAACGGAGAAATGGATAGGCGACGAGCAGGGAGGTTTTAGGAAGGGAAGAGGATGTGTAGATCAGATTTTTACCCTGAATTGTGTTGTGGAGAAGTATCTGGAGAAGAAACAAAAGGTGTATGTTGCCTTTATGGACTTGGAGAAGGCCTATGACAGAGTGGATAGAGAAGGTTTGTGGAAAGTACTTAGAATATACGGAGTAGAGGGCAAGTTGCTGAAAGCAGTGAAGAGCATGTATGAGGGTGCAAAGGCGGCAGTACGTGTGGAGAGTGAGCAGAGCGAGTTCTTTGACCTGAATGTTGGTTTGAAACAGGGGTGTGTGATGTCCCCGTGGTTGTTTACTGTATATATGGATGGAGTTATGAAAGAAATACTATCAAGAGCAGTGGATGTTGGTGTATCGCTGAAAAGGGAGGGAATTGAGTGGAAGCTACCTATACTGCTGTTTGCGGATGATACAGTTCTGATGAGTGATAATGAATGGGAGTTGCAGGGTCTGGTAAATGAGTTTGGAACAGTGTGCGAAAAACGGAATTTGAAGGTAAATACGGGGAAGAGCAAGGTTATGGTCTTCGAAAGGGGTGAAGTCACAGAGTGTGAGGTGAAGCTGAACGGTCAGGCTATGGAGATCGTCAACTCTTTTAAGTATCTGGGCAGTGTGTTGAGTAAAGATGGGACTATGGATGAAGAGGTGCGGGAGAGGGTACAACAGGGGAAGAGGGTTGTAGGAACGCTAAAAGCAGTAACAAGAAATAGGGTGGTCAGTATGGAAGTGAAGAAGTCCTTGCATGACAGTGTGGTAATCCCGACACTGACTTACGGAAGCGAAGCATGGACGTTGGTTGAGAGACTCAGACCAAGAGTGAGAGCAGTGGAAATGAATTACTTAAGGAGTGCGTGCGGAGTTACATGGAGGGATAGACAGACTAATGAGGAAGTAAGAAGGAGGTGTGGTGTGGAGGTAGATGTGCTGGAAAGTGTGAAAAGGAACAACTTGAGATGGTTCGGCCATATGGAACGTATGGAAAGCGAGAGAATGACTAAGAGGGTGTACGAGAGCGAGGTGGAGGGACAGAGGGGGAGAGGTAGACCGAATATGAGGTGGAAGGATGGAGTGAGGAACTACATGAACGAAGGCGGTGCTGGTTGGGGGGAGGGGCGTCGACTGACTGGGGACAGAGGTGCATGGGGGCGGTTCGTTCGTGGCCACCCCTTCGGGGATCACGGCGTCAGGCAATAGATAGATAGATAGAAATACGAAATGAAAAACTGGCAGAGTCTTATTCACATAAGAGGTACAAAACATTCTGGAATGAAGTTAGGAAATCGAAAAACAACAAAGGTTACTTGAATATAAAGATTGAAGGCGAATGTGATTCGAATCTAATAGCAGAAAAGTTTTCACAAGCATATAAACGTGTATTTGATGACCAGAATTGTCAATCTAAAGGTAATTTTGAAGCTTTAAGATTAAAACAAGATGTTCGAAGAGGTAAAATAGTTGGGACCATTAACTTGAATGATATAAATACAGCCATATCGGAGTTGAAGTATGTTATTGGTCACGATAATATCCATTCGAATCATTTGAAGTTTTGTCCAGAATATGCAAGAGGTTTACTTGCTAAATTATTTTCAGCATTTATTGTTCATGGCTTCATACCTAATACTATGATAACTGGAGTCATTCTTCCTCTTATTAAAGATCGTGGTAAAGATAAAAATGTAATTGATAACTATAGACCAATAATATCGTCTTCAGTTTTTCTAAAGATTTTTGAATATTGTTTAAAATATAAATTAACAAATTATGTCGACTTTAATGAGAGGCAACATGGCTTCAGAGCGGGCCATTCAACTCTTTCTGCAGGTTTATTTTTTAAGGAAACTGTTTTACGCTATAGATCTGCAGGATCGAATGTATATGCGAGTTTTATTGATTTTAGAAAAGCGTTTGATAAAGTGAATCATTTTAAATTAATCCAGAAACTTTTAGAACTAGATATTCCTCATTACCTTGTAAATATTTTGTTTTATTTTTACAGAAACCAAATGGTTGCTACTAAACATAAAGATGCACTGTCAAAGCCCTGGAAGATTATGAACGGAGTGAGACAGGGTGGAATTTTATCTCCTTTACTTTTTAATGTATATATTGATTTATTAATCGAAACCGTATCAAAGTGAAACATTATTGCCTATGCTGACGACATAGTAGTTTTAGCACCAACAGCGACAGGGTTACAAAAGTTACTAAACATTGTGGAACATGAAACGAAAGCTTTAGATATTCAAGTGAATGCAAATAAATCAGTGTGTATGTTTTTTAGGGATACTAATAATATAAATGGTCTGCCGAGAATGAAGCTTAATGATGAAGTAATGATCAATGTACATGAACATAAGTACCTAGGATTTATTATTGATGATAAACTAAATAATGATAAGGATGTAATAAGGACAAGAAATAAGTTTTATAATGAATTCAATTGTATTTTACGTAAATTCCCTAATGTTAATATTAATGTTTTTATTCAACTATTTAATAGTTATTGCTTAAGTTTTTATGGTACAGAATTATGGTTTTCCAATAAGCGGTGTGGTGTTCCTCTGAAACAATTTGCGATTGGATACCACAAAGCCATTAAGAAGATTTTAAAACTTAAATACTGGGAGAGCAACCACAAAGCATGTGATTTAGCAGGGTTAATGACATTCACTCATCTAATTAATTGGCAAAAAATACGGTTTGCTCACAGATGTATGATGAAGCCTTGTATCTTTTTAAGAAAATGTTTACTTAACAATGATGATAGCTTATATTTGATGAAGGAAGTAAAGAATATTTTATTGAATATTTATAATATCGAATGTTTAATGGAAAATGACATTGACGCAGTAAAATCTAGAATTACTTTTATTCAAAGCCGTGAACCAACTATGAGATAAATGTGCTTCACAATTCTCTTACTATGTACAAAGTTTTATGTAGCTTTTACGAAATAAAATATTGAGTCTGAGTCTATCTATCTATCTATCTTGCCTGGCAACTGTACGCAATATGCATGATGAATGTAAACCACGTTTGTTGTTATTTAGGTGTGTATTGAACTTGTGATTAGTAAAATAGGCCTATGCTGCATTATTCAAGTTCGTCATATGATTGTTTTGCTTTGTATCAGTCACACACACTCAACTTCTTCAAGTTTTAAGATGAGTTGATTTATTTTAATTATGTATGTTTGTCCCCTGTGCATACTCAGCTGACCTAGACATTAATATCCCTGGATGTAGCTAAACATATGACCAGTGACCCAGTTTTCCTCACATTATTGTATTGTATATGCACTAGTCACTAATATGTATGTAATCAGACGACGCTGCTGTAATTGTTTCAGTGGAATAATGGCTCTCTGAGCAGTATGAATCGCTTTACTAGTGGGTGTCCCCTCGCAGGATTAGGAGCGCTGCTCAATAAACTCGTCCTTCGGGGCAAAATCAAAATCAAATCTCTCGCGTGGGTCTAGCTGTAAACATTAAATGTACATGTACTTTGAAATATGGGTACTATAGTCCGTTCATTCTAGGTTGGGCAGAAATCGTAACCTCTATCCTCTGTAACTCACAAACGACTAGAGTAATCGAGCTAATATTTCTACCATTTGGGAAGAGTCAATCAAGGAATAGATGTGAACATTTACAGCCAATTTGCTCTAGCACTTTTTTAAGTTACAGAGGATAGAGGTCATGATGTCTCGCCTACTTACAGCGAATAGACTATAGGACTTGGTATGGAATGGGATATTTTCTCCAAGTAGGATTTACCCATCTCCTAAAAAGAATATCAATAGAAAATGGTTGGTCAGGCTTCATCACGCCATGGTGGAGTGCGTTAACCCCTTCTGTGCCGGAAACGTCTTTTTAAGTTTATTCTAGCTATATTTAGACGAATTTTTTGCAGTTTAAGAAGGATCTGTGGTAGTAAAAAGGGTTAAGTGAGATAGTTCGAGGCCTGTTGATTGCTGGGAGACATTTTTAAACTTAATAAAATCGTCTAATACCGGTCGTAGCCAAAATATAGTTAAAAAGATGTTACGGTACAGAAGGGGTTAAAGAATGAACTTTCGTCCTGACTGTCCGGGGTTTGATCCTGGGTGGGGGATAGATACATTTGTTCACGTAACTCAAGTGTATTCGTAAGATATAGTTATCATATATACAGTATTATGTGTGTATATGAGTGTCTGTATATGTGTGTCTGTCTGCCTGTCTGTCTGTCTGTGGCCTTTCATTGCTCTCTGTTGCTATCCACTTCCCCTCAAATTATACCCTCGTCAGTCTATTTGTTGTTGTTGTTGGTGGTGGTGGTAGTAGTGGTGGTGGTGGTGGTGGTGGTAGTAGTGATGGTGTGTGTGTCTTTGCACTTCCACTCACTTTATCATCATCATCACCCCTCGTCAGTCTATTTCCTCTTGTCAGTGTGCGTGTTTGACTCTTATTAAACCATTGTCTCCGTCCACACACAGTGACACACACACCCTTACTCACTCACACACACACACACACACACACACACACACACACACACACACACACACACACACACACACACACACACACACACACACACACACACACACACACACACACTGACTCACTGGCACTCTCACACACACATACACACTGACACTCTCACACACACAAATGCATCCACGCTTTTACACTCGTTCTCACTTTCACTCTCTCTCTTACTCAATCTTTCTCTCTCTTACTCAATCTTACTCTCTCTCTCTCTCTCTCTCTCTCTCTCTCTCTCATGGAATGGACTACCTAGTAGTGTCATTGAGTGTAGTACTGTTCAAATTGTCAAAAATCGTCTAGATAACTATGTTTACAAACGAGTAGCACCACCTTCTACTGTGCTATATTGTCATATTCGTCACATAGGATCTGTAATTTAGTTACAAGGAGCCTCATAAGGATCAGCAGGTGTTTGTTGTTGCTTGTTTTCCTTTGTAATCCTTTGCACTTTCTCTTTCTTTTAAAGGAGCCCACCTCGCTTTTTTTCTTTTTAGCTCCCTCTCTCTTTGGCTTGTATCCATTCGGCCCCATTCAGCCTACTGTTATAAGATGTTTACCCCCATCCAGTTGTCAATATTTTCCTGGCGGTAGCGAGCCAGCATATATATTTTTTTGTTTTGACAGCAAGCTAAATTTGTACATTTTTCGATACAAAAATGTCTCCGGCGAAGCCGGATTTCTCCATACAATGATGGCTCGCTATCGCTCGCCAGGAAGAAATAGACACCTGAATGGGGATCAACGTCTTAAAAAAGTTGGTTGAATGGGGCCGAATGGATACAAACCAGGGAAAGAGAGAAAAGGAGAGAAAGATAAAAAAAACGGTGACCCCCCTTAAACCCATACAGCGCTTCCTTGTGGCCTCACCTAGTCAATTGCATCTTCCTATGTCTTCTCTCTTTCTTATCCTATCTTTTACCTCTTCTAATTATTCACCCCCCCCCCTCCTCCTCTTTCTCTTCCGTCTCCTTCTAATTATCTCTGTTTCATTTGGCTTGTTCCTCTTCGTGTGAGTCACCATCTCCGGAAATTGACAAGGAACGTGAGAGTGGTTGTTTCCATATATATTACTGGGAAGGGAAAACTGGGGGAAAAACTAACTAAATAAACAATCAAAATAATAGTAATTATACGGAGAGAGAGAGAGAGTACAAAGGAGTACAAAGGAAATCAAGCAACAACAGGTCTAGTGACCCTTCTAGGCTGCTTGTCCTCCAAAACACTGAGGATCAAGTGTCCAAACAGTGGTTGAGAGTGGGTAAGGGAACATTGGAAAGGGAACTAATGTCTGTGGCAGGATTAGGAAGTTAGTAGGGGACAGATGGGTTAGTAACTGAGGGGAAGATAAAATAAAGTTATTCATTTACAAACGCAGTCAGTCGCGGGTTTGATGCGAGATATTTGTCTAGGCGGAGTTTAAATGAATCAACGGTGCTGCAGTCTATAACGTCTCGGGGAAGCCCATTCCACAAGTTGACAACTCGATTGAAGAAGAAATTCTTAGATTCGTGTGAGTTAAAAAATTTACCAATAATTTTGCAGTCGTTTCCCCGTGTGTAATTAGATTGGTCGATAGTGAAGTACTTACTACAGTTCATATTGTCGATGCCTTTGATGATTTTGAACACTTGAATTAAGTCACCTCTTAATCTGCGCCGGATTAAAGGAAATAGATTTAATTCTCTAAGACGCTCTTCGTATGGTTTGTTCTTTAGGCTAGGTATCATTTTGGTAACTCTACGTTGAACTCGTTCTAGCTTGTTTATATCTTTTTGGTAATATGGACACCAGGATTGAACGCAGTATTCCAGAAGAGGGCGGACTAAGGAATTGTAAAGGGTTAAGATAACTTCTTTGGATTTATGCTCAAATGACCTGCCTATAAAGCCAATTATTTTGTTTGCCTTCTTAACAACTTCTGAACATTGTTGACTCGGTTTTAGGTTACTCGATATTGTTACTCTCAGATCGGTTTCTCTATTTACATTCTTAAGCTGAGTGCCATTCATCGAATAGTTTGCTTTCTCATTTAGGTATCCGAAATTTTACTTTACATTTATCCGCATTGAGAACTCATTTGCCAAATTTGGGTCCAACATGACAATTTATCTAGATTGTGTTGCATATCGTCAACTTGTTCTTTTGAGAGTACGCTATTTGCAATTTTTGTATCGTCAGCAAATTTTGAGATTGTACAGGTGAGACCCTCATCTATGTCGTTGATGTAAATTAGAAAGATAATTGGTCCTAGTACCGATCCCTGGGGTACCTCGCTACTTACATTGGTCCATTTAGATGCCTTACCGTTTATGACTACTCTTTGCTTTCTGTCGCTGAGCCAATTTTCTATCCATTTCAACACACCGTCTTGTATTCCATGCGCTTTTAGTTTTAGCAGTAAACGTTTGTGGGGAACTTTGTCAAAGGCCTTTTGAAAATCAAGGTATATGTATAATATCTACAGCTTTACTCTCATCATAGAGGTTGAGGATATCGTGGAAGAAGTCTAAGAGGTTTGTTAAACAGGATCGTTTTTTACGAAAGCCGTGTTGAGTATCTTTAAGTATGTTATTTTCCTCTAAGTGATTTATCAGTCTGTCTCTTATGACCGTTTCTAGCATTTTACATACAACTGAGGTTAAGCTAATTGGACGATAGTTACTGGGTAGGGATTTGCTGCCTTTTTTGAATATCGGTGTTACGTTGGCTAGCTTCCACTGATCAGGCATAGTTCCAGACTGCAAGGATTTATTGAATAGTAATGTCAGTGGTTTGGAGAGCTCATCCTTAGCTTCCTTTATAACTCTAGGCGAGATTGTATCAGGTCCAGGCATTTTATTTACCTTGAGTTTATCTAAACAGTTCAATACTTCTCTCTCTGTAATGGTGATATTGCTTAGAACATCTGAATTATCAATCTGAATCGGCGATGGTGTAGGAATATCACTGAGGTCTTCTGTTGTAAAAACTGATGCAAAGAAGGTATTGAGGGCATTACTCATTTGTACTTCGTCTTTGGTGTATTCTCCATTTTCATTGACTAACGGTCCAACAGTTGAAGTAACTACTTTTTTCTTTCTGATATAACTATAGAATTCTTTCGGGTTTGTTTTACTTTGATTCGCAATATGTAACTCTAGGGTCTTTTTACTTTGCTTAATTAACTTTTTGGCTTTGCGTCGTAACTCTACAAATTTCACCCGTTCTTCGTCGTTTTGTGAGTATTTTAATCTATCATTAGCAAATTTTTTAGCAAGCAGGCAGTTTGAAATATCTTTATTCCACCATTTGGGCTTATTATTATGGCCTGGACGCCGTATTTTCGATGGTATGCAGTCTTGCACTGCTTTTAGGTAAGTGGTTTCAAATAACTTCCAAGATGTATTTATGTCGATATTGTTAATTAAAAAGCTCCAGTCAGTTTCTTTAAACATAGCTCTAAGTTTATGAAAGTTTGCTTTCTTGAAATTAGGGACTTTTTCGATGCTACTATTTAGTCCATTACTAGTAAACTTTAAAGTGAAAGTTATCGTACGATGGTCGCTGTTACTGAATTCATCACCAACATTCAAATTCTCTATTAATTCTTCTTTTGTTGCAAGCACAATGTCAAGAACGTTATTACCACGGGTCGGCGTTCGAACAAATTGATAAAGCGAACTCTCTTGCAAGTTCGTATACAAGTCATGTCCGGAGTGTGAAGTAAGAGTATCGCCCCACTTGGTCACAGGTAAATTAAAGTCACCAAAAATTACGGTATCTTGTGAGTTACTTACATCTGCAATTTGTTCGTAAATTTCTTGGTCAGTTTGCACTGGTTGAGCTGGAGGTCTGTATATTACCGCAAGTATTATTTTTGTACCTTTATTTTTCTTTATTAGCACAAAAGATTTGTCGACGTTCACAATTTGAGGTTTTGACAAGAGGGTAGGGTTAAGACTTTCTTTGATATAAAGTAAAACGCCACCTGCATTTCTATTTATTCGGCTTTTCTCAAACATTACATAAACGGGAAGTGAATATTCTGCTAAAAAGTCTATCTTCTGTATTGAGCCAAGATTCTGTTATGCCAATCACATCATAATCTTCTGTAAACACTAGCTCCTCTAAATCTGAAAATTTATTGCGTATGCTACGGGCGTTTGCATAGAAAACCTTTAAATTTGTTATTTTAGAACTCACGGAACGAACGCTCTTTAATAATATTTTTGGTTCTGTCGAATCTACATTTATGTTCATGGCTGTCCTCGGTCCTCGCTGCTGTCTTCGGTCCTTATCGCTGGTAGTCCTCGGTTGCCTCTGTTTTTTGCTTGGCGTTAGATGATTTATGTCACTGCTGCTTCTTCTCGGATGGCGTTTTTTTATCCATGGCTGCGGACTGCTTCGTGTAGGAGACGACCCATGCGTGATAAACCCACAGGGTTTAGATGAGTGCCATCCTTGCGGAACAGAGTAGGCTGGTTATAGAAATTATTCCAGAGGTTGATGAATTCAACTTCTTCCTTCAGACACAAATAGTTTAGTCGGCTATTTGTGCTGAAGGCCTTGTCGTAGAATTTGTCAGGTGCGTCGATCTTGAGGAGAATGCCTGAGATGATGATATTCCTTGACTTGTTTTTTTAGTGCTGGATCATCTTGCGATATTTCTCCATCAACTCTTCGGATCTGGCGCGCATGACGTCATTTGAACCAGCATGGATGACAAAAAGGGTATTTTCGTTTGCATCCTTTCTGGTATCTTCGAAGGCTTCTACAATGTCGTCCAGTCCAGCTCCTGGGATGGAAAATCTTTTTCGTCGATTTGGGACTCTGTCGCAGAACTCTTGACCTGTCCTCGTAGGATGGAATCCCCCCCGTGTATATATATATATATATATATATATATATATATATATATATATATATATATATGAGAGAGAGAGAGAGAGAGAGAGAGAGAGAGAGAGAGAGAGAGAGAGAGAGAGAGAGAGAGAGAGAGAGAGAGAGAGAGAGAGAGAGAGAGAGAGAGCATAAATGAATTAGTTCGAGTAAGAATGTGACAAACATATGCAATGGTTCGGTCGTCTGCAGTGATTATATGATGTGTACGTTACTATAATATATGACTAAACAATTTTGCAATTTTTATGATATCTCCAGTAATATTTTCTTTGCCACATGCCGTAAGTCGGGTTTTCCCCTCAAGCTTATCATATATTAGTGTACCATTTACTTGTATAAGCGATTGTTCAATTTGATAGAATATGTCATAGGATCATGGAGGCGGTTCATTCGTGGACACCCCTTCTGGGCGTAGTAAAATAATTAAAACAGACTAACTTTTACATTTATTTCTTAGAGGACCTATTGTAGTGAAGGAATGAAAACTTAAATTACTATATTTATCTTTTAGAAAACGTTGTGTAGTATTATAACGTACATAAATTAATATATATATATACTGTATTTACAGTACCTATTGTAGTAAAGTAATTTATTCACAGACAACTATTATACATACCGGTATATATATATATATATATATATATATATATATATATATATATATATATATATATATATATATATATATATACTGTATATACTGTATATATACATAACTTGTAAGGGTATATAAACAGAGACAAACTATTACATTCGTTTTTTTTTTTAGAGAGGACCAATCGTAGTAAAGGAATAAAACAGAGACTAAAACCAACAAAAGGCGCTTGTAGTGGTGTTTCATTGTTTAATTGCATGTAGGAGAGGGTTTGTGGTTCTCACGTGTGTTAGAGTCGTTATTGTCAGTGGTGGCACCCAGACCTTCACCACAGTGCCACTGGTGCGCTCAATGTGGCACTGGTATACCATCATAGGTGAAGAGCAAATAATGGTCCTATACTCTAAAGTGAACGTTTAATTGTAGTAAATATGATACACATCAAAAGTGCTTCATTGTTTATGTGCTCTAATTTGAACACGGAACGACTGAAACACTTTATTATGTACTATATATAGTTTTTGTTACATATTAGTACTTAATTTATACATTCTACATGATTATATATATATATATATATGTTTCTAATCTCTCAGTGGGGTTCGAACCCCACTGAGAGATTAGAAACATTTAGTGGCTCACGTGTATTTGATATATACTCAATATATATATATATATATATATATATATATATATATAATACCGGTATATATATACTGTATATATATTGTGTGTCTGTGAGAGAGAGAGGTGGGGGGGGGGGGGAGTCTCACCGCTGAATTAATTCAGATTGGAGAATGCATAATAGGCAAAAGTATAAATTATGTGAATGTGTGTTTTATATTTTAATCTAAGTAAATCACCAGGTTAGTGACATATTTTATCCTGTTATAAGAATGTCACGACAGTAGAGTGTCACCATAGATAGTGGTGTGTTAAGAGAAGGTAGGGGTAGTTTGTGGGATCGATGGTGCATGGGGAAGTTATGTACAAAGGAGTACAAAAGAGTACAAAGGAAATCAAGCAACAACAGATCTAGTGACCCTTCTAGGCTGCTTGTCCTCCAAAACACTGAGGATCAAGTGTCCAAATAGTGGTTTAGAGTGGATAAGGGAACATTGGAAAGGGAACTACTGCCCTGGAACTAATGTCCGTGGCAGGACTAGGAAGTTAGTAGGGGACATATGGGTTAGTAACTGAGGGGAGGATAAAATAAAGTTATTCATTTACAAACGCAGTCAGTCGCGGGTTTGATGCGAGATATTTGTCTAGGCGGAATTTAAATGAATCAACGGTGCTGCAGTCTATAACGTCTCGGGGAAGCCCATTCCACAAGTTGACAACTCGATTGAAGAAGAAATTCTTAGATTCGTGTGAGTTAAAAGATTTACCAATAATTTTGCAACCGTTTCCCCGCGTGTAATTAGATTGGTCGATAGTGAAGTACTTACTACAGTTCATATTGTCGATGCCTTTGATGATTTTGAACACTTGAATTAAGTCACCTCTTAATCTGCGCTGGGTTAAAGGAAATAGATTTAATTCTCTAAGACGCTCTTCGTATGGTTTGTTCTTTAGGCTAGGTATCATTTTGGTAACTCTACGTTGAACTCGTTCTAGCTTGTTTATGTCTTTTTGGTAATAAGGGCACCAGCATTGAACGCTGTATTCCAGAAGAGGGCGGACTAAGGAATTGTAATGGGTTAGGATAACGTCTTTGGATTTATGCTCAAATGACCTGCCTATAAAGCCAATTATTTTGTTTGCCTTCTTAACAACTTCTGAACATTGTTGACTCGGTTTTAGGTTACTCGATATTGTTACTCCCAGATCGGTTTCTCTGTTTACATTCTTAAGCTGAGTGCCATTCATCGAATAGTTTGCTTTCTCATTTAGGTATCCGATATGTAGTACTTTACATTTATCCGCATTGAAACTCATTTGCCAAATTTGGGCCCAATGTGACAATTTATCTAGATTGTGTTGCATATCGTCAACTTGATCTTTTGAGAGTACGCTATTTGCAATTTTTGTATCGTCAGCAAATTTTGAGATTGTACAGGTGAGACCCTCATCTATGTCGTTGATGTAAATTAGAAAGAGAATTGGTCCTAGTACCGATCCCTGGGGTACCCCGCTACTTACATTGGTCCATTTAGATGCCTTACCGTTTATGACTACTCTTTGCTTTCTGTCGCTGAGCCAATTTTCTATCCATTTCAACACACCGTTTTGTATTCCATGCGTTTTTAGTTTTAGCAGTAAACGTTTGTGGGGAACTTTGTCAAAGGCCTTTTGAAAATCAAGGTATATAATATCTACAGCTTTACTCTCATCGTAGAGGTTGAGGATATCGTGGAAGAAGTCTAAGAGGTTTGTTAAACAGGAACGTTTTTTACGAAAGCCGTGTTGAGTATCTTTAAGTATGTTATTTTCCTCTAAGTGATTTACGAGTCTGTCTCCTATGACCGTTTCTAGCATTTTACATACAACTGAGGTTAAGCTAATTGGACGATAATTACTGGGTAGGGATTTGCTGCCTTTTTTTAATATCGGTGTTACGTTGGCTATCTTCCACTGATCAGGCATAGTTCCAGACTGCAAGGATTTATTGAATAGTAATGTCAGTGGTTATGGTGGTGATGATGAAGGTGAAGGCAGTGGCGGTGGTGGTATATATCATGGTTGTAATTTAATTCATGTCAATGCAGTTTAGTATAGTTTATTTCGTAATATACAATGTACATGCCATACCCTTACATAAATTTTGCATTTATTTAAAAGAGACCATGAATAGCGGAAGGAAAAATAAAGACACAACAAAAAAGGTCCATGTGCCTAAAAACATCCTCCATTCATAAAATGTTTGTAACAATTGGACTTAAGCTAATTGTGATAAACAACATATGCTATTTAGACACGTTTGGAATGCTACTGCCGTGATTAGAAGTACAGTATAATGTTCATAATAATGACAGTATATAAAGAGATACAATACCTAAAGGTGACATTCCTGTTGATATACTGAACAAATAGTGTAACGCAACAATATACAACACATATTCACATATCGGTGGTATAAGGGAAGGAGTACCATGTTTGGCCCTATTATATAGTGCCACAAGGGTGCCAACATAGTACTATGTTAAAAGGGGGGGGGGGGGGTACTCTGGGATTGTAAGTGATGGTGGTAATGGTAGTATGGATGCTGGTGGTGATTGTGGTTGTGGTGGTAGTATATACGTATATATAGTGGTGATGTTGGTGATGGTTCGTGTAGCGGTAATATACTGTAGATGGTGGTCGTAGTGGTGATGTTAGTAATGGTGAGTGTAGTGGTAGTGAGAGTCTATCTGGTGGTTGTGATGGTGATTATATTGGTAGTGGTAGAAAGATGGTGGTGATGTTGGGGATGGTAATTGTAATGGTTATGTTAGTATGGATGGTGGTGGTTGTGATGATAGTGATGAAATAGAAGGTGTTGGTGTTGGTGATAGTGATTGTACTAGTAGTGATATGTATAGATGGTAGTGGTGGTGGGGGAGGTTTATAGTATGTATGGTACCTGTCATGATGGTAGTGGGTGGGTGGTAGGAGAGTGGTGGTGGTGGTGGTAGGGGTAGCATCCTCGAGGTATTTAAGCTGATTTATCCTGTCTCCCTCCTGCTGCCTCTACTGTTTGTTCTCTCCAACACCACCACCAACACCACCCATACTGGCACTTCTACTATGGTGTATATGATATGGTTCGTAGTGGTGATGATAATGATGGTGGTGATAATAATGATGATACTGGTGATGATGGTAGTAATGGGGTTGAGATAGTTATTTTGGGTCCACAGTGGTAGTGATGATGATGATGATGATGATGATGATGGTGAGGGTGATGATAGTAGTAGTGGGGGTGATATAGTTATTGGGGGTCCATATTGGTAGTGTTAATGTTGATAATGATGATGATAATAATTATAATAGTGGTAGTGGTGGTGCTGTGTGTGTGTGTGTGTGTGTGTGTGTGTGTGTGTGTGTATTATGGTGGTAGTGGTGGCATACAGTACTCGAGGTATTTAAGTTGATTTATCCTGTCTCCGTGCTCCCTCTACTGTTCTCACCACCACCACCACCACCACCCTTATTGCCACTCGTACCATACTCGTCCTGACGCATAGATTTACGTAAGGCGTTGCACAGTATTGTTATAGGTACAGTTACGCTAAGAAAATGTGCCATACCTCCATATTATCAACTTAAATAATAAATGCATTATAATATAGTTAACAAGGCCTGTATGGCCAAGCTTTATCATTTGTTTAGTGAAACAAAACTAACACAATTGATTATGATTTTTTTCTTTCCATTTTATTTAACCAAGTGGGGGATATAGTTGTACAGTAGTATAAACTGGTGGCACGTGAGGACAGAGGTCTTGTGGTCAGCGGTCTAGGGGAAGGGGGTAGTTATATAATGGCCACCCGGGCACGACAAGGGGTGGGGACAATAGATGGTGAATTAGACAGTGAATGCACTTGGTCAATAGGGTGGCCGGGCTCTAGTCAACCGCGAGTTACTAAAGGTGTGTGAATAGATCAATGCAGGCGCTATTGCACATAACACTATCGCAGACCCATGCACACTTGTAGATACATATACACTATTTCACATAACACTACCGCTACACACATACACACTGGTAGATATGCTACACACACACACACACACACACACACACACACACACACACACACACACACAGATACATATACACACTCTATTGCACACACATACAAGATCGTCGCACACACTTCGAACGTGGCTGTACGAATGCCCAACAGAGGTTATAGTCCGTTCATTCTAGGTTGGTTAGAGTTCGTAAACTCTAACCTCTGCAACTCAAACACGGCCTGACCAAATGGGCTGAAAATCTCCAGACTTATTCCCTGGCTGACTCTTCCCAAATGGTAGAAATATTAGCTGGATTATTCTATTTGTTTTTTAGTTATAGAGGTTAGTGGTCAAGATTGTTTTACCTGATTATAATGGATAAACTATAGTAGCACAGTTGAAATAAAATTAAACAGACGAACACTGCCGAAAATAATTGGACAGAAAGGAAGGAAACTAATGTATAGTAAATCATTGTGTTAGTCCCCGTGGCCACCATTTTACAGCATGTGGTACACTCACTATCAGTAGGCCATTTCACACCTTAACCCCTTGATGATTATGACGCGTTGTAATAGTTTGTTCTGGCAATCATAATACGATTTTAGAAAGCTTAGGAAGGATTTGTGGGAAATAAAACGGTAAATAATATCTCTTATCAACCCGCTGAATTACATATACCCTACCCTCCCTAGTGTAAATAAAATCGTCTATCACTAACCAGAAAATATAAATAAAATGTATCTTCGTTTTCTAAAAGGGTCATGCTGTTAGTTTAATTACCCCCTTTTGTTATATTATTATTATTATTATTATTATTATTATTATTATTATTATTATTATTATTTGTCACGCAATCGCGTAGTATCCATTCCCTTCTATGCAATCATCTCCTGTTATCCAACATTTATCCTTGTGTTACTATCCTCAATCGTTGGCAACTCTACTGCATTATACTGATAGAGTTTTTAGTTCGAATTTTATTTTGCCCTTTGTTTATTTCATGTGTTAAGCTTTGTTGCTTTGCTGTCTCACGCCCCCTTTTAATCCCCTCTTACAGAAACCACAACGGGGGACCTCAAAATTTTTAACCTTTGTGTCGCCACCCTCGCGACACTGTCCCCCCCTCCCTTTACCCTTAATATACCCTTTACCCTCATACCCTCCCCTTTCCTCTCACCCTCCCCTCCAAGCCCGCACCCTCTCGACACCCTAACACCCCCTCCCCTCTCCCTAACATGTCATATTATTTCACCCGACGACTTCACCCCTTTTCATCACCTTAGCATTCCTACTCCCATCATCCAACCTAACACACACACACACACACACACACACACACACACACACACACACACACACACACACACACACACACACACATACACACATACACACACACATACACACACACTCACACACACACACACACACACACACACACACACACACACACACACACACACACACACACACACACACTGACCACCTCAGAAGCCTAGAATTTACCCCCTTCTTCTGGTCCAGCTTTTGTCTATAGGTTTTTTGTGTACCACCTATTGTCCATAGGTCCTGAGAGAGAGAGAGAGAGAGAGAGAGAGAGAGAGAGAGAGAGAGAGAGAGAGAGAGAGAGAGAGAGAGAGAGAGAGAGAGAGAGAGAGAGAGAGAGATTAATAGGGAAAACAACAACATAGGAAGTGAAACAAAATGAGTACATCTGCATATAGAAGAATGTGTTTATTGTAGAAGGAAGTAAAAGGTGATACTAAATTTAATAGTGAAAGCTGATATAGGATCCCTTCTTATTTAATGAAATTTCTTATAATTACTAAAGTGTATCATTAAGCCTCTAGGTATTTATAGTTTTAAGTCCATCCGTATAATTGTTCTTACCCTGTCTAGTGTTATTTTAGTAGAAGGTGCTCGATTCATAATAACTGGACATTTTTATATATGCAGTTGAATTATTATCTCCCTTCATTTGTATTGATTACAGGGTGTAGATAAAGAGTCGGAGAGAAAGAAAGTCAAATAAGAGTTTATAAATTATAGTAAACACACAAAAAGTAATATGGTGAGGAGAGAGAGAGAGAGACGAGGACATGAATATAGGCAGGAAACAGGTAATTATGTGCTACAACAGAGAGGGTTAGTCGACCTACCTCCTGTCTACCTACCTGTATGTCTGTCTACCTATCTACCTACCTGTATGTCTGTCTACCTATCTACCTACCTACCTACCTGTATGTGTCTACTGTCTACCTACCTTCCTACCTACTTACCTACCTGTATGTCTACCTACCTACCTACCTACCTGTATGTCTGTCTACCTACCTACCTACCTACCTGTATATACAGTATGTCCACATACCTACCTACCTGTATGTCTGTCTATCTACCTACCTGGATGTCTGTCTACCTATCTATCTGTATGTCTGTCTACCTACCTACCTATCTGTATGTTTGTCTACCTATCTATATGTATGTCTGTCTACCTACCTATCCACCTGTATGTCTGTCTACCTACCTTCCTACCTACCTGTATGTCTGTCTACCTACCTACCTGTATATACAGTTGTTGTTGTTGTTGTTGTTGTTCCCTAAACTGCCTGGCCGAACAGCCCCGAGTCCCTGAGGAAGGCCATGGCCACGATCGGGCTTTCCCACAGAGCTCTCATTGAGTGTAGATTGTGTTGTTGGCGTAAGTGGTTGTGTGAAATGCAGTCTTCTATGATGTGTTTAATGGTATGGGGTGCTGTGTTACATCCCGGGCAGGCGTCGACAACGGAGTCATCCAGTCTCTTCTGATAGCTCAGGAGAGCTGGATGGTGTCCGCATCTCAGCCTGGCCAGGTGGACTCTGTCCTCGCGAGGAAGGGAGGATTCGGAAGGATGGATTTCGGGAGGTCGTGCATGCAGCTGCGTGTTGTCTGTGAGTGAGTGGATGGATCGGCAAGAGATATGAGTATGGATGTGCTTCTGGAAGTTGGTTCGGGGTGGGCAGGGAGGGAGAAAGGACAATAATTGTGTGTGATACCGTGTGCTGGGTGTTGTTTTAATATTTCTTGGTGTCTGTGGGTGTGTTGCCATGTAGTTTAGTGGGTGGTCTTGGTTCGTGGAGGCTGCTTCCAGGAATTGAGTGCCTTTCATGTCCAGATGGTCTTTGACTTTGAGGATTTTGGTTTCTTGACGTAGGTGATCTGTGGGTGCAGTAGCTGTGCAGCCTGTAATGATCTTCAGGGCTTTGTTTTGAATAGTCTGTAAGGTCTTATGATGTGTTTCAGCTAGGTTAGAAGCCCAGGCTGGGCTTGCGTATTCCATCACTGATCTTATGTATTGTTTATATACTGTGGTGGTAGTTTCTTTGTTGTGTCCAAATTTGGTGTGAGCAAGTGACCTGAGGGCGTTAAGTCTGGGTGTCAGTTTCTTTTTAATGTTTGTGGTGTGCTGTTTGAATATCATATGAGTATCATATGTTACTCCTAGGATTTTGGGTGTGTGTATGTATGTGTTAGGGGTGTGTTGTTTATGGTGAGTTGAGGGATGTATTCGTGTTCTGTCCAGCTTGTGAGCAGGGTTGCGGTGGATTTGGCTGGGGCTAGATTAAGTCTGTTTGTAGTGCACCAGCCATGTAGGGTGTTGAGATAGGGTTGAAGGAGATCTGTTGCTCTTTTGGGGTCATGGTATGTCCTATATGTATGTATATACAGTATGTCCACATACCTACCTACCTGTATGTCTGTCTACCTATCTATCTGTATGTCTGTCTACCTACCTATCCACCTGTATGTCTGTCTACCTACCTTCCTACCTACCTGTATGTCTGTCTACCTACCTACCTACTTCCTGGCTACCTACCATCCTATATGTCTGTCTACCTACCTACCTACTTTCCTACCTACCAACTTACCTTCCTACCTACCTGTATTTTTATCTACCTACCTACTTACTTATCTACTTACTAAGTTTCCAACATACCTGTCTGTCTGTCTGTCAACCGACCTACCTACCTATCTACTTCCTAAATTTTCAACCTACCTTCCTACCTACCTGCATGTCTGTCTGCCTACCTACCTACCTATCTACTTACTAAACTTCCATCCTAACTGCCTACCTACCTGTATGTCTGTCTACCTATCTACCTATTTACTTCCTAAACTTCCAGCCTACCTACCTACCTATCTACTTCCTAAATTTCCAACCTAAATACCTACGTTCCTACCTACCTGTATGTCTGTCAACCTACCTAACTATCTACTTCCTAAACCTCCAACCTACTTACCTACCTTCCTACTTATATGTATGTCTGTCAACCAACATACCTACCTATCGACTTACTAAACTTCCAACCTAACTACCTACCTACCCATATACTTACTAAACTTCTAACCTAACTACCTACCTTCCTACCTACCTACCTGTATGTTTATCAACCTACCTATCTACCTATTTATCTGCTGCCTAAACTTCCAACCTAAATACCTACCTTCCTACCTACCTGTATGTATGTCTACCTACCTATCTACTTCCTACATTTCTAACCTAACTACATGCTACCCCTCCTATTATCTACCTATATACCTTCCTACTGGCCTACTTTACATAATACTAACTACATACACATATTCACCTTCCTATTTACTTTGTTTTGCTCAATCCTTTATTATCACACTAATAAACTACTTCTATTATATTTTGTTTAATAAATGTTATTTATCCACATCATACATGCTACTGTTTATTTCCTCCCTTAGTCAATATTTTGTTAAGTACATTTGCATATTGGTTCTTAATCCATTTGTCTAATGTAATATATCACCTTTTTCTAATGCGGTACATATTGTAGGAAATTAATTCAGTAACTGAATGTATTGTTACAGTAACTCTACTATAGTTTTACCATCATTCATAACACAAATAACACCTAAATTAAATTAATGAAAGCATAAAGATAATTTCTACTATTCACCATCATCATCATTATATTATGATTCATTGATGTTCACCATTTAGTTATTGAATTATATACTAAGGAGGTTTCCCAACTCAATTGTTTCGAGAAGTTTTATATAAGCTTAATACAATCGTCTATTGGCAAATATAATAAAATAATGGTATCAGATTGAGACGAGTTAACTATTATGTCCTTACTGAGGGTAGTAAAATACCAGTGGACGAAGGGGCTGATACATGGGGCGCTATCAATCCACTAGAGCCCCCACCCCCACCCCCCACCCCCCTTTTCCTGACCACCCGCCTGTTTAGTAGTCTGGTCAGATACAGTAGGTTATTATGTGCAACCAGTTCTAACTATCCGTGCAGTCAGAGGAATAGGTCGATGATAAAGCTCATAAACTGTGGGTTGTGGCAGAGTTATTATAACTTTTCCTGATGTGTTTCTAATAACCCGCGACTATACTGTTCCAAATAGGTAAACCAGAAATCGTGAACCATAACCTCTGTAACTCAAAAAGGGCTAGAATAAATGGGCTGTAATTTCCCACACCTATTCCGTCGCACACCTATTCCCAAATGGTAAGAAATATTAGCCCGATTAATGTACTCGTTTGTGAGTTATAGAGGTAAATGTTAAAAAACATTGGCGTACTTTCTTGGAACAGAGTATAGTAATATTTGTTTCACGTCGAAGTGTCGATTAAACTCGCTCTCTCTAGATTCAAATATATTAACTTCATTTTGTTTTTTTTTGTTTTTTGTCTCGTCTGATTAACCCTCTACATCCATACAATACATCTCCGATTTGTTTATTGATTTGTTTAATTTACTTTATATACATATGGAATAGGATGGAATGAATTGCGTTGGGTTATGTTATGTTTGGTTGGGTTAGGTTTGATTAATATAAATGTTGCCGTATCCAAAACTAGCCAGAACTGGGTTGCATATAACAGCTCTTACCCTCGTCCCATTCTTCATCCACTCAGCTAGCCACCCATCTATCCACTCACCCGTCCATTTGCCACCCGTACCCCTCCACTTCCTACCCACCAACCACCACCTATCACACACCATCCACTTTATCATTCACTTAACCCCTTCTCTACCGGCGACGTATTTTAACTATATTATGGCTACTAATATACGATTTTCCTCAGTTTCAACAGGGCCTCCAGCTAGTAGCAGGCTTCGAACTATCTCACTTGACCCTGTTACTATCACACATCCTTCGTAAACTGCACAAAATCCTCGCCATATAGCTAGAATAAAATGAAAATAACGTCGCCGGTACAGAAGGGGTTAAGGAAAGGTATTTTTTTTTTCTGGACCCCATTCTCCCTCACATTTAGCCTCATTAGTTTTAAGATTTTATGACGATCACCCCATTAGTTTTTCGATTATAAGACCTTTCGCCCAATTTATTTGTCAATATTTAGACATGTCGTGCCACTTAGGGGTCGACATTATCCTGGCTAGCGATAACGAGCCTGTAATTTTGGATCTTCGGCCGAGACTTTTTTCCACCGAAAAACGTGCATTTTTTTTTTTTTTTTTTTGTCGAAGGTAGATCTTGGGGATATGATTTAAGCTTGATGGAGGTCTAGGGAGGAAACTGAAACAAATTATATATAAATGAATGAATAAATAATAAATATATAAATAAATAATATAAATACCCTCCCACACTAACCGGATCATCACCTATTCACAGGGAATTGTATCTCTGTAGTAATTATTGTTACTATTTAGGAATCTGCTTGCTTCAATTCAATCTGTTAACATTATTATTGTATTTGTTAACCTATTAATACAATCATAGTTAATTATAGTTTAAATAAAATATCTAGTAACACAGATGGCATCCGAGCAACTCTGTTGATTGGAACACACAATCTCACTCTCTCTCTCTCTCTCTCTTTCTATCTCACACACGCACACACATGCACACACACATAACGTATCGGCAATCCTCAAATGCCGTGTTTAATACAACTATGACCACACATTTAGGTAGCAGAGAAGAGGGAGAAGAGTGGAAGCTACTATGTCTGTATTTACCCGTGACGTCACATCGCAGACAGACAAGCAGACAGACACATTGTGTACACGGGCTGATAGCAGGGTAAACACAGGGACCAGTTGAGTGTTGGGGGCAGCAAACATTGATTATGGGTGTTTATTAACTACCTATTACAAGACGGAGATTGCTCAAATTATCACCAAGAAGTTATTTAGGTGTTGTGGTGAAACTAATAAAACATAGATTATCAGTAGGTTCAGGGATATTTGGTAGCGAGGCCGTTCTAAATGATCTGTGCCCCATGGATATTCTTTCCTCTCACTTAAACATTAGGCTACCATAGTACGGTGGGAATATGAACATGATTAGATTACTATCCAGTATTCGAGAATGGATAATAAGTCATAGACGTGTGCATAAACCTTTAACCGTCTTGGTGGTGTAATGGTTAAGGTGTCTAAAAATCTGTGTGTGATAACCCGGGTTCGAATCCTGGTGGATCACATATATGCTTTCATTAATTTCATTGGAGGTGTTTGGTGTTGTGGTGAAATTAATACAAAATAAATACAAGTTTTCATATAATGCTCAAATGATCACCCAAAAGTCATTTAGGTCACTCTAATATACAAGTGTTCATATAATGTTTTGAATAATATGAACATTACGTATATACAGTATTATATAATTATGTACGAGTATATTCGTCAATATTGAGGAACAACGATGTGTAATTGAATGTATGTGGAGGGATGCAACGATTTGACAACTTTGCTAGACATTACTGACCGTATTGAAGAACACTTTCATATATTAAATACACCTTTATATATTTTATGGTTGGTTCTAGTTTTCACAAATATTACTTGATCGCCGTATCCTAAAGGATCTGTACGTAATGTGAATAATTAGAAAGGGAAAAAATAGTGGGACAGGGTCACTGTTACCTTTCCGTTTTGGGTTTGACCTTTGACCTTACCTTTCCCAGTGTTCTCCCCTCCCCCCATTTGTTTTAGGGGGTTAGATGTAAAGGAAGTGGTAGATAGGGATGGAAGACATCATGGAACAGATGTTAAGCTAAAATTATTATGAAAGAGAGAGGGAAGTTTGAGGATTATTTGTGTTCTGTTCTTATTGGTCCCCAACATAACCCCCTCCACTTCCATCTTCGTCTAACCCCCTTCCCCCCCCCTCTTGTACTTTGAGATATTACGGCAGCTAGACTAATTATACTGAACAAAGGAACATACATAAGAACACAAGAAAACGGGAAAAAGTCGTGTATTATTGACGAGGTATGTCACTAATCTGTCACTACTCTATCACTACATTCCTCCTCTTCCTCGCATTCATCCATACTCTCCTACCCTTCTATAGCTTCGAGTTTTTTGTTCTTTCTAATTAATCCCCTCACTTACCTCAACCCTTGTACTAATCCCCAGTTGGCCTTTACGGTCCATCGTTCCCCACCTCGCCTATCCCCTTATCCATCGTTCCCCACCTCGCCTATCCCCTTATCCATCGTTCCCCACCTCGCCTATCCCCTTATCCATCGTTTCATGTGCCATCCGCCATCATTCTCCCCTCTCAAGCTACATTCCATAGCAGTCCTTATTTGTCTATGTGTAAGAAGGAGACAAGAGGCAAAGCTGTCTGTAATGAGTGCCCCCCCCCCCCCCATCAATTGAAAGAGTGACAGAGAGCTAAATTCAAGGTAAAGTACAGTACGTTAGAGTCAAATTTTTTAGATAAATGGAGCTTGAAGGAGTTTAAGGGCCTGACCTGTTTTTGGTCTGTCCTGTTCTATCTTTCTCTGGCTTGTATCCATTTGGCCCCATTCAGCCTACTGTTTTAAGACGTTTATCCCCATCCAGGTGTCAACTTTTTACTGGTGAGCGGTAGCGAGCCAGCATATTTTTTTAGTTTTGTTTGACAGCAGGCTAAATTTGTACATTTTTCGATAGAAAAATGTCTCCGGCGAAGCTGGATTGCTTCATATAATGCTGGCTCGCTATCGCTCGTCAGGAAGAAATCGACACCTAGATGGGGATAAACGTCTTAAAATAGTTGGCTGAATGGGGCCGAATGGATACAAGCCAGAGAAAGAGAGAAAAGGACAGAAATAACAAAAAGCAGGTCACCCCCCTTAAGACGTAGAATGAGGGAAACCAATAGATTGAGGGAGACAGTTCCAGAGTTTACTTGTTGAGGAGAAGTAAGAGTGGGAAAATCGGTTCACTCTTGGGAATGTGTTGAAAGACGGGTGCCACTTACTTTGAGGAGGTATAAACTGAAAAAAGATCGGAAGAAATGTTTCGTCTTTTCTAATATTTGCCTTGCATTTCTTAATTCTCTTTTTTTCGTTTTCTCCTTGTCCTCTTTCTTCTCCAACATGTATTCTTGTATCTCTTTCTTCTCCAACATGTATTCTTGTATCTCTTTCTTCTCCAACATATCTCTTTCTTCTCAACATGTATTCTTGTATCTCTTTCTTCTCCAACATGTATTTTGTATCTCTTTCTTCTCCATGTATTCTTGTATCTTTCTTCTCCAACATGTATTCTTGTATCTCTTTCTTCTCCAACATGTATTCTTGTATCTCTTTCTTCTCCAACATGTATTCTTGTATCTCTTTCTTCTCCAACATGTATTTTTGTATCTCTTTCTTCTCCAACATGTATTCTTGTATCTCTTTCTTCTCCAACATGTATTCTTGTATCTCTTTCTTCTCCAACATGTATTCTTGTATCTCTTTCTTGTATCTCTTCTCCAACATGTATTCTTGTATCTCTTTCTTCTCCAACATGTATTCTTGTATCTCTTTCTTCTCCAATTCTTGTATCTCTTTCTTCTCCATCTATTCGATCTCTCTTCTCCAACTGTATTCTTGTATCTCTTTCTTCTCCAACATGTATTCTTGTATCTCTTTCTTCTCCAACATGTATTCTTGTATCTCTTTCTTCTCCAACATGTATTCTTGTATCTCTTTCTTCTCCAACATATTCTTGTATCTCTTTCTTCTCCAACATGTATTCTTCTTGTATCTTTCTTCTCCAACATGGATGTATTCTTGCATCTCTTTCTTCTCAACATGTATTCCTGATCTTTCTTCTCCAACATGTATTCTTGTATCTCTTTCTTCTCCAACATGTATTCTTGTATCTCTTTGGGATGGATTAGGTCATGGCTAATTGGTAGGAAACAGAGAGTCAGCATAAATGGTACCAAGTCAGAGTGGGGAGCAGTCAAAAGTGGTGTCCCCCAGGGATCGGTATTAGGTCCCCTGTTGTTTCTTATATACATAAATGACCTAGATTTAGGTATAACTAGTAGGATAAGTAAATTCGCAGACGATACTAAAATGGGGAGATCAATTGATTCAGATAGCGATATAGAGTGCCTCCAAAGGGATCTAGATACCTTACATGAATAGTCAGTAAATTGGCAGATGAAGCTTAACATTGAGAAATGCAAGGTATTAAAGATAGGGAAGATGCAAACAAATGTTAAATATAAACTAGCTGATTTAGAATTAGAAAATTCAGACTGCGAGAAAGATTTAGGTGTGTTTGTTAGCAATGATTTGAAGCCTAGAAAACAGTGTATAAGCGTTCGTAATAAGGCAAACAGGATTCTCGGGTTCATCTCTAGGAGTATGTGTGAGTAACAGAACTGCTGATGTTATCTTAAAACTTTACTTGTCATTAGTGAGACCCCATATGGATTATGCTGTCCAATTTGGTGTCCTTATTACAGAATGGACATAGATTCATTGGAGAGAGTACAGCGTAGAATTAACAAAATGATCCATAATATTAGAAATCTTTCGTATGAAGAAAGGTTGAAGAAATTAGGTTTACATTCGTTAGAGAGACGCAGAGTTAGAGGGGATATGATAGAGGTGTTCAAGTGGGTTAGTGGGATTAACAAAGGGGACATGACAAATGTACTAAAGCTCAGTGATAGCGAAAGAACTCGTACCAATGGTTTCAAATTAGATAAATTTCGTTTCAGAAAGATATAGGCAAATATTGGTTTGGTAACAGAGTTGTAGATGGGTGGAATGGACTACCAAGTGCTATAGTGGGGGTCTAAAACGGTAGGGAGCTTTAAGATAAAATTGGATAGCATATGGACGAGAAGGGTTGGGTGTGAAGGGGGATCAGCCGGGTTGGGCCAATCAGCGCTCTGCAGACCCCCATAATCCTGCGTTAATCTCTAACCGTTTTGGTAGGATGATCCTCAGGGTATTAGAGTGTTGAGCCTATAATTGGGCTTTGTAATTGATTTGGGGTTGTGTGGGACAGGGATCTGCCTTGCTTAGGCCAATCGGCTTTCTGCAGACTCCCATTTTCTTATGTTCTTATGTTCTTATGTTCTTTCTTCTCCAACGTGTATTCTTGCATCTCTTTCTTCTCCAACATGTATTCTTGTATCTCTTTCTTCTCCAACATGTATTCTTGTATCTCTTTCTTCTCCAACATGTATTCTTGTATCTCTTTCTTCTCCAACATGTATTCTTGTATCTCTTTCTTCTCCAACATATATTCTTGTATCTCTTTCTTCTCCAACATGTATTCTTGTATCTCTTTCTTCTCCAACATGTATTCTTGTATCTCTTTCTTCTCCAACATGTATTCTTGTATCTCTTTCTTCTCCAACATGTATTCTTGTATCTCTTTCTTCTCCAACATGGTATTCTTTATATCTCTTTCTTCTCCAACATGTATTCTTGTATCTCTTTCTTCTCCAACATGTATTCTTGTATCTCTTCTTCTCCAACATGTATTCTTGTATCTCTTTCTTCTCCACATGTATTCTTGTATCTCTTTCTTCTCCAACATGTATTCTTGTATCTCTTTCTTCTTCTCCAACATGTATTCTTGTATCTCTTTCTTCTCCAACATGTATTCTTGTATCTCTTTCTTCTCCAACATGTATTCTTGTATCTCTTTCTTCTCCAACATGTATTCTTGTATCTCTTTCTTCTCCAACATGTATTCATGTATCTCTTTCTTCTCCAACATGTATTCTTGTATCTCTTTCTTCTCCAACATGTATTCTTGTATCTCTCCTCATATCCTCCCCCCCCCTTTATTTCTCTCCTCGCTTGCCCCCTTGCCCTATTCCTCCACCTTGTGTCATTCCTCTTTCATTTCCCCTCCCATCTCCCTTCCACCTTTCTTCCCTTCCTTTGCCTTCCCATCACCCTCCCTCCACCTACCCTCCTTCATCACTCCCCCCTACCCCCCACCCATCCCTCAATCCCTTTATCCTACCCTCCTCAACCCACTGTCCTTCCTCTCTCAGTTCCCCTTCCCTTCCCCTCTCAGTTCCCCTTCCCTTCCCCTCTCAGTTCCCCTTCCCTTCCCCCCTCCCCTCCCTCCTCCACTTACTCTCCCTCTCCACTCCCCACTCCCTCCTCCACCTACTCTCCCTCTCCACTCCCCCCTCCACTCCACTCCTTCCTTCCCCCTCGTCCCCTCCTTGCCCTCATTCCCTTTACCCCATTTCCCTCAACCTTTTGTTCTTCCTCTCTCATATCCACTCTTCTCCCCCCCTCTCTCCTCTACCTTCTTCTCCTCTCTTCTTTTCCCTCATTCCCTTTGCCCCATCTTCCTCAACCCTCTGTCTTTCCTCTCATTTCCCCAACACCCCCTCCCCCTCCACCTTCCTTCCTCCACCCTCCTCTCTCCCCTTCCCCTCGTTCCCCTCTCTTCTCATTTCCTCAACATCCCCCCTTCCCACCATCCTCCCCCTCCCCTTCCCTCCTGTTCCCTTACCCACTCTAATCCACTGTTTGGACACTTGATCCTCAGTGTTTTGGAGGACAAGCAGCCTAGAAGGGTCACTAGACCTGTTGTTGCTTGATTTCCTTTGTACTCCTCCACCTTCCACCTCCTTCCCCTCGCCCCATCTCTTCTCAATACCCCAACACACACTCCATCCACCTTCCTTCCCCTCCCCTCATTCCCCTCTTTTTGTCTTCCCCCCCCACCTCCCACCTTCCTTGCCCTCCCCTTCCTCCCTCCCCCTCACCTGGTACACCTGGGTAATTAAGTTGTTAGGGCCAGGTGGCGGTCCTTGGCGGGATTTGTACACGCTTCTGCACCTAACTTACTTTTTTCGCTGATTTTCGCGCTTTTGCTTATTTTTTATTACGCTTGTTCTGTGAGATAATGTGTGTGTGTGTGTGTGTGTGTGTGTGTGTGTGTGTGTGTGTGAGAGAGAGAGAGAGAGAGAGAGAGTGTGTGTGTATGTGTATGTGTGGGTGTGGTGTGTGTGATTTCAGTAAAGCTTTCGACAGAGTCCCTCATGATAAGTGATGCGAAAGGTTGAGGCGCATGGAATAGGCTGGTCGCTGTTGGGATGGATTAGGTCATGGCTAATTGGTAGGAAACAAAGAATCAGCATAAATGGTATTAAGTCAGAATGTGTTGCCGTCGAAAGTGGTGTCCTCCAGATATCTTTATTAGGCCCTCTGTTGTTTGTTGTATACATAAATTACCTTGATACAGTAGATATAACTAGTAGGATTAGTTAATTCGCAGACGATACCAAAATGGGGAGAACAATAGAATCGGATAGTGATATAGAGTACCTCCAAATGGCTCTAGATACTGTACATGAATGGTCAATAAATTGGCAGATGAATTTTAACATTGATAAATGCAAGGTATTAAGGATAGAGAAGATGAGTACAAAAGCAAAATATAAACTAGCCAATACGGAATTAGAAACCTCAGACCGTGAGAAAGATCTGAGTGTGCTTGTTAGCAATGATCTGAAACCTAGAAAAAAATGTATAATCGGACATAGCAAGGCAAACAGGACTCTCGGGTTTATCTCCAGGAGTATGAGTAACAGACCTGCTGATGTTATCTTGAGACTTTACTTGACATAAGTGAGACCCCATTTCCATTTGGATTATGCTGTTCAGTTCTGGTGCCCTTGATATAGAATGGATTTAGACTCTGAAGGCAGTCCAACGTAGCATGACAGCAACGATCCATAATATTAGACATTTATTATGAGAAGTTAAACCCCTCGATTTCCAATCACCAGAAAGACGAAGATGTAGAGGGGCTATGATTAAGGTGTTTAGGTGGATGAAGGGAATAAACAAAGGGGACATTGGGAAAGTATTAAAGCTGGATGATTGCTAAATAAGCCGTGCTAATGGTTTCAAACTAGATAAATTCCGCTTTAAAAATTATATAGGTAAGCATTTGTTTGAAAATAGGGTTGTGGATATGTGGAATAAATTGCCTAGTGCTTTAATCAGCTCAAATACAGTGGAAGGTTTCAATCGTAATTTGGAGTCATATGAATGATATTGGTTGGGATATTGCCTCGTGTGGGCCGGTAGGCACTCTCCAGATGTCTGTGTTCTTATTTTCTTAATATTATGTGTGTCTGTGTGGTATTTAGTTACTTTGAGGCTTTAACTGAAATGATTGAATAAAATCTATATAACAATAGATGTATTAACAAAATTATGTATTAAGTAAAAACAACTTTTGCTGAATAAATATAATGAAAAGACCCAACTCTAAACACTAAAATATGCATGCCGCACGTATACTACCGGTTTTTTGTATAATAATTCAGTTACCATGTAAATGCACACACTGAGGCAAGCTATAACTTAAGACAAGGGCTGACTCGTGAAAGTATAAGCTCTCCAGGTAATATCAAGCAAATGAAAATATTGCCATGCATATTCATCCAGCCTCTGACTAACCCTCTCTTTTCTCTCTTACAGGTACGTAATTTGGCTGCCAATTCTTTACTGCAGAGTAAGTAAAGATCTAATTGTTAACTTTTATAGGACAGCCGCGTAGGAGTTTAGCGTGCGCTATTTAATATACTTGAGATGGAAGATATACTCGAAATTGGTGTTGTGTTTATTTACCATACTTCATTTTATTGGGAGAACAGCCTGCGATTTATTAAATATCTATTTATATATTTATTTATTTATTATTAGTGTTTTGCCTACAGTAGATGTTGTAAGGACGTTAAATTGTAAATGCTAAAAATACATAACATTCAAGTGTTCGTGTGGTAGTTAACATTGTGTCTGTGTTAAATACGCTAATGTCAATATGGTATTACTGCCTTTGCTATATTTCATTATGTGATGCGTATATTATTCTTCTAGGTTGCCCTTTTGCGTTGTTTAATAAGCCATTTCTTATTGTATATGTTTATCATAAACAGCATACGCTGTCCTCTTTCAAGTTAAGTCTATTATTGAATTATTGTACATTTTATTCCTTCTAGGATGTCCCCTGCTTAATAAGGCAAGCCTGAAATAGTTGTATATAGTCCCCCCCCCCCCCTCCTATTACACTCATTCTAAAAATACACGTTTGTTATATTAGATTTTAACTTTCTTTTTATTGGTAAGCCCCAACAATTATTAACCTATTAGTGGTTGTCCCTCCAGGCTGTCCTCGCGTAGTAAACCCGGACATTTATGTGTGTGTATGTGTTGAACCGCAAACCTCGAAGGATGTGTGTCTGTCCAAGGAACTTTCTTGTTATTATTATTACGAGTTATCTTATTATTGTTATTGGAGTTATTTTATTATTATTATTATTATTATTATTATTATTATTATTATTATTATTATTATCTTTGTTTTCTTTGAGTTTTCTTGAGTCTCTTGCTGATCCTCCCTACCCCTTATTGGAGTAAGGCCTGGCTACTGACTGACTGTTTTCGTTATCGTCATCATCTTCTTCATCATAATCAACTTCTTCATCTTCTTTTTCTTGTTGTTGTTGCGTTCTCTTGCTTGTTGTTGCTAGTGAGCGAAGACCCACATTAGCGGTGGTGGAGGTGATAAGGCAGTAAGTGTTTCAGAGAGTGTTGCCAATTTAGCTAGTTCTCGCTAGATCTAGAGGTATTTACTTCGATCTAGAGGCAAATTTGTACATCAAGCGACAGTAATTCTAGCCATATGCTGTAGATTTAGCCCATTTCAGAGAGATATCGTAGGGATTTTAGAGAGATCTCGTAGGGATTTTGCCATTATTCTAGCTATTTTCGGCATATATATACTGTCTAGCGGACTTGATTTGATAACCCTGGACTTTCAGACAACCCCACGATAGCAATAAGTTTATGTTTGTTGCTGTACCAGTGTTGTTACGAACCCGACCACAGCCAATCATTTTATCTTGTTTTGGGGCTGGCAGAAGATGAAGGAGTGTTATGTCAGCATTTGTACTTCTGTGTTATGACAAGTGTAGGCGGAAATGTTATTGTATCTGCGGGAGAGATAAGGAGGAGAAGCCTGCCTCTTTAAGGGTGGGGGGGGGGGTATTTATTTGCTCATATATGTATCTTTATATTATGGGTTCGAACCCTGGCTGGGGCATGACACAAAAATATTAATTTATTAGTTTTCTCTTTAGACCATCAAGCTTAAAAAATACCCGCCCAAGACCCTCCTTCAAGATAAATTTGTATATTTTTCAATAGAAAAAAAATCCGGCTGAAGGCCGGTTTCTCTTAAATTACAGGCTCGCTATCGCTCGCTAGGAAAATATTGACGCCTAGATGACACGATAAGTCTAAATATTGACAAAAAAATGGGCCGAAAGGTCTTAAAATCGCCAAACTAATGGGTCAAACGTCTTATAATCTGAAAACTAATGGAGCTAAACATGAGGAAGAAGGGGGACCAGAAAAACGGCCCATCTCCCTTTAATAATGATATTATCGAATTATGCCTCTTATATTGACATGGCAGTAAGCATTTATAATAATTATATAATTATTACCTCCGCCAACGAAGTTGGACGAAGGTTATGCGTTTGCCTCTGTCTGTCTGTTTTTCTGTAAACAAGATATCTAAAAAATTGATGACCCAATTTTCACGAAATTTGGTGGGCTGATAGGATATACTCCAAGTAAAAAGCTATTTCAGTTTTGGAGGCGATCTGTAGAGCGCATACCTCCGTTAGCGTTGGCGGTTCACAAAGTTATGAACCGATGTTCGCAAAATTTGGTGACCAAATAGGATATGTGCCATTTTGGAGGTGATCGGGAGAGCGCATACCTCCACCAGCGAAGGCGGAGGTATGCACCCTCCCTAGTGCCTCTCTAGTTGTTCTTGTTTGTGTGTTAAATTGTGGGTCGAAATAAGTCTTCATTCACTTTTGCGTAGTCAGGGTTAATCCGTAGAAGCCCCTGACAAAATCGATGACTCATCAATGCCAGCTGATCAGGGACCCACAGATCGTTGTTCCATGGCAGCTAGATGTGAGGAATGTTAATACAAATGGAGTACCAGAATGGTAATCCAGTAAGAGGGTGGTATTTGGCTGGGTGGTGTGATGAGGTGAAGAGAATGCACTGTAAAAGTTAGGTGTGCAAGTGTAACACAAATTATATACATAAAAAGTGCTTCAATAGTTTATGTGTGCTAATTTGAACACATAGATATTGATACACGTATTTTACAGTGTAGTCAAGGCCGAGGGAACCAACAATACCCCCATAGGCAGAGGGACACTTGGGGCAGCATCTGAAAGGTGGGGCCCCTGAAACCCAAGGGGAAAAATCGATAGCTAAAGTTAAAATTAACTCTGAAAAGTTGACAATAAATATTAACACCATGTGAGGAGGAGTACTTCATTGACAACGTTTCGCAGATATTTTCTTCAGGTCAGTAATAGTTAGTGACCTGAAGAAGCTATCTGCAAAGTGTTATCGATAAATTGTTCCTCTTTAAATGGTGCTATTATTCAACCTAGTAAGGAGTCCTCGTAGGCCCAGAACAACAGGACTCCAAGGAGGAGCAGGGAGGGAACTCTTACTTAAAAAATTTGAGAAGCTATTCAGTTATTTGTCTATCATATTTTGTTACCACGTCATAACCTATGATCGCCCAGTCCCAGGGAGGTAGCTCAATGACCGGCACTGTGCAAGACCTGTAATTCAGATAATACTAGCTTTTAGGGCACCCTCGGAGCAGATATACTACCATGACAGGAAAGACACTACCTAACATCGTCCCCCTTTCTGTACAATGGAGACCAGCACAGGTCTCTCGCTGTCTCCAAGGAAACCAACAAGTGTCTTGACTCATCAACTCCATTGTGTGGATCCAGGTGACATGAAGAACAATGACCACAGTACAAAGCTCAACGCATGCGGTGGCAAAAGACATACTCCTTCCAAGAAAATCCAAGGAGCAGCTATTTCAGAAACTCTTTTGGACGTTATCTTCATCAGACAACTAAAAACCTAATGCTAATCTTCGGGTGTAAGATTGCCCACAAATGTTGTTCCTTTATCCAGCTGTGCTTGTACTCTACCAATTACACATTTCTCACTTCCTAGACTGGAACGAGACCTCACGGACTTCACCATGTTGAGCGGATGAATGTACAGGCTCTCAGCCTATGCCCGAGAGGGAGTAGTTGGAATATAAAAAAAAAAAAAAAAAAAAAAAAAAAAAATATATATATATATATATATATATATAATATGGCTATAATAGATTATAGTCCCTCATGATCAAATTTGTCGCAAACAGAACTTCGTCATCACGAATATTATATATACCGGTACCGTATATATATATATATATATATATATATATATGTACCGGTAATATATATATATATATATATATATATGTATTTATTTATTTATTCGTATAAAGTAGATCTCGCAAATGCACGTGAGCTACTAAATGTTTTTATACTCCCAGCTGGACTCGAACCACCGACAGTCAGGACGATTGTCCATGCTGTAATCCACTACGCCACGGCGTGATAAAGAATACTTAGCCTTATTTCCTATTAATATTAAGGGGAAGGGAAATCCTACCTAGCCCCACACCTTGACTTCCCTACTCCCTCACTACCCTATTCCCACACTCCCCACTCCCACTCCTTGACTTCCCTACTTCCTCACTACCCTATTCCCACTCACTCCCCTACACCCTTACTACCCACTCCCTACTCCCCATACCACTCCTTGACTTCCCTACTTCCTCACTACCCTATTCCCACACTCCCTACTCCCTCACTCCCCTACTCCCTCACTACCCTATTCCCACACTCCCTACTCCCTCACTCCCCTACTCCCTCACTCCCTACTCCCTCACTCCCCTACTATACTCCCTCACTACCCTATTCCCACACTCCCTACTCCCTCACTCACCTACTCCCTCACTCCCCTACTATACTCCCTCACTACCCTATTCCCACACTCCCTCACTCCCCTACTCCCCTACTATACTCCCTCACTACCCTATTCCCACACTCCCTACTCCCTCACTCACCTACTCCCTACTCCCACACCCCTCACTCCCCTACTCCTCCTCTCCCCTTCTCCCCCATCAGTGACCTTTAAAGGGCTGCTGTGTGACCAGTAGGGCAGCACAAAAACCAACCCACCTGACTTCTGTTGACATCATTAGAGCACGTGTAAGAAGAATAGCCAACTGGGGGCTCATATCATAATAGCCAACTGGGGGCTCATATCATAATAGCCAACTGGGGGCTCATATCATAATAGCCAACTGGGGGCTCATATCATAATAGCCAACTGGGGCTCATATCATAATAGCCAACTGGGGGCTCATATCATAATAGCCAACTGGGGGCTCATATCATAATAGCCAACTGGGGGCTCATATCATAATAGCCAACTGGGGGCTCATATCATAATAGCCAACTGGGGGCTCATATCATAATAGCCAACTGGGGGCTCATATCATAATAACCAACTGGGGGCTCATATCATAATAGCCAACTGGGGGCTCATATCATAATAGCCAACTGGGGGCTCATATCATAATAGCCAACTGGGGGCTCATATCATAATAGCCAACTGGAGGCTCATATCATAATAGCCAACTAAGGGCTCATATCATAATAGCCAACTGGGGGCTCATATCATAATAGCCAGCTGGGGGCTCATATCATAATAGCCAACTGGGGGCTCATATCATAATAGCCAACTGGGGCTCATATCATAATAGCCAACTGGGGGCTCATATCATAATAGCCAACTGGGGGCTCATATCATAATAGCCAACTGGGGGCTCATATCATAATAGCCAACTGGGGGCTCATATCATAATAGCCAACTGGAGGCTCATATCATAATAGCCAACTGGGGGCTCATATCATAATAGCCAACTGGGGGCTCATATCATAATAGCCAACTGGGGGCTCATATCATAATAGCCAACTGGGGCTCATATCATAATAGCCAACTGGGGGCTCATATCATAATAGCCAACTGGGGGCTCATATCATAATAGCCAACTGGGGGCTCATATCATAATAGCCAACTGGGGGCTCATATCATAATAGCCAACTGGGGCTCATATCATAATAGCCAACTGGAGGCTCATATCATAATAGCCAACTGGGGGCTCATATCATAATAGCCAACTGGGGGCTCATATCATAATAGCCAACTGGGGGCTCATATCATAATAGCCAACTGGGGCTCATATCATAATAGCCAACTGGAGGCTCATATCATAATAGCCAACTGGGGGCTCATATCATAATAGCCAACTGGGGGCTCATATCATAATAGCCAACTGGGGGCTCATATCATAATAGCCAACTGGGGGCTCATATCATAATAGCCAACTGGGGGCTCATATCATAATAGGCGACAAGTGGCTCATATCATAATAGCCAACTGGGGGCTCATATCATAATAGCCAACTGGGGGCTCATATCATAATAGCCAACTGGGGGCTCATATCATAATAGCCAACTGGGGGCTCATATCATAATAGCCAACTGGGGGCTCATATCATAATAGCCAACTGGGGGCTCATATCATAATAGCCAACTGGGGGCTCATATCATAATAGCCAACTGGGGGCTCATATCATAATAGCCAACTGGAGGCTCATATCATAATAGCCAACTGGGGGCTCATATCATAATAGCCAACTGGGGGCTCATATCATAATAGCCAACTGGAGGCTCATATCATAATAGCCAACGGGGGGCTCATATCATAATAGCCAACTGGGGGGTCATATCAATAGCCAACTGAGGCTCATATCATAATAGCCAACTGGGGGCTCATATCATAATAGCCAACTGGGGCTCATATCATAATAGCCAACTGGAGGCTCATATCATAATAGCCAACTGGGGGCTCATATCATAATAGCCAACTGGGGGCTCATATCATAATAGCCAACTGGGGGCTCATATCATAATAGTCAACTTGGGGCTCATATCATAATAGCCAACTTGGGGCTCATATCATAATAGCCAACTGGGGGCTCATATCATAATAGCCAACTGGAGGCTCATATCATAATAGCCAACTGGGGGCTCATATCATAATAGCCAACTGGGGCTCATATCATAATAGCCAACTGGAGGCTCATATCATAATAGCCAACTGGGGGCTCATATCATAATAGCCAACTGGGGGCTCATATCATAATAGCCAACTGGGGGCTCATATCATAATAGCCAACGGGGGGCTCATATCATAATAGCCAACTGGGGGCTCATATCATAATAGCCAACTGGGGCTCATACCATAATCGCCAACTGGGCTCATATCATAATAGCCAACTGGGGGCTCATATCATAATAGCCAACGGGGCTCATATCATAATAGCCAACTGGGGGCTCATATCATAATAGCCAACTGGGGGCTCATATCATAATAGCCAACTGGGGCTCATATCATAATAGCCAACTGGGGGCTCATATCATAATAGCCAACTGGGGGCTCATATCATAATAGCCAACTGGGGGCTCATATCATAATAGCCAACTGGAGGCTCATATCATAATAGCCAACTGGGGGCTCATATCATAATAGCCAACTGGGGGCTCATATCATAATAGCCAACTGGGGGCTCATATCATAATAGCCAACTGGGGGCTCATATCATAATAGCTGTTTCATATTTATTATACTTGGATGGAAGATATCTTTTAAGGGTGAATGGGCGTATTTATTTGCTCATTTAGGCCTATGTATATTTTTATTATTTTATTCCTTTCCTCCCTAGACCTCCATCAAGCTTAAATAACAACCGCCCAAGACCCCCCTTCAAGATAAATTTGTAAATTGTTCGATAGAAAAATGTCCCGGCCGAAGGCCGTTTTATCTTAAATTACAGGCTCGCTATCGCTCGCCAGGAAAAATTTGACAGCTAAATGACACGAAAAGTCTAAATATTGACAAAAAAATCGGGCGAAAGGTCTTAAAATCACCAAACTAATTAGCCGAACGTCTTATAATCTGAAAACTAATGGGGCTAAACAAGAGCAAGAAGGGGGACCATAAAAACGGCTCATCTCCCCTTAAAAAACAGCATCAGTATACTTTATTGTGGGTTTTTTATTATACTATGGATGGGAGATAGACTCGAAGTTGGGTTTTGTGCTTGTTCACTATGCCTAATTTTAACCCTTTCAGTACAGGAGCCGTCCTTTTAACTTTATTTTGGCTATTGTTATACGATTTTATTCAGTTTCAAAAGGGCCTCTAGCAATTAACAGGCTTTGAACTATCTCTAATCGTTCTTAAGCTGCACAAAATCCTGTAAATTATATAGTTAAAATATAATTACAAAGACGTCGCCGGTACATAAGGGGTTAATGAGAGCAGGAGCAATGAATGTGTGGTCTCGTTCCTTCACTATATTTGATACTGCTGTTTGGTGCTGAAAGGGCGTTGGATTGAATGTGTGGTCTCGTTCCTTCACTATATTTGATACTGCTGTTTGGTGCTGAAGGGGCGTTGGATTGAATGTGTGGTCTCGTTACTTCACTATATTTGATATTGTTGTTTGGTGCTGAAGGGACGTTGGATTGAATGTGTGGTCTCGTTACTTCACTATATTTGATATTGCTGTTTGGTGCTGAAGGGGCGTTGGATTGAATGTGTGGTCTCGTTACTTCACTATATTTGATATTGCTGTTTGGTGCTGAAGGGGCGTTGGATTGAATGTGTGGTCTCGTTACTTCACGATATTTGATATTGTTGTTTGGTGCTGAAGGGGCGTTGTATTGAATGTGTGGTCTCGTTACTTCACTATATTTGATATTGCTGTTTGGTGCTGAAGGGGCGTTGTATTGAATGTGTGGTCTCGTTACTTCACTATATTTGATATTGTTGTTTGGTGCTGAAGGGGCGTTGTATTGAATGTGTGGTCTCGTTACTTCACTATATTTGATATTGTTGTTTGGTGCTGAAGGGGCGTTGTATTGAATGTGTGGTCTCGTTACTTCACTATATTTGATATTGTTGTTTGGTGCTGAAGGGGCGTTGTATTGAATGTGTGGTCTCGTTACTTCACTATATTTGATACTGCTGTTTGGTGCTGAAGGGGCGTTGTATTGAATGTGTGGTCTCGTTACTTCACTATATTTGATATTGTTGTTTGGTGCTGAAGGGACGTTGGATTGAATGTGTGGTCTCGTTACTTCACTATATTTGATATTGCTGTTTGGTGCTGAAGGGGCGTTGGATTGAATGTGTGGTCTCGTTACTTCACTATATTTGATATTGCTGTTTGGTGCTGAAGGGACGTTGGATTGAATGTGTGGTCTCGTTACTTCACTATATTTGATATTGTTGTTTGGTGCTGAAGGGACGTTGGATTGAATGTACTGGAAATACTTATAAGGGGAGATGGGCGTATATATTTGTTAATTTATATATCCTTTGTATACTTTTCTTAGTTTCCTCCCTAGACCTTCATCATGCTTAAAAAATACCCCCCATGACCCTCCTTCAAATTAAACTTTTACATTTTTCGATAGAAAAATGTCCCGGCCAAAGGCCGTTTTCTCTTAAATTACAGGCTCACTATCGCTCGCCAGGAAAACATCGACACCTGAATTACACAAAAAGTATTAATATTGACAAAGAAATGGGGGGAAAGGTCTTAAAATCGCCAAACTAATGGACCGAACGTCATATAATCTGAAAACTAATGGTGCTAAACATGAGGAAGGAAGGGGACCAGGAAAACGGCCCATCTCCCCTGAATAATTGTTCATTGGGGTAGTAAACGTCGCGGGGAGGGGTAGAGGGTGGGGTGGGGAGGGGGGAAGCTTCGAAAATGTGGATCATTATGATTATTCTTGTTTATTATCATGTTAACTCTAAATAATTAGGGGTATGGAGGGGTAATTGAAGTGTCCATAATATATTGATGTAAATTGAGAGTAATAAACCCATCTACTACAAGGACAGCAAGAAAAACCACTATCAATATACCCAATGATCTTGTGTAGGCCAACCTTGTCCATACCCTTTTTTTAACTGGTTTATTTACATTGTAGATTATATATGGGCCGCATTATAAATATCTTTGTTTACGATCATCTGTGTTATGGTTGATACAGGGGGGATTATTATTGTATTTATTATGGTATTGATAGCTCAGGTACGTTATAAGATACTGTATGTGATCGAATAACCTTGGATTTATTATACAGTCATATATTCAATGTAATGATACTTTAATTGTGTTTCAAGTATTATACTGTAAGTGCGGTGTGATAATATGGGTTTTCACTATTTACATTTTAATAACATTCATTATTCCGAATTATTGCATATGTTTTGTAATATATGATAAACTGAATATTTATCATGGCACAGGAACACGTTATACATTCAATATTCCAGGAAATATATTTTGAACTGAATATAAATTAATATTATAATATATTATTATTATTCCTTGACTGCCAGTAAGCATGTATTTTTATATTTTTAAATAATATTTGTCGTCATTAATTAATCTAGTGATCTTATTGGAGGTTTCAGTGAATTGGGTTACTAGAATATTTATGCGTGAAATAGGAGCTGTTTATTGCACAAACTGTTATGCAGGAAACTTTAAACAAATAATTGGCATATACCTCCTTATTATTAGTATACACTTAGGTTATAAATAGGGTTTCCTTGTCGTTATAATAATCACTATCTTTATCATCATCTTCATGTTAAGTTAATATGCTTTCAAAATTCTTTGAACTACTTTCCACTGAATTATTAGCGTTGTTTTACGTTATCCTACCCTTATATACTGTATATATATATATATATATATTATTATTATTAACATAAATAATGTTTATCTGTGACCTGCGTGATATACCTTCCTGTATTTTGGCAACACCTATCCCTAGGTATACCGATTATGTGCATGCATATTGTTAGCCCTTTCAGTACGATGACGCAATTTGTATTATATTTGTTCGGCTGACATTAAATGATTTCATGCAGCGTATAAAAGACTTAAGTTATTCAGATGGATTATTTAGTAGTTTCATTTGTTAGTGCCAGATGTGTAAGTTAAAGAAAATCGTTTAATGGTAACCAACATATGACTGAAAATACGTCATAGTGCTGAACATGTAAAAATCAATGTTGTCGTGGTCTTTGCAACTTTGTGTTAACCCTTAAAAGATTATGATGCACTTTGAAAGTTAATTATGGTTATGATTAGACAATGTTATACAGTTTAGGAAGGATCTGTGAGAATTATAGGGGTACAGACTATTTCAATCATTATAGGGGTACAGACTATTCCAATCATTATAGGGGTACAGACTATTCCAATCATTATAGGGGTACAGACTATTCCAATCATTATAGGGGTACAGACTATTCCAATCATTATAGGGGTACAGACTATTCCAATCATTATAGGGGTACAGACTATTCCAATCATTATAGGGGTACAGACTATTCCAATCATTATAGGGGTACAGACTATTCCAATCATTATAGGGGTACAGACTATTCCAATCATTATAGGGGTACAGACTATTCCAATCATTATAGGGGTACAGACTATTCCAATCATTATAGGGGTACAGACTATTCCAATCATTATAGGGGTACAGACTATTCCAATCATTATAGGGGTACAGACTATTCCAATCATTATAGGGGTACAGACAATTCCAATCATTATAGGGGTACAGACTATTCCAATCATTATAGGGGTACAGACTATTCCAATCATTATAGGGGTACAGACTATTCCAATCATTATAGGGGTACAGACTATTCCAATCATTATAGGGGTACAGACTATTCCAATCATTATAGGGGTACAGACTATTCCAATCATTATAGGGGTACAGACTATTCCAATCATTATAGGGGTACAGACTATTTCAATTATTATAGGGGTACAGACTATTTCAATTATTATAGGGGTACAGACTATTCCAATCATTATAGGGGTACAGACTATTCCAATCATTATAGGGGTACAGACTATTCCAATCATTCTGTACAGACTATTCCAATCATTATAGGGGTACAGACTATTCCAATCATTATAGGGGTACAGACTATTCCAATCATTCCTCTGACTTCCATAATTATAACCTTCCTAATCTGAATACATCGTGTAAACCCTTCTGTACCGGAGAGGTCTTTTTTATTGTATGCTGGCTATATTTACACGATTTTGTGCAGTTCAAGAAGGACCTGTGGTAGTAAAAAGGGTTAAGTGAGATAGTTCGAAACCTGTTCATTGCTGGAGACCCTTTATATACTGAATAAAATCGTGTATTAGTAGCCAGCATAAAGTTAATAGGACGGCACTGGTACTGAAAGGGCTAATAATAGCCAGAAAACAGGAGAGAAACGCGTACTCGGATCTTGAAAGGGTTAACTACTTCTTCCTTTTTCGTTAAGCGGGGATGGTTCGAACACTTTTGGGTCGATTTTTCATTTATATATTATTTGTCTAGTTTCCTCCCTAGACCTCCATCAAGTTTAAGGGGAGGTATTTAGTTTGTTCCCTAGACCTCCATCAAGCTTAAAATTACACCCCCTGGAGTCCCTTTCAAGATAAATTTGTAAATTTTTCGGTAGAAAAATGTCTCGGCCGAAGGCCGGTTCCTATTAAATTACAGGCTCGCTATCGCTCGCCAGGATAAAATTGACCCCTGAATGGCACGAAAGGTCTTAATATGGGGTGAAAGTTCTTAAAATCGCTAAACTAATGGGGCAAACGTTTTATAATATCAAAAGCAATGGGGCTAAACATGAGGGAGAAATGGGTCAAGAAAAAAATCCCTCGAGTAGAGATCTCCCCTTAAATGTACAACCCCAGGATCCCCGTTCAAGATATATTTGTAAATTTTTCGGTAGAAAAATGTCCCGGCCGAAGGCCGATTCCTCCTAAATTACAGACTCACTTTAGCTCGCCAGGAAAAAATCGACACCTAAATGACACGAAAAGTCTTAATATTGACAAAGAAAAGGGGCGAAAGGTCTTAAAATCGCCAAACTAATTTGCCGAACGTCTTATAATCTGAAAAGTAATGAGGGAGATGGAGGACGAGAAAAACGCCCCATCTCCCATTAAGGTTGTAGTTTATTAGGTCGTATAATTAGCACACTGAGAACACACGTCTGGCTAGAGCAGGAAATATCGCTGATGAGGAAATTATTGCATTATAAACTCGAGCTAAACCAGGATACTTCTGACTAGTCTTTCTGGAGCTGAAAGCCCTTCAGTTGATGGCTGTGGTAATATATATATTATATATATATACTGTATATACTGTATATACTGTATATATATATATATATATACTGTATATACCGGTATTATATAATTATACAGTATATATATATTTTTTTTTTTTTTTTTTTTTTTACAAACAGCCTAGTAAGGACCTTTAGGAATGTTGCTGCTTGCATTACTTTGTTTTCCTTTATATAACACCAACCACGGAATAATATAGAACACCCACAGTCACCTCATATATAAAGGGAGAGAGAGAGAGTGAGTGTGTGGGTGAGTGAGCGTGTGTGTGTATTTGTGCGCTTGAGAGAGAGAGAGAGAGAGAGAGTATGAGTGAGTGAAAGTGTAAGTGAGTGAGGGATACTAAACTACAGGGAACGTCTGCCCACAGTGAATAGGCCCGGCCTAAATTCTATTCAAAGAGAGCGAGAGCGAGAGCGAGAGGGAGCCAGAGCGACCATGACAGAATATTATAGGAGACAAAGAAGACCAATATTCCCAGAAGGCCACCATTACCTTTGAGAGTCACCGGACAAAAACTGAAGCCCTGTAGCCGGAAGTAGTGACAATAAACACCCAAGACCCGGATGGTACACACACACACACACACAGTTACGACGTCGTATCTCCGTATAGGGTCGTATCTTGGTCTACCGGTGATCATAACTCTCTCGCCAGTAATAATTAAAGCAAGGAGGATTACCGTCTTGTGGTAACGTTACATGTTGAAAATGGAAAGTATGTTTGTTATTACTTCTCTCTCTCTCTCTCTCTCTCTCTCTCTCTCTCTCTCTCTCTCTCTCTCTCTCTCTCTCTCTCTCTCTCTCTCTCTCTCTCTCTGTGTATATACTATTATCTGGTTACGTTGCTAGCACAGTAATATATATTTTTATTTTGTTTAATTATTATGTTTTGTTTAATCAGTTTTCTCAGCACATCATAACAAACAACCATTGTATACATACGGGCTCAGGATAATATTGGATGCCACACAATTAGCCTACAATTAGCCCCGGACATAAAACACACCCACGCCTTAGTGAAGTAAGTGTGATACTGTCCACACAGGAACCTTGGTGAAACGCAGAACCTACGCCTCTATCATGTGGGCTGCCGACTTAAGGGGGCAGGGGATGTTTTTTAGTCAAGGTATGTATATAATTATGTATTTATTTATTTATGTATGTTATTCTTTCATCGCTAGACCTTCAACAAGCTTAAATAAACCACCCCCTAGACCCCTCTTCAAAATAAATTTGTATTTTTTCGTTAGAAAAATGTCCCGGCCTAAGGCCGGCTCCTCCTAGAATTACAGGCTCGCTATTGATCGCCAGGAAAAAAATTGACACCTAAATGACATAGGTCTTTATATTGACAAGGAAATGGGGCGAAAGGTCTTAAAATCGCCAAACTAATGGAACGAACGCCTTAAAATCTCAAAGCCAACGAGGGAGAAAACCAACTACTCCCCTCCCCCCCCCCCTTTTGGTTAGGTTAGGTGTAAACAAATCTGGCACGTTAACCCTTTCAAGATACGAGGACGCGTGTCTTTCTTTTATTATGGCTAGTAGTAGATGATGTTTTTATATTTAGGAAGGAATTGAGGGCGTCAGAGGATTACTTGAGATAAGAAGGTAGTATATTTTACTATTAGTATATATTATATATTATATATTATATATTATATATTATATATTATATATTATATATTATATATTATTTAACAGTGCCAACCCATATATATTATATATTATATATTATATATTATATATTATATTATATATTATATATTATATATTGTATATTATATATTATATGTTATATACTATATATTATATATTATATATTATATATTATATATATATTATATATTATATATTATATATATATATATATTATATATTATATTATATATTATATATTATATATTATATATTATATATTATATATTATATATTATATATTATATATTATATAGTATATATTATATTATATTATATATTATATATTATATATTATATATTATATATTATATTATATATTATACTTATTATATATTATATATTATATATTATATATTATATATTATATATTATATATTATATATTATATAGTATATATTATATATTATATATTATATATTATATATTATATATTATATATTATATAATATATATTATATATTATATAGTATATATTATATATTATATAGTATATATTATATATTATATAGTATATATTATATAGTATATATTATATAGTATATAATATATTATATAGTATATATTATATAGTATATATTATATATAATATAGTATATATTATATAGTATATAATTATTATATTATATTATATAGTATATATTATATATTATATATTATATATTATATATTATATATTATATATAGTATTGTATAATTTGATTCTTATAGCCTATATATTATATATAGAAATAATAAGAAGGTCTCATATATAAAAAAAAATATATATATATATACTATACCGTATATATATATATATATATATATATATATATATATATATATATATATATATTGTATAATTTGATTCTTTAGCCTCACCTAGATAAATATATATATATACCGGTATACAGTATATATATAAATAAATAAATAAATAAATAAATGAATGAATGAATAAACAAAATGAACAAATAAATAAATAAATTCAAAATAATAATTAGATAAATATATAAATACATATAAAATGAATCTACCTAATATCTTGACTTTACATAGCACATGTCGATATTTGTTAAGCTTGATATGACTTGTGTAACTAGAGTGTCATGTTTACAATGTAACTAGAGTGTCATGTTTATACATTCTCTTAATTGTGTGAAAGTATGATAAGGCTGACCGGTAATGACGAAATTGTGGCACTTTGGTGTATAAGTTGATATATTTTAATGTCCAACTTTTTATGCGGCATTGAAGGGGAGACTGACCGATTGTTTGGTCTATTAATTAATTTATTCTTATATTGTTTTAGTGTCCTCCCTAGACCTCCATCAAGCTTAGAAAAAAAAACCCTAGACCCCCCTTCAAGATAAATTTGTACATTTTTCTGTAGAAAAATGTCCCGGCCCAAGGCCGGGTCCTCTTAAAATTGCATGCTCGCTATCGCTCGCCAGGAAAAAATCGACACCTAAATGGCATGAATGGTCTTAAAACTGACAACGAAATGGGGCGAAAGGTGTTAAAATCGCCAAACTAATGGGCTGCACGTCTTATAATCTCAAAACTAGTGGGGCTAAACATTAGGGAGAAGGGGGTCCAGAAAAACGGTCTGCCTCCCCTTAATTCGTATTCAATTATTTTGTTATTAAGAGTTTTATTGTGACATTTGTATTTCGATGTATTTTACTTTCATTTTAGGAATTCTCGATTCATTCACGTCTATTGTCTATTTTTTTTTTTTTTTTTTTTTTTTTTTTTTTAGGGTAATTGTAGTTAAGATTCTAGTGATAATACATGTAATTATCTGCAGCTCGTAAAGTAGACTACCATGTACATTTATATCTTGTTCCCTCCACCACTACATTTTGATTTAGTCTACCAATACATTTATTTTATTGCCCCCACTATTTCAGCTTTTACCTTAGTATTAGGATGGCAGGTTATATCTATCGCATTAGTTCACCAATGTGTAGGGTTCACTACGGTAAGGTTGAACCGTATTGGGTGCGAACCGGGTCTTTTTGAAAACCTACTCAGGTGTCGATGTTGTTCTGGGCGAGCGATAGCGAGCGTGCATTTTATGATAAATCGGCCTTTGATCGGAGCATTTTACAACCGAAAATTAAATATACAGTACATATTTAGATTGGGTGGCGTTTTTTTTTTTTTTTAGGTTGAAGGAGGTCTCGGGAGGCGTTTTTCTTAGTCTAGGAGTCAAACTGAAATACATTGCTCGAAAATTACAAAACACAATGAAAATCCTTAATAACAATTTAACAAAATATTCTAAGACTCCCCCCCCTCCCCCCTCCCAGGCGTCGCTCCAGATAGTGTTAAGGGGGGTCACAGGCTTTGTTTATCTTTCTCTTCTTTTTTCTCTTTCCCTGGCTTGTATCCATTCGGCCCCATTCAGCCAACTGTTTTAAGACGTTTATCCCCATCTAGGTGTCGATTTCTTCCTGGCGAGCGGTAGCGAGCCAGCATTGTATGGAGAAATCCGGCTTCGCCGGAGAAATTTTTCTTTCGAAAAATTTACAAATTTAGCTTGCTGTCAAAACAAAAAAATATATATGCTGGCTCGCTACCGCTCGCCAGGAACATATTGACACCTGGATGGGGGTAAACGTCTTAAAACAGTAGGCTGAATGGGGCCGAATGGATACAAGCCAAAGAGAGAGGGAGAGGAAGAGTAAAAATGCGAGGTGGGCTCCCTTAGGAATGTGTCCGGCAGAACCCTCGTGAGAATGAAGTCCTATATAGTTAATTAAGAGTAACTCACCTTGATTCACAGGTAGCCGCACACACTAATTAGGCAGCTATTAGGAGGAGAAAGGGGTAATAAAGCACTTACTTCTAGGTTTATTCTGTCTTAATTACTTTGTTCCACTGTTAGGGTTTTAAGTTTTTATTTCCTTTTTTTCCAGGGGCTTTATGTTAGACTCTGAAAATGGTTATGATTTCACATTGCATGATTTTGTTATTGAATTATTGATAGACAATTTAGTTACTAATAGTATTCCTTGGAATGTATTAACAATGAACGTAATATTGGCTGCGTGTAAACTCCCCCAAAGCAAAAAGATATGTGGTTTAAAAAAAAAAAAAAAAAAAAAAAACATTTTTTTTTTTTTTTTTTTTACCAATAAGATTAATATACAATATGTTTTATGACATAGTTCCTTGTTTTCCTCCCCAACAGCCTTCCCCGATGACAAATCGATGTTTACGAAATTTGGTGGGCAGTTAGGATATGCGCCAAGTAAGAAGTTATTCCATTTAGGAGGCGATCGGTACAGCGCATATCTCCACCACCAGTTTATTTTTTTCTATGTGTATTAAAGAGATAAAACGCAAAGCTGTTTGTAACAAATGTCTCTCCTAAAGTCGAAAGAAAACATTATCCGACTGCACAATCTCATTAGATTTATGATTTCACAACTCAACCAAAGATGGAATAAAACACCTAGAAAATTGAGTGGTAGAACATGTACACAATTCATGGCAAAGTTTGTTAAAATTCAAAGTAGACCTTGTTACACGTGCTGGAGCAAAATGCTCTGGTAAAACACCGTGCAAGGAGGCTGAGCATTATTAATGACTTTGAATAAAATGCTGAGGGTGCCAACTTGACGCCGATAACTCAAGTCCAGAGACAACGTAGGAAACAAGTATTTTATTGAATTAATAGCTTTGTCAAGTTCCAAAGTGTACTTGTTGAGTACAAGAAAGACTGGGAAAAGTTGGTTAACTCCTGGGTTAGAGAGCTGGACAGAATAGGGAATGGGGTGCGGGTGCCCCCCACTCTCCGTAAGGCAGGAGGTATACACTGAGAAAACTCTGAAGAATATTGATTATTGTAATAGTAGTAAAAGAGTGAGAGAGATGCAACATTGTGGCATGTAGAGATTGTAGGGGGTTAGGAAGAGGAAGTGAGTTGAGACAAAATGCTTTTGACTCTACCCTTTTGAGAAGTGTGGTATGGGTGGAACCTCCCCACACATGCGAACAATACTTGATACATTGGTGCACTGTGCCCCTATATAGAACAAGAAGCTGTTTGGGGGTAAATAACCCACAGATATGGTTGAGCACATCAAACGTCTGGGAAGCTGTTTTAGCAAGAATAGAAATAAGATCTTTCCAAGAAAGACCAGTAGAAAAAGCAACACCAAGAATATTGAGAAAAGATGTAGGGTTGATTTGTGTATTGTTGAAGTATAAGGGATGGTTGTGTCGAAGAGCGTGACAGGTAGATAGATGGAGAAACTTGGTTTTCGAAGCATTGAAAGTAACAGGATTTTGTTCTGCCCCAATCCGAAATAGTTGATTAATCAGAAGATAGGGGTGCTGTGCGTTCATCATGTTAGTTTTGTAGTAAATGCATGGTGGGTCGTTGTGGAAAACTAGTTGACTAGTGTAAGGTAGAGTCATCAGCATATGAGTGAATGGGACTAGAGGTGCATTTAAGATGATCATTAATGAATATTAGAAGTAGAACTGGAGACAAAGACAGAACCCTAAGGAACATTTGAGTTGATAGGTTGAGGAAGTTAGTGATGGCTGTCCACAACCGCAGCTATGGAGCGACCCGAAAGGAAATTAGAAATTAAGGCACAGATGGAGGTATACAAACTGAAGGAGGGAAATTTAGACATTAAATATTTGTGCCAGACTTTATCGAAGGCTTTCGATACGTTTAGCGCAATAGAAAAGGTCTCACCAAAGTTCCAAAAGGAGGATGACCAAGAGTTATAAGATAAGAAAGAAGAACACCAGTAGTGCGGCCCTTAAGGAAGCCATACTGGCAATATGAAAGTAGATAATGGACAGACAAATGCTTAAGACATTTTGAATAAAGAATTGTTTCAAAAACTTTAAAGATGCAAGAAATAAGAGCAATTGGATGATAGTTGGAGGGTTGAGAGCGGTCACCCTTCTTCGGAACAGGTTGAATGAGACAAACTTCCAGCAAGAAGGAAAGATGATAGAGGAAAGACATAGACAAAAGAGTTTGCCTGGGCAGGGAGTCAACACAGAAGAACAGTTTTTTATTACAACAGGAAAAACACCTACCGGTTCATATGCATTCTTAGTATTAAGCCCAGAGAGGGCAGAAAGTACATCCTTAAATGAGATTATGATATTAGGGAGAGAAAGGGTTGGAGCGGAAGAAATAGAACAGGAATCATCCAAGGTGGTGTTTTTAGCAAAAGTTTGAGCGAAGAGTTCAGCTTTGTCAGAGGAGAATGTGTTGGTGGTGTCGTCAGAGTGGAAAAGAGTAGGGAAAGACGAGGAAGTAAAATTGTTGGAGAGGTTTTTGGCTAGATGCCAGAAAGCTTGGGAAGTGCTAGAGGCGGAAGTATGCGCTCTCTGGAGAACCTCCCTAGTTTAATATATAATTCATAACATAACATGTATTATATATTCATAATAAAGCAAATAATACAAAGGACTATCAAGAAATAATTATATTATACACAAAGAAGAAGGAAGGAAGAAGGGGGGAAGAGGAGAGGTATGCAAGAGAGGAATAAAGTAATGGGTGACAATGGAGAGGAAGATGACCATACTAGCACGATGACGTAATTACCATCATGTTTGGTTACCCTTAGACGATTTTCTTTACCATATAATTTACCTCTAGAGCTCAAAGGGGTATATAAGATTTCAATAAACCCTCTAAATTAGCATAGGTTCTTCTCAAACTGCATAAAATCGTCTAAATATAACCAAAATCAAAGGAAAAGAGGCGTTGTCGTGCAGAAAGGGTTAAGCCTTGAAGGATGGGGACGAAACACATTAGGGTAGATGTGAAGCAGGAGATAAATATGAAGAAAGTGAAAGCAAAGATCCTACACAATAATTGTAGTGTGGACAAATATAATGGAGAAGAAGAGAAGAAGAATAGGACGAGGGTAAAAGCCAAACGAATGGGATTTACATAGTTACACTGACCACACAGACCTTACAATCCAAGTGAGGAGGTTAGGGCTTAATTCCAATAGAGATAGCCGAACTTCAAATACAGAAATGACAAATGAGAGAGAGAGAGAGAGAGAGAGAGAGAGAGAGAGAGAGAGAGAGAGAGAGAGAGAGAGAGAGAGAGAGAGAAGAGAGAAGAGAGGGAAGAGAGAGAAGAGAGGGAGGTCAAAAGACGAAAGGAGAAGAAAGAGAAGTGAGATAAGATAAGAGAGAGGGAGGTCAAAAGACGAAAGGAGAAAGTGGGCAGTGACATTTAAGAGACATGCAGGGAGGCCGATAAAGGGACAGCGGAATAGACAGTACGATAGATAGCCCCCGCCCGGTAGATGTATGCAGTGAGATAGATAGATGGACAGGCTGATAGATTGTTGCAAGGGGGAGATATACGCTGTGAGATAGATGGAGGGATTGGTAGATAGATAGAAACCTAATTAGGTGTATGGAATGAGATACTTAACACCAGGGTAGTTGTATGCAATGAGATAGATAGATTGGCAGGCTGATAGATTGTTGCAAGGGGAAGATATACGCTATTAGTTTAGTGGAACCACGAGTATAGTAGATGTATGGGACGAAATAGATAGACAACACTAGGGTAGATGTATACAGTGAGATAGATAGATGGATAGCAAACATAATGATGCACAGTAGATATACGTCATGAGATAGATTTATAGACAGGGATAAAGATACTGGGACGGATAGATATAAACAACTATAGATAAATACACATATAGCTGCATAGGTTTACATAGACAATAAGATATACAAATAGATATTAGGTCTTCATTTTAACGAGCAAAATACTATGAAATACATATTCATAAATACTCGTAGGAAGACAGACAGTACTATAATTATGTAGATGCATTTTCAACCTCGGAACTGTAGGCTGTTCAGTAGCCTGTAACTCTTACGAGGCCCCGAAATTATCAATTGAAGATTCGAGATGTTGGATGCTTCATATAATTATGTCGCACTAGATGGTCTCAGTGGAGCTTCAAGGTGTTGGTTGCTTCCTTTCTGCCACACTAGATGACGACACCTTATTTATACAAGTCACTTGATTTGGAGAGAACAACTATACGGTCGTTCACAGCATCTTCGAGTATGGTCGGGCGTCTTTTAGGGGTGATTTCTTGACGTGTCGGTCTAGCCAAGATATTTGTGGAACAGCAGGAACGATCAGATCACCTCGGGAAAAAACCCGACGTTTGGTGTGGAATCGAACTCAGGTCCTCTTGGTCTTCAGTCCACATCGCCGACCACTGTGCTATCGCCTTCTCCATTACTTACAACACTTTTTTTTAAATAAATAGACAAAACCATTTACTGTATTACTTGCAGATACTATGTAACAAGATATTATGCAAAGATACAAATATATAAGCACACACAGAGAACGAGCAAGAGAGACAAGATTGATAGTTGCACGGAAAGATAATATTTCCCGAATAACAAGGATAACTTGGCTAGATTAGATGACCACAGATAAATATAAAAAGGTCTTTGGAAAACGACCATGATATCAGCGAAGGTCAAGTCACGGGTAAAGTGAAGTAATAATGATGTTGGATGGCCAGTCATTTCCAAGGCACCAACCGGGGACTGAACCCTGGATGTTAGGATTGACAGGCGCTTATACTAGCCAATACACCACACTGCCTTCTCTTCATAAAGAGGGAAGGGTTGAATATTTGCTCGATTATTTATATATTTTAGCTTCCTTCCTAGACCTCCATCAAACTTAAAGAAACACATCCCCAAGATCCCCTTATATATATATTTGTAAATTTTTCGGAAGAAAAATGTCCCGGCCGAAGGCCTGCCCCTCCTCAATTACAGGCTGGCTATTGCTCGCCAGGAAACAATCGATACCTAAATCACACGAAAAATCTTATTATTAACAAAGAAACAGACCCTTGCAGTGATTCAACTCTACACTGCGATTCACATTTCAGTAAAATTAATGGTTGGCTGTCGGGCAAAGGGATGAGTAATGCAATGTTTATTAGTCACTTGAGGGCGTTTACTTTGTTTTCAACTTGCGAAGAGCTGTGATTTTGGGGCTTAGAGAACGGAAGATGGGGGGGGGGGGGCATTTATCTTCCTCATCTTATCTACCTCCCCATTTCCCTTGATTTGTCCTATTATATGGTATGTATTTATCTTTCTCCTATTCCACTTCCTTTGTTCCTTTGTTGTTGTTCTCCAGTTATCCATTAACTCGTCCACCCCTTCTCTTCCAGTCTTTCCTGTAATGATTTAGTCCTACACATCGATTTACATTTCAGTAACGGGTAACAGTACTGGCTGACTATCTGAGAAGGAGGGAGAGGGGGGGGGGGGGGGAGGGGGGCGCAAGGGATGACTAATGCAGTTTATAGTCCTCTTGGGGGTTTGCTATTATTCAGATATGTGGAGGGGTAGGGATTTGGAGACCTGAGAGAGAGAGAGAGAGAGACAGACAGAGAGAGAGAGAGAGAGAGAGAGATACATATATACAGTACAGAGAGAGAGAGAGAGAGAGAGAGAGAGAGGGAGAGACAGACAGGCAGACAGACAGAAAGACATAATACAGACAGACAGACAGACAATAACAGACAGACAGACAGGCATACAGACAGAAAGACAGACAGAGAGACATAATACAGACAGACAGACAGACAGACAGACAGACAGACAGACAGACAGACAGACAGACAGACAGACAGACAGACAGACAGACAGACAGACAGACAGACAGACAGACAGACAGCGAGCCAGACAGACAGACAGACAGACATACAGACAGACAGACAGACAGACAGACAGACAGACAGACAGACAGAGAGAGTTAGTTACAAGGAGTTACAAGGAATAGTTAGTATCTCAATTACCGAGGAGATACTCGAAGTGGAAGGAGAGAGACTGTTTAGTGCACTACACTCTATACAGAGTGTGCAGAATAATATCTACTCTCTTCTTGAACTGCTCTACTGAAGAACTATTTACAACTTCGGAGGGAAGTTTGTTCCAGGTAGAACAGGTCTTATATGTGAAAAAGTGTCCACATATACTAGTGCTGAACCTTTTCAATTCTAATTTCCAGCCATGGTTGCGTGTTGTATTCATATTGAGGCTAAACATTTTGCTATAATCCACATTGTAAAACCCATTAAGTATTTTAAAAACTTCAATGAGCTGATCTCGTAGTCTGCTGGTCTCCAACGGGAAGAGATCAAGAGCTCTCAACCGATCCCATAGCTCATTCTTCTAAGCGATGGAATAAGTTTTGTAGCCCTAGCTTGTACTCTTTCCAGTCGCTCTATATCTTTCCTGAGTGCTGGAGACCAGAATTGAACAGCATACTCCAGGAGAGGCCGTATTAGAGCGTTGGAAACTGTGAGGGCTATTTCCTTATTTCTATACTTAAATTGCCTCTTGATATAGCGGCAGCCCAATAATTGCTGAGCTTTCTTCTCTACTTCAATGCACTGCTTGGAAAACTTAAGGTCACTGCTAATCAGAACACCCATATTCTTTTCCAATTCGAGAGAGAGAGAGAGAGAGAGAGAGAGAGAGAGAGAGAGAGAGAGAGAGAGAGAGAGAGAGAGAGAGAGCGAGAGAGAAATAGTGACCGTGTTCTCATTTCAATAACGGTACACTACTTGTTATCTGAGGTGCAATGGATTTATATTATTTTTATTAATCTCACCACCACACCCCCAATGAAATTAATTAAAGTGTATATGATCCACCGGGATTCGAACCCTATTGCAGATCATAATCCTCTGCGTGTGTATGTGTGTGTGTGTGTTTTTTTTTTTTTTTTTTTTTTTGACTAGTGAGTGATTTACGGAGGGTAGAGATTTCTTTGGTGGGCGTTGGACAGAGTAGGAATTTATGAGTGTACGTTCTTGTTGGTGGTGTGGGTGTGTAGGGTAGGTGTGTCTGAGAGAGAAAATAAATGGACGGGCGTTGGCCCGTTGCTTGTATTTAGCCTTATATTAAACGTAATTGTTTAAGGGTTGATGAAATTATTTGTATTTTGTACTTACATCGTAGTATGGCACAGTTAAATTATTCATATATCGTAATATAAATAATAATGTTGGTTATATTGTATTTTGTGTTTATCGCAGTTAAAAGTGTTTTCTCTAACTTTCCTGTATAATTTATGTCAATAGTTCGTGCATGTTACGTGAGGAACTCTTCTCACAATCTCATGTTTTACTTATTTATTTTATTTGTTATTATATATTTTTTTCTTTTCTGAATGCTATCCTTGCTATCTTTCACAAGCAGCCTCGTAAGACTCAGTTGAGGTGTCGTTTCTGACTACTTGGTATCCCATTAAACTTTATGTGTTGTTGTTTTCCCACTGACTATCTACTTTTCCGCGTTCTCCAAGTTGTGTGGTTCTCTGTTGGTGATTGGCTCATTCAACCGGAGGGAGTGGTGGGTGGGGCGGGAGTGTGTTATGTCCTTCTGTTTCCCCCCCATTAGAGTGAAGGCCAAGTTAGGTGTTGGGTTGTGGTGAGGTGTTTGATGTGTGAGTTTTTGGTTGGTGCGGGATTGTTGGGTTGTAGTTGGTGGGGGAGTGTTAGGTTGTGGTGGGGTGTTTGGTGTGGGGTGTTGGGTTGTGGTGAGGTGTTTGGTGTGGGGGTGTTAGGTTGTGGTGAGGTGTTTGGTGTGGGTGTGTTGGGTTGTGGTGGGGTGTTGGGTGTGGGGGAGTGTTCGGTTGTGGTGGGGTGTTTGGTGTGGGGAGTGTTCGGTTGTGGTGAGGTGTTTGGTGTGGGGAGTGTTGGGTTGTGGTGGGGTGTTTGGTGTGGGGGTGTTGGGTTGTGGTGGGGTGTGGGGAGTGTTAGGTTGTGGTGGGGTGTTTGGTGTGGGGAGTGTTGGGTTGTGGTGGGGTGTTTGGTGTGGGGAGTGTTGGGTTGTGGTGGGGTGTTTGGTGTGGGGGTGTTGGGTTGTGGTGGGGTGTTTGGTGTGGGTGTGTTGGGTTGTGGTGAGGTGTTTGGTGTGGGGAGTGGTGGGGTGTTCGGTGTGGGGGTGTTATGTTGTGGTGGGGTGTTCGGTGTGGGGGTGTTAGGTTGTGGTGAGGTGTTTGGTGTGGGGGTGTTAGGTTGTGGTGGGGTGTTCGATGTGGGGGTGTTGGGTTGTGGTGAGGTGTTCGGTGGGGGAGTGTTAGGTTGTGGTGGGGTGTTCGGTGTGGGGGTGTTATGTTGTGGTGAGGTGTTCGGTGTGGGGGTGTTGGGATGTGGTGAGGTGTTTGGTGTGGGGAGTGTTAGGTTGTGGTGGGGTGTTCGGTGTGGGGGTGTTGGGTTGTGGTGAGGTGTTTGGTGTGGGGGTGTTAGGTTGTGGTGGGGTGTGGGGGTGTTGGGTTGTGGTGAGGTGTTTGGTGTGGGGAGTGTTAGGTTGTGGTGGGGTGTTTGGTGTGGGGGTGTTGGGTTGTGGTGGGGTGTTTGGTGTGGGGGTGTTGGGTTGTGGTGGGGTGTTTGGTGTGGGGAGTGTTAGATTGTGGTGGGGTGTTTGGTGTGGGAGTGTTAGATTGTGGTGGGGTGTTTGGTGTGGGAGTGTTGGGTTGTGGTGGGGTGTTTGGTGTGGGGGTGTTGGGTTGTGGTGGGGAGTATTAGGTTGTGGTGGGGTGTTTGGTGTGGGAGTGTTGGGTTGTGGTGGGGTGTTTGGTGTGGGTGTGTTGGGTTGTGGTGGGGTGTTCGGTGTGGGGGTGTTGGGTTGTGGTGAGGTGTTTGGTGTGGGGAGTGTTAGGTTGTGGTGGGGTGTTCGGTGTGGGTGTGTTGGGTTGTGGACGAGTGTTTTGGTTCAATACTCTATATCTTCAGTGTTTAGTATATTACCTTCTTAGTGTTGACCCCACCTTCGTTTTAATCTAACTATTCATGTATTATTTTGTATATATATATATATATATATATATATATATATATATATATAGATATATATATATATATATATATATATATATATATACTTCTGATTTTATATGTATCCATTTATCTACCTACCTACCTATACGAGTCCTTATGTAACTTACCTCCCGTCTCACACAGACACACACACACTCGGGTGAACGGACGCCACAATGACAGTCGCATAAAAAATAGTGACCTCACCTCCTTCTGGGCAATAGGGGAGAGAGAGAGAGAGAGAGAGAGAGAGAGAGAGAGAGAGAGAGAGAGAGAGAGAGAGAGAGAGAGAGAGAGAGAGAGAGAGAGAGAGAGAGAGAGAGAGAGAGAGAGAGAGAGAGAGAGATATAGAGAGAGAGAGAGAGAGAGAGAGAGAGAGAGAGAGAGAGAGAGAGAGAGCATATAAAGGCAAAATAGTGATAGGATTCATATGGATAATCTAAATTTTAATTGGAGTAGGGTACACTTTTGCTCTAAGAAGTTTAATTAGTATATGAGAGTACCGGTAGATGAATATATATATACAGTATTATACAGTATGTGTTTATATTTACGTATAATATAATGATGCGAATAAGGGGGTTATGAGAGATCAGAATCATAAAGGTAGCTAAAGCAACGAATTTAGTAGAGTATAAAACAAAACTGACCTATTGATAGTCTTGCAATGCTGCATTATATATACATGTGTGTTACCAAACTGCTTCCTCCTTGTTGACCTCAAGTGTAAGTGTGTCTCATGTTTATTTATTGTATTATGCCGTTGTGAAAGTTTCATTGCCGAATATGTCTTGGAGAAGTGACGCCAACTTGCATTTGCATATCATTTGATATTTAAGGGACGTAGTCAAAGGCTTACTTAGATACAAGAGACGTTTCGGTGTGAGCGTTCTTTTGCTTAATATGTAGATATATTGTTTACTTACTATCATCACCATCATCATCATCATCATCCTTTATCATTGCTAAATCACTCTTTATTTATACGTATCCTCCCCTACTCTCATTTATATAATAGGTTTCATCCTTTTTTCATCTTCACGTTCTTCGCCTTTCTTGTTTGTTTTCCTTTCATTCTTCTTTCCTTGTCCACCTTTTCTTCATTTTCACCTCTTCCTATTCTTGCTCTTTTCCCTCCCTTGTTACTTCCTTTTAATCGTCCCTCCCCCCCCCCCCTCTCTCTCTCTCTCTCTCTCTCTCTCTCTCTCTCTCTCTCTCTCTCTCTCTCTCTCTCTCTCTCTCTCTCTCTCTCTCCTTCTCTCTCTCTCTCTCTCTCTCTCTCTCTCTCCTCTCCTCTCTCTCTCTCATCTCTCATCCTCTTCTCAATCCCTCCACATCCTCTCATCTCTCCTCTCTCCCCCTCTCTTTCTCTTCCTCCCTCCTCTCTCTCTCTCTCTCCTTTCCACAACCATCCCTTCTCTCTTCTTTTTAGGTTAGTCTTCTTCTCCCTCCCCTGTTTCTTGTTCTTCTTTCCTTGTCCAGCTTCTATTCCTATCCTTCTCCCCTCCTCCCCACCTTTCCACAACCACCCCTTCTCTCTCCCTTCTTCCTCCTTTTCTTCTCCTCCTCTCTTCCTTTTCCGATTCTTTCCTAATGTCCACTCTCCCCCCTCACTCTACCCCCTCAACCTTTCCACAGCCACCGCCGTCCCTCTCATCTTTCCTCTCTTCCTTCCTTCTTTCTTCTCCTTCTTCTCTTTCTCTTCGTCTTCTTGTTCTTCCTCCATTCCTGTTTCATCCTTCTTCTTCTTCCTCTCCTTCCCTTGTCCACCCTCTACCCCTCCCCCTCTCCCCAACCTTCCACAACAACACAGTAGCCTTGGTATTTTCCCACCCATTATCCATTCTCCTTGTAGTCCACCCAACTCCCCTCTAGTATCCCTCAGTCCCCCTTACCTCCATTTACTCCCCTCCCCTCACCTTCCTCCCCTCTTACCTTTCCTCCCCTCTTACCTTTCCTCCCCTTATCCCCGTTTCCTCCCTTACCTCGCTTCCCTCTCTTTAATCCCTCTTTTCCTCCGTTCACCTCACCTACTTCGCCCCTTACCTTCCCTCCCCTTATCCCCTTTTCCTCCCTTACCTTGCTCCCCTCTCTTTAACCTATCTTTTCCTCCCCTCACCTACCTTACCAACCTCTCGGGAGGGGGGCCCTTACCCCCCTTTTCCCCCTCCCTTAAACTCTCATTTCCTCCTTCCCTCTCTTTAACTATTTTTTTCCTCCCCTCCTCTTACCTTCCCTTGTATCTCCTTTCCCTCCCCTTTATACCCATTGTATGTACCTTCTAATGCCATTATTTACATAATCCGCAGTCTCTTATCTCATTTCATTTCATTTCCTTTGTATAATCAACTCTACTTGACTACCCTTGCCCCATCTCCCTCCCCACCCCCCTCTTTAGTATCCATTAGTTTCATCGAGTTCCCCCCTTCCGTCTCTCCTCCTCTATTGGTCATCCCTACTCCTTTTACTTCCCATCCCTTGCTATTAGGTTATTGTCACTGCCTTTGTACAGTTCGCGCTAATACGTTCATTGTCCCAGCTGTCATTACGTTTGGCTTGCTCTGTGCTGGATTAAGTGTCTGTCAGATGTTGAATATGGGTTGGGTAAGCTGTAAGGAACATGGTTTGTATATTTCACTCGATCTGAAGAAATCAAGCTTAGATATTGCTGAGCCCAATTATTGAATAAAACATACTTGTTGCCGAGACATTAACTTATTAAGCGCGACTGTACAATCGTCCCTAATATGTGATGTCCTCTGCAATGTTTTTGATCAATAATTGGTATCAGTATTATTTACATATGATGTTCTTCTTTGTGAGTCTGCCCGGACACTGCCAACATGTTCCTTACACTTACCCACCCTATTCAACCGCTGACAGACATCAATCCAGCACAGAGCACGCAAAACGTAATGACAGCTGAGACATGACTTATTAGCGCCACCGTACTTCCCCTCCTCCCCACTACACTCATTACCTCCCTCTATACACTTCCAACCTCCTAGTATCCTCGTGTACTTTATTTCGACCCTTTATCCTTTTTTCGTATAGTTTTCCTTCCCTGGCTCCACTTTCCACTACTATTTAAGTTCTTCAGTTCCCCTTTCCCTACCCTTCATTTCCCATCCATCCCTCCAAGTCACCATCACTACCTTCCCTTCCCTTCCATCCCTCCTACTCCCCTTTTTTCCCTCTTCCCTTCCCCGCCCTTCGACTCCCCTTATTTCCCTTCCTCTCCCCACCCTTCCCCACTTCCCATCCTCTCAGCTTACTGCCTTTTCCTTTCCCCTGTCCTTCGTTTACTTGTGTTTCCGTGTTTCTCTGTCCTCGTTATTTCCTTATTGATGGTCCCTGTTTGTGTGTAAATATCTTCTCTTTTGTAAATGTTCTCAGTCCCAATGTGCCCCTTCGTCCCATTATATTGCGTTTTCTTCTCTTTTAATTCGGTGTATTTTAATTCATACTATATAGATATATATATTTGTTTGTGGCCATTGTTTTGTGGTTTTGAATAATGTGCATGTTATTGTTGGTAATCCCCCCCCCCCCCCCCTCCCCAACCCCCTCTACTGTTGGTAGTAGCTTGTGTACTGACCTAATTGAGGGTGGGGGAAACGGGGGGAGGAATAATGGGGGTAAGATGAAGTGGGGAAGGAGTGGAAGGGGAAGGAGAAGAAGATGAGGAAGCAAACAGGGGGAAGAAACCGTGGAAAAGGAATGACGTAGACATGATCTGACCGTATAGTTACTCACAGGAAAAGGAAACACAGGAGCTCGAAGTTTGCATTTATACTCTGAAGACATCAACTAAAATAGACACACACCAACTATTATATGCTGTAGATTTTCCAGCTTCAACCTAATTATTTATTGAGCTTAAAAATAACATCTCAGGGGGAGGGAAAGGGGAGGGTCTTATATATTTTCAATCCCATATATTGTATTGGCAGTATAGTCACTACAGCAGATGATTTGTTGTAGCATTCTGTAAGTAGTTCGCTATTATATCTATGTTTGAGTAGTAGGAGCAAGATTAATAACTCATGGGCCCTATAACATACGCCATGCTGCAACATACTGAAAGACGGGGTCACACAAGTAGTGTCATAACTTAATACAATCTCGTGTTAAATTGATACAGTGAGGACAGAACGTAAACATGTGAAACTATAATTGGGATGCAAGTGCGATGGACAAACTATAGACGATCGATATAGTCTATAATCTAGATAGATAGATCGATAGATAGATAGATTGATATAGATAGATAGATAGATAGATAGATAGATAGATAGATAGATAGAGAAAGAAAGAGAGGGAGTAGAGAGAGGGTGGGTGGGGGTGGATGGGGGAGATAGGAAGGTCAATCCCGTTGTTTGTCGTGAACACAGACCCAAATCTCGCCCCACCCCCCCCCTTCCCCCTCCTCCCCGTTCGCTATGTTAACACCTTGATAATCCTATACATGAAAACAAAGCTCGCTCTCTCTCCCTCTCGGGGGCGGTCTCTCATCAGCTCTCTCCTCATCTCTCCTCTCTCTCTCCCTCTCTCTCTCTCTCTCTCTCCACTATAGTGACTGGCCAAATTTTCGTCAAACACATTATATTTCTTTGAAAGTTTAATAAGGCACCAGTTATGTACACACAACACGCTCATATGCTTCCCCCCAGTTATGTTGCAGGAGCTAACAAGAACAACAACAAGAGTTGCGGGTGCCCAACCCCGAAAGGGGTTGACTAGGGGATCTATCCCCCCCGCCAAAAGGCGGCTTTCTAGGTCCTTTCCTAGCTGATGCTGAGAGGATTGGGTTTCTAGTCATGTGGTTGATGGGCTGGTCTATCAGAGTGCGAGCTGAACAATCTCCGCCATACCCAAATAGCTTACTCTGACTGTTCCTTTAACTTATATATATTTCGAGATCTCAAGTGACGGTTTCTCTTCCGGGGATTTGCCCTCCCAATCTACCAAGATTGGAAGCCAAAGCGTCACATTTTTTTCCCTTGCCCCTCAACGTTCTCTTCATAATTGCTGAGGGGCACAGGGCCCTGGGTTGGGCTTTTGGTTTCCCGGGCGTTTCCGCACCCTCCCCCCTCCCCGCCATGGAGTGGCTTCGGTCACCCAGGCTTTATTGTGGTCGGCAAGGAGGGTTCTGTTGGGGCCTTCGGTTATGGCCTTGGAATTGCTCGGGGCCTTTGGGGCTGTTTGGCCAGGCAGTTTGGGGAACAACAACACCAACAAGACAACAACAAGTACAAGTACAAGTACAATTGGCCAAAGGAGGGATTAATTTGTATGGCAGTTTTATGTTTTTTATGAATGGAAGGAATATTCAGTATGATTGATGCTACGGTAGAAAGTGTATTTTTCTTATGCAATAGTTAAATAGATGACCATTTAATATTTTTAATATAGCAAATTAGTTTTGTAAGTCCATCACACTATCTTTTCTTTCATACATAAAATAATGGCGTGGATATAAACTAATGTGGTCAACTGTACATGACCCCAATCGCTAATATATTTCAGTATCACTACCAACAACATAGCAAACCTGCAAGAAGGACAATATATATATATATACTACATTTAGATATACTGTACTCCACAAACCACTTGACTAACGAAGGCTACAACTCAATCATTGTCCTGGCACAAAGGTGCGGATTATGTAAAACTCTCTTGGTGGTGCCATCTGTCAGCATCAGGTAGTAACTAAGCTATTTGAATGTTTTAAATGTGTGACCTTATAGAGGGTCTTGTTCTATCAATTATCAGTAACTAATTGGTCCAGTGTATACCGGATATCCTTTCTTTATTGAATCGATTAGATTTTATATGGTTAATACTAAAGGGCTAGTTGAGTTATGGTATATTTTTGGAAAATGTATTCTGATATTGGTTGTGCGACACAAAAACTTGAGCTGGAAGTTATGCAACTTGATCACTTCTATGTTTATCTTTTAATGC
>CM064505.1:32105164-32186748 GCA_032716605.1 Paralithodes platypus | reverse complement strand
CCCCTTTTCCTCCCTTACCTTGCTCCCCTCTCTTTAACCTATCTTTTCCTCCCCTCACCTACCTTACCAACCTCCCCCTTACCCCCTTTTCCTCCCTTACCTCACTTTCCTCTCTTTAACTATTTTTTTCCTCCCCTCCTCTTACCTTCCCTTGTATCTCCTTTCCCTCCCCTTTATACCCATTGTATGTACCTTCTAATGCCATTATTTACATAATTCCAGTCTCTTATCTCATGCATTTCATTCCTTTGTATAATCAACTCTACTTGACTACCCTTGCCCCCTCTCCCCCCCCCCCTCTTTATTATCAATTAGTTTCATCTAGTTCCCCTTCCTTCTCTCTCCTCTATTGGTCATCCCTACCCTTTTAATGCCCATCCCTTGCTATTAGGTTTTGTCACTACCTTGTACAGTCGCGCTAATAAGTCATTCCCAGCTGTCATTACGTTTGGCTTGCTCTGTGCTGTATTAGTGTCTGTCAGATGTTGAATAGGGTGGGTAAGTGTAGGAACATGGTTGCATATTTCACTCGATATGAAGAAATCAAGCTTAGATATTGCTGATACCAATTATTGATCAAAACATACTTGGTGCCGAGACATCACTTATTAGCGCGACTGTACAATCGGCCTAATATGTGATGTCTCTGCAATGTTTTGATCAATAATTGGTATCAGTATTATTTACATATGATTTCTTCTTTTTGAGTGAGACATGCCAACATGTTCCTACACTTACCCACCCTATTCAACATCTGACAGACATCAATTCAGCACAGAGCAAGCAAAACGTAATGACAGCTGAGACATGACTTATTAGCGCCACCGTACTTCCCCTCCTCCCCACTACACTCATTACCTCCCTCTATACCCTTCCCCACCTCTAGTATCCTCGTGTACTTTATTTCGACCCTTCCTTTTCGTATAGTTTTCTTCCCTGCTCCACTTTCCACTACTATTTAAGTTCTTCAGTTCCCCTTTCCCTACCCTTCATTTCCCATCCATCCCTCCAAGTCACCATCACTACCTTCCCTTCCCTTCCATCCCTCCTACTCCCCTTTTTCCCGCTTCCCTTCCCCGCCCTTCGACTCCCATTATTTCCCTTCCTCTCCCCACCCTTCCCCACTTCCCATCCTCTCAGCTTACTGCCTTTTCCTTTCCCTGTCCTTCGTTTACTGTGTTCCGTGTTTCTCTTTCCTCGTTATTTCCTTATTGATGTCCCTTTGTGTGTAGTATCTTCTCTTTGTAAATGTTCTCAGTCAATGTGCCCTTCGTCCATTATATTGTGTTTTCTTTTAATTCGGTGTATTTTATTCATAATATATATATATATATGTTGTGCCATTGTTATGTGTTTTGAATAATGTGCATGTTATTGTGTATCCCCCCCCCCCCCTCCCCAACCCCTCTACTGTTGGTAGTAGCTTGTGTAATGACCTAATTGAGGGTGGGGGAAACGGGGGAGGAATAATGGGGGTAAGATGAAGTGGAAAGGAGGGGAAGGGGAAGGAGAAATTAAGAAGAGGAAGCAAACAGGGGGAAGAAAACGTGGAAAAGGAATGAAGTAGACATGATCTGACCGTATAGTTACTCACAGGAAAAGGAAACACAGGAGCTCGAAGTTTTGATTTATACTTTTAAGACATCAACTATAATAGACACACACCAACTATTTTATGCTGTAGATTTTCCAGCTTCAACCTAATTATTTATTGAGCTTAAAAATAACATCTCAGGGGGGAAAGGGGAAAGGTATTATATATGTTTCAATCCCATATATTGTATTGCAGTATAGTCACTACAGCAGATGATTTGTTGTAGCATTCTGTAAGTAGTTCTCTATTATATCTAGAGTTGTAGTAGGACAATTAATAACTCCTAGGAAGAGAATACGCCAGGATGCAACAGACTGAAAGACGGGGTCACCAAGTAGTGCATAATTATACAATCTCGTGTTAATTGATACAGTGAGAAGAACGTAACATGTGAAACTATAATTGGAATGAAAGTGCGGAAAAAATATAGACGATCGATATAGTCTAGACTCTAGATAGATAGATAGATATAGATAGATAGATAGATAGATAGATAGATAGATAGATAGATAGATAGATAGATAGATAGATAGATAGAGAAAGAAAGAAAGAGAGAGAGAGAGAGGGTGGGTGGGGGTGGATGGGGGAGATAGGAAGGTCAATCCGTTGTTGTCGTAACACAGACCAAAAGCTCGCCCCCCCCCCACCCCCCTTCCCCCTCCTCCCCTTTCTCTATGTTAACACCTTGATAATCCTTATACATGAAAACAAAGCTCTCTCTCTCTCTCTCTCTCTCTCTCTCTCTCTCTCTCTCTCTCTCTCTCTCTCTCTCTCTCTCTCTCCAAATATAGTGACTGGCAAAATTTCGTCAAAACACATTATATTTTCTTTGAAAGTTAATAAGCACAAGTATGTACACAAACAAGCTCATATTCTTCCCCCAGTTATGTTGCAGGAGCTAACAAGAACAACAACAAGAGTGGCGGGTGCCCAACCCCGAAAGGGGTTGAAATAGGGGAGCTATCCCCCCGCCAAAGGCGGCTTTCTAGGTCCTTTCCTAGCTGATGCTGAGAGGATTGGGTTCTAGTCATGTGGTGATGGGCTGGTCTATCAGAGTGAGAGCTGAACAATCTCCGCCATACCCATAGCTTACTCTGACTGTTCCTTTAACTTATATATTTTCTAGATCTCAAGTGACGGTGTCTCTTCCGTGGATTGACCTCCCAATCTACTAAGATTGGAAGCCAAAGCGTCACATTTTTCCCTTGCCCCTCAACTTTCTCTTCATAATTGCTGAGGGGCACAGGGCCCTGGGTGGGGCTTTGGTTTCCCGGGCGTTTCCGCACCCTCCTCAGCTCCCCGCCATGGAGTGGCTTCGGTCACCCAGGCTTTATTGTGGTCGGCAAGGAGGGTTCTGTGGGGGCGCTCGGTTATGGCCTTGGAATTGCTCGGGGCCTTGGGGCTGTTTGGCCAGGCAGCTTGGGGAACAACAACAACAACAACAACAACAAGTACAAGTACAAGTACAATTGGCCATATTAATTTGTATGCATTTTTTTTTTTTATGAATGGAAGGAATATTAGTATGATTGAATTAGAAGTGTATTTTCTTATGCAATAGTTAAATAATATGACCATTTAATAGTTTTATAGCAAATTATTTTTGTAAGTCCATCACACTATATTTTCTTTCATACATAAAATCATGGCATGGATACAAACTAATGTGGTCAACTGTACATGACCCCAATCGCTAATATATTTCAGTATCACTACCAACAACATATCAAACCTGCAAGAAGGACAATATATATATATATACTACATTTAGATATACTGTACTCCACAAACCACTTGACTAACGAAGGCTACAACTCAATCAGTGTCTGCACAAGGGCGGATTATGTAAAACTCTCTTGGTGGGGCCATCTTCAGCAGCAGGTAGTAACTAAGCTATTTGAATGTTTACATGTGTGACTTATAGAGGTCTTGTTCTACAATTATCAGTAACTATTGTCCAGTGTATACAGAATATTTATTTAATTGAATAGATTAGATTTTATATGGTTAATACAATTTTATAGTAATATTTGGAAATGTATTCGATATTGGTGTGCGACAAAAATTGATGGAAGGTATGCAACTTGATCACTTCTATGTTTATCTTTTAATGCCTTGAACTCTCTCTCTCTCTCTCTCTCCCTCTACCTCTACCTCTACCTCTCTCTCTCTCTCTCTCTCTCTCTCTCTCTCTCTCTCTCTCTCTCTCTCTCTCTCTCTCTCTCTCTCTGAATTGAATCTCATTGAATGCAATGATTTACGATATAGTTTGAATTTCAAAAACTTGGGAATTACTTCATATACTTTGCAACAATTAAGGAATTGTAGATCTAGTTCTTTCTTTGAAATTCAAACTATATCGTAAATCATTGCATTCAACTGAACAGTACAAAGCATGGCAGAAACAATTACTGAACCTAGAGATTCCTACCAAACAAAAGGAAATACACGAAGCAAAATTAAATTGGTCTCTGCAAAGAACTACTTCGATCATTAGTGTCTCGTTTAGATTTCATTTGCCTAGAAAAATTCATAAGGAGTCAAATTGATGTATTTAAGGAAAACATATGAAAATGTGTGTAATAAAGATGTTGGTTGTTACGTCCCTCGTCAATTCGTCATTCTTTTCCTCCTGAAGTTGAGATTCCCCAGGAACGTTCCCATTTCCGATATATATATATATATATATATATATATATATATATATATATATATATATATATATATATATATATATATATATATATATATATATAAATCGTCCCTGGTCACTTACAAGCTATGTACATTTTTCAGTTATAAAAATGTCCTGGGCAAAAGCCGGTTTATACAAAATTGCATGCCTGATTTCGCTCGCCCTGAAAAAACGATACCTGAATGGAATGCAGCGTCTAATAATTGGCAAAAGAATCAAGTAAATGTCTTAAAATTCCTAAACTAATGGAGAAGTAAGAAGGGTTCAAGAAGACCAGGGAGGGGGAGAGGGTATTCTGGCATCTATTCTGGCAACTCTTATCTTGAAGGTTTTAAGTTCATGTTTTATAAGGCTTTTCTCAATTATAATAGTGTACCTTCAGTCCAGTGTTATATGTTTATGCAACCAGAACTCCCAAATGTTGTCAGGATAAAGTCGCCGATCGAAAGTTGCCGCAAAAATGCCCTCGTGTGACTAGGCCTTAAGAGGAGATGGTTGATTTTTCTGTCCCCCCCTTCTCCCTCATGTTTATCCCCATTAGTTTTCAATTTTTACGACGCTCGGCCCATTAGTTTGCAGTGGGGCAAACTTTTGCCCCATTTCTTTGTCAATACTAAAACATTATGTGTCGATATTTTCCTGGCGCTCGATAGCAAACCTGTAAATAAGGAAGGACTGCCCTTCGTCCTGGAAATGTTTCTACCGAAAAATTCACAAACTTATCTTGGGGATGTTTGTTTCAAATTTGATGGAGGTTTAGGGAGGAAACTAAACAAATAATATATAAATGAATAAGTTACCAAAACAAATCTACCCTTCCCCTTAAGACAGTTCAATAGTTGCTGTCCAGTGGTTGTTACGGTGGCTGGTGTGGTTATTATTGTGGTTGTTTTGGTTGTGATTGTTGTACAGAGTGCATGCGTGCGTATTGGATGTCTTACGAGGGGATGTACATTATTGTACAGTTGGTCAAAGTTCCAGCTGACCCACCCTCTCTCTGGGGCTCGCAGAATTAGCTGGCAATACTGTTGTAGTTGCCAATCAGTGGATATAATAACTTGAATATTTAAGCAAATCTACGAACTTTGGGTGAATGTTCGGGATCATACATAGCGATGTATGCATTTTTATTTGAGATAGGCTTACTTTCCCTTGTTTAGTATATGTTCTAACAATGATATAGCCGAAATCAGATCTACCAATCCCAATCTTTGTAAGACACACCTCCTTCCTACACCAGGATTGCCAGATAATTCTGCGAGCCCCAGAGCGAGGGTGGGTCAGCTGGAACTTTGACCAACTGTACATTCAGTTGTCACGCAGGGCCAATGAATCTCATGCAAATTAATTTTGTAAATAAAACTGGCTACCTATTTGGAGTACCACATGTATTCATTAGTTTCATTGCGTTCATCAATTTGGTATATTTGTAAGTTAATGGGTGTGTTGGTGATATGAAATTATGAATACCACAAAACATACATTTGATAAAGGTGATGTACGATAACCGCAACAAAAATTGAGAGAGAGAGAGAGAGAGAGAGAGAGAGAGAGAGTGCGTGCGTGAGACTGATAGTGAGAGTGTGTGAAACTAGAGCGTGATGGTAGCAACAAGGCTTGGGTATGAAAGTGACAGTGGGTAGGTGGTGGAGGAGGAGGAGGGGGGGGGGCGGCCAGGCACCCACACTATAACCCTACACATAACAGAGGTGGGATGGGCGAATGGTCTTGCTAACCTCATATCCAACTATAGTCTAGTCATTAAAATTAGGCAAAAAAATCTTCACAATTAAGGGGAGATGGGCTGGGGTTTTTGGTCTACTGTCTATACACCTACCTATGTCACCCTATGTGGAGTTCGCCACTCTTGCTAGTGGCACCATAGAGCGCACCGCCCTTCGTTGTTGTTTGAGAATTGGTGCAGCAGACTATTCGAAGAGGTGGAGCGCACCCTTGTGAAGATGGTCTCGTCTGGCACTTTTTGTAGTTCGACATCGAGAGCTCTCTTGAAGCTGTCTAACGAGACACCTCTCATGTCTCTCACTCGCCGCGGGAGTTTGTTGAAGAGACGTGCTCCTCTATGTGATAACCATCCCTCTCGCAGAGAGCCCATAGCCCCCCGATTTATCATCTTGGGGATCTCGCATTCCCAGCCTCTCCTATCATTGAATTTCATTGTTATTGGTGTATGTAGATTTGGTACAAAACCCTCTGCAATTTTCCACGTATATATTATTAAGTATCGTTCCCTTCTACGTTCCAACGAATATAGTTTGAGTGATTTTAAGCGATCCCAATAGTGTAACTGTTTTACGGAGTTTATATGTGAGGTGAAGTTCCTTTGTACACTTTCTAAGTAATTAATTTCACCTAATTTGTATGGGGATGTTAATACGTTACAGTATTCTAGCCGCGGTAGCACCAGGGATTTGAAGAGTGTTATCATAGGCAATACACCACGAGTTCTAAATGTTCGTAGAATCCAACCTGTTAGCCGTTTTACAGCTGCAACTTTGACCTGGTTATGTTCTTTGAATCTCATATTTTCAGACATTATCACCCCAAGGTCTTTCACATTGTCTTTACGTTCTATTATGCGATTGGATTCTGTTATGTAACTTGTGTTCTCTTTAACGAAATCCTTATCTCCGTATCGTATTAATTGAAGTTTGTCTTAATTAAATTGCATGTTATTTTCCCTGGTCCACTGGAACACCTTATTTATGTCCTCTTGCAGCCGGCCCGTGTCTTTCTGTGTCTTTACTATCATACTCAGTTTCGTGTCATCCGCAAAGGAGGATACTGTACTGTGTCTTGTGTTGGCATCTATGTCACTTATTAGAATGAGGAAAAGAAGGGGCGCTAGTTCTGTTCCTTGGGGAACTGAGCTTTTGACGTCTGAAGGCTCAGATGTTACTTGGCTTACTGCTACTGATTGTTTTCGGTTCACGAGGAAGTTGTATATCCACCTTCCGATTTTACCTGTTATCCCTTTTGCTTTAAGTTTGTGTGCAATAATACCGTGATCACATTTATCAAATGCCTTAGCAAAATCGGTGTAGATGACGTCCACGTTTTTCTTTTCTTCTCGGGATTTAAGAATTTTGTCGTAGTGTTCCAATAGTTGCGAGAGACATGATCTTCCTGCTCTGAACCCATGTTGACCAGTGTTGTGTAGTTCATTTTTTTCCATATATGTTGAGATTTTGCCTCGCAGGACTCGCTCAAAAATTTGAATGATGTGGGAAGTCAGAGCTACTGGGCGATAGTTTTTCGGTAGTGCTTTACTCCCTCCTTTATGCAAAGGGGCTATTATTGCGTTTTTCAAACTATCCGGTATTTCTCCAGTGTCTAGATTCCTTCTCCACATTATAGCCAGGGGTTTTGAAAGGTTTTCCTTACATTTCTTTATTAGGATTGAACTCCACGAGTCCGGGCCTGGTGCCGAGTGGGATGGCATGTTGGCGATGGCTTCTGCTATATCTTTTGGTCCGAAATTAATGTCCAGAATCTGGGGGGTTTCCGTGGGGGGATTATTCATGAAAAAATAATTTTGGTCTCTGATTGCTTTTGTTTCGTCAGGCTTACTGAAGGCTTTTTCATACTGTAGACGTAATAGTTCACTCATTTCCTTTTTGTCCCCTGTGAATGACCTATCATCTTTACTTAGTGGGCCGATGTTTGATGTGGTTTTAGTTTTATGTTTAGCGTGAAAAGAAGTACTTGGAGTTTTCCTTTATGCTTGCAATAGCTTTGCTCTCCTCTTCTATTTGTTGTAGCTCATAGGAGATTCTTAGTCTTTGTTCAATTTCCACAATTTCTCTATCTATTTGGATCTTTTGTCTTTCCTGTAGACTTTGTTGTGTGCGTCTTTGTGTTAGTAATTTTCTTCTTCTGTACAGCTTCCTTCTTTCCCGTTCTTGTTTTCTTCTTCGTCTTGTTTGTCTTTCTGGTATGTGGTGGCTACAGATATGGGTCATGGTTTCCGTTAATAGGACTAGGCATTCTGATGGTGTCCGGTTGTTCATTAAATCTTCCCAGTCTATTTCCTCCATTTCTTGGTTCACCTCTTCCCACCTAATAGTTTTACTATTGAAGTTAAATTTGCTGAATGGACCGGTTTTTGGTCTAGTTTCTGAGGTGTTCTGTACACATGCTAGGGTTGTTTTGATCTCAATTAATTTATGATCTGAGTATGTTGTGTCCGATATGTTAACACTGTGTACTAGGTTGTCATTATTAGTGAAGATAAGGTCTAAGATATTGTTTTCACGTGTGGGTTCGGTAATATGCTGGTTAAGACTAACAAAGTCGCAAAGATTAAATAGTTCTCTTGCATTTGCTTCTCTGGCGTTTATCGACACTACTTGGTCTTCTAGTTGCCTCCACTTGATGTTTGGAAGGTTAAAATCTCCTAACCACATAATATTTGGTGTCGGGTTTCCCAGGGCTTCCACTTCTGATGTTATCATGTTGAGCTGGGTTTTGAATTCTTCTAAGGAAGAGTCAGGAGGTCTGTATGTAACAATAACTGCTAGGTTTAGGGATTCTATTTTAACTCCAAGTATTTCTACTACTTCGTTACTGTTATTTAGAAATTCAGTAGATATCAGCGAGTCATGAATGTACAAGGCTACACCTCCACGAGTTCTATGCGTTCTGTCCGCCCTATGTAGGTTATAACCAGGAATCCATACTTCACTATCTGCCTGATCCTTAATATGGGTTTCTGTGAGAGCCGCAAATATAGCGTTTCCTTCTTCTAGCAGGCCCCTAATAAATGGTACTTTGTTTGTGGTTCTATTTTTAAGACCTTGGATGTTTGCAAAACAAGACGGGGGGAGGGGCTACTATGTGTACCTAGTAGTCCTCGGGGGATATTTGGTGTTGTTCGTAGAGCACATCCTTGTGCCACGCTCGGGAGGACAGGAGGTACTCTAGCTGGGCTATTTGTTCTTCCAATTCTCGCACTTTGTTCATCTTGTTCTGCCATTTCCCATAGTGTCTTCTTCCTCTGTCTCGTCCTCGCAAAACTGGAGTACAGCATACAGTATATGTATCTATCAATTTATTGTTGAGTTTCCTTGCTAAACCTCCATTAACTTTTAAATACCCGCCCCCCCCCCCCCTAGACCCCCTTTCAAGATAAATTTGTAAAAATTTTGGTAGAAAAATTTCCTGGCCGAAGGCCGGTTACTTCTAAAGTTACAGGCTCGCTATCGATTGCCAGGAAAAATATCAACACAAGAAGAAATTTAAGACACGAAAAGTCTTAATATTGACTAGAAAATGGGGCGAAAAGTCTTAAAATCGCCAAACTAATGAACCGAACGTCACAAAATCTGAAAACTAAAGGGGCTAAACATGAGGAAGAAGAGGGCCCTGAAAGACGACCCATCTCCCCTTAACCTCTATAACTAAAAATAGACTAGAGTAATCGAGCTAATATGTCTACCATTTGGGGAGTGTCGGCTAGGTAATAGGTGTGGAAATTTACAGCCCATTTGTTTTTGCCCTTTTTGAGTTGCAGATGGTAAAGGTCAATATTTATGACCTACTTATAAATAATAGACTACAGTGGCGATATTTGTATACCTTACTATAGTGAAACCCCAGGCATTGTTGAACGAAATAAAGTACAAATTCACGGTGGCGTAATATATTTTATGAAATCGCTGTATTCACTGGAACTATATTAATTTCGGCTTATAAAAAAATGTTTTGATATACTGTACATACTATTTACGAAGTCAACCGTTCACGGATGTGGGGAAGTAATTTCAACGCTGCCTGAACGAGTGATCTTCAGGGCCATGTGTGCGTGTGTGCGTTTCTGGCATATGCGGGAGGGAGGGAGTTTCGTGCATATACTGTATATATATATATATATATATATATATACTGAACTAGTTTTATGTGTATGGGATGGCTATGTATACCAGTGTTTTATATGCGTACGTGATTTAACAAATCTGCCTTCAAACATACGTAAGTGTTGTATATACTGTGAATACCTGACTACCTCTTCATGATTAATAACTTATCTGTGAACATTGGTTATGGCCAATTTTTCAGATGCTGGTAATTTTATAAGCTACCACGACGATTTTGTAGTGGAATATATTTAACATTATGAAAACTTGGTAATAATGTGATGAAAACATATTTCATATTTTCCCATTAAGTCTCGAGACATCAGTTGCTTGGCGACTGAATATATACCGTCAACTAAAAAATAAACATCCTACAGTGATAAACATTAATGCAATCTGAATGATTCGCTCAACTTTACAGTATAATATGTCAGCGTATCAAGATTATCCAATCAAAAAATAATGTGCAGATACTTCTGGCAACTATTGTACAGTCGGCCTACTAAGTGATGTCTCGGCACCAAGTATGTTTTGATCAATAATTGGTATCAGTAATATCTAAAACTTTATCTATTCGTTTCGAATGAGATATACAAACATGATCCTACACTTATCCACCCTATTCAACATCTGACAGACATTAATACAGCACAGAGCGAGCCAAGCGTAATGACATCTGAGACATAATTATTAGCGTCACCGTACAGTCCAAGTGAATATTGCCGACAATGTTTATCACAAACTGTTTATTTTTTAGTTACTATAGTGTTTCCTTGCTAGTACTCGTGTGTTTCTAATAGCCGAGACGAGTGTTTGTTCCTTTAAGAAGTTTAAGGGAAGATGGGTCGTTTTTCTGGTCCCCTTTCTTCCTCATGTTTAGCCCCATTAGTGCTCAGATTTTAAGATGTTCGGCCCATTAGTTTGGCGATTTTAAAACCTTTCACCCCATTTCGTTGTCACTTTTAAGACCTTTCGTGTCATTTAGGTGTCTATTTTTTCCTGGCAAGCGATAGCGAGCCGGGAAATTTTTATTCCGAAAGAAGAAAAAAAAATCTTGAAGGGGGGTCTAGGGGGTGTTTTTCTAAGCGTGATGGAGGTCTAGCGAGGAATCTAAAACAAATTATATGAATAAATGAATTAATAGAAAGAAACACAAATGATAATCAAAACAAACAAAATAAACCAGCCACTAGCTCCTTAAGTCGTAAAAATCTCTCGTTAATATTCCTCTTTTTAAATGTCACACAAAGTAGCATCACAATGTTCAGCGAACCATTGATTATGACTGTACGTGATTATGTGCAACCGTCCGTGCGTGGGCTCGATGCCAACCCTGAGGCGCCACCACCACCAAGACCCCATTACCAAATTATCAACTAAAAACTGGACCCTCTCTCACTCCAAATAACAATGAAAGTGAGTTCCAATGTTCCCAAGACCCCATGATATCTTCGCCTGGGGTTCTTTGTAGGGGGTAGTGGTTGTTTGTTGCTCTATTTATTATTTTGTTAATTTATTGTTTAGTTTAGTTTAGTTTTAGACCTCCAATAAGCAAACATAAATAAAAAAAAACTCCCTAGACTCCCCTTCAAGATAAATGTTTACATTTTTCAGTAGAAAAATGTTGTTGGCCGAAGGGGGGGAGAGAGAGAGAGAGAGTATAAACAAACCTTCTTAAACTAGATCAAAGTGGGTTCACGTGTTCCAACTTCCCCTTAATATCTTGTCTTGCGGTTCTTGTGTAGTCTGACCTGATTTATAAGGATTTCTTGTGGATATGGTCAGGTGAAGGTATTGAGGAATAAGTTTTTACACCGTTTTGCTAAGGATAAGTTAGATGTGAAACTGCTGTATTTATTGTACTGTAGTTATGTATTTAGAGGTAGGATATGATTTATAAGTGTGTGTATACGTACAAGCACTATCGGCCTTGTGTTTGATCCCACCCCTGAGGCACCACCACCGTCCCTCAATCATAACACCTGCTCTAACACCCTATTATCAAACCTTCCCTATAAAAACTCGCCCCGTTCCTACCCCAAATAATGTTATGGCTTCAACTTATTTTATTATATTATATGTGTGCGTGTGTTTACTTGCCTATTTGTTTGTTTACAGCATTATTTATTTATTTATTCATTTATTTGTGTGTGTGTGTGTGTGTGTGTGAGAGAGAGAGAGAGAGAGAGAGAGAGAGAGAGAGAGAGAGAGAGAGAGAGAGAGAGAGAGAGATTGTGTGTGTGTGTGGGTTCTGCTTTATATGAGTTAAGTAATACACGTTTGGTTTATATTTATATATATTTTCCATTAATAATTATATTGTTTTTTCTTTATTGGTTTGCCTTTAAAAAGTCTTAAATGTTAAACTCCTCCATGTCTCTCTTATCATATGACCATCTACAATGTTGTATGCGTTCGGTGACCCCATTATACAGGGTGTCCCAGGAGGAAACGGCAAACTTTGGGAAATGATAGAACAAGGTATTCTAAGCATAAAATATTCTATAGAAAAAAGTCCAAATCTCAACCGTTATAAAGATATTGAAGATTTAATTTAGAGTCCTCCCCCGCATCACTGTAATGGACTCTCCTATTTCAAATAGTTTCTAACTGGTCCAAAGTGGGCTAATATGTCTATAATCATTTGGCAACTTACAGAATTATAGTATCTTTATAATAACATCGTAAAATAATTGCAGAAAGATGGAGGTGTGGTAGGTACTAGAACAGCTAGGCCTGCCTTATGGGGAAATACTGAAGAAAATACAATTTTCAACATGCAATATCTCGATACCGGTTGAGATTTGGAATATGTCTTATAGAACATTTTAGGCTTAGAATACCTTGTTCTATCATTTCCCAAAGTTATGCCCTTTCCTCCTGGGACACCCTGTATAACCCTTCATCTAAAATATTAATGCTCGTCCCCCTCCCACCCCACATTATCATAAGCATGCACTCTCAAAAATTGTGAGTATGAAAATGGCATATAAAGTACCCATAATAATTTACCCTTCACCACGATCACGTCTTTTCAATTTAGATTCTGGCTAAAAGTAGACGATTTTATGCAGTTTCAGAAAGATTGTGTTATAACCGTCTTGGTGGTGTAATGGTTAAGGTGTCTAAAAATCTGTGTGTGATAACCCGGGTTCGAATCCTGGTTGATCACATACAGTATATGCTTTCATTAATTTCATTGGAGGTGTTTGGTGTTAATTGAGATTAATTACGCCTTTGAGTCCTAGAGGTAGATAATAAGCTAAACAAAAAAATCTAAAGGTAAACAGAATATGATGAAAATTCCGTCATCGTGTTAAGGGCGTTCATGGCATATTGGTGGTAATAACCCCACCTTATACCCGTTAGCAAGATAAATCACTATCAACACACCCAATGATCTTATATACCGGTACCTTCTCCATAGCCTTGTTACACCCTAGATTTGTTACAGTTTAGGTTAATTTGTTGCCGTGTTACCCTCGCCTATGGCTTGACTTATAGGGTTCTTTGTGGAGCTGCACTTAATGATATATGTCAGACTTTTGGATATATAATTTTCTTATATATTTTGCACCCAACGGCAATTCGTAAACATCCTTGAAACTGTAAGCCATGTAGATTGGCTAACATTTAACCAATAGAAAATTATATAATAAGGATGATAACAAATATAATAATTAACAGTAAAAATAATACATTACCTCCCTGTATCTTTTCAGTAACATTTCGTATATCCCTCTAGTATATTTTGTTATTCTGATCATCCTGTTTAAGTATTCTTGTATTTTGTTAATCCTTTACCCTTACTCATATATTTCTCAATGCACAGCCTTCAATATCTTTGCATCTCCCTATTCCCCTAAACCTTCTTGTCTTCCACCTTACTATATTATCCTCTCTCTCTCTCTCTCACATCATCATTATCCTTTTTTGCCATCCCCTTCCTCTCCCTACCTACCTCCCTCCCTTCTTCACGCCTTAGTATCACCTATCCACACGCTTCCCACAACTCCTACCCTCACTCCTTTTTCCTATCCTCTCCCCTCCCTCCCTATTCTTCTGACTTTATAACTTCTCCCCCTCTCCCCTTCCCCTTCTTCTTATATTTGCATTACCCTATTCATGTCTGTGCTTGTTTCCACCCTTTTCCCTGTTGTCGTTCACCCCATTGTATACTTTTTTCCCTACAAACCCATACAAACCCACACACCTTCTTTTATTCTCATTCTCATCGCGGTTGTTCTATATTTTCGTTTGTGCTCTGTTTCATATATCTTATCACTATCTTTTCAATCTGCATGTCTGAATGTGATCTCTCCAGGACACATTTTGTCAGTCCTCCCGCCAGCACTGTCCATTTTCTTCCTCCATCTCATCATCACTCCTCATTTTCGTCCTATTTTTCTGCATCCTCCTCCTCCTCCTTCCTCTATTATCGCTCCCCCTATCTTCTACTAAAGCTACCCACTCCACACACTATGTCAGGCTATTCCCTCACCCGCGTGCCATGTTCAGCAACCCTCCTTTATCTACGCCCTCCCTCCCTCCCCACCTACCTACTACATAATTCCAGCCCCCCTCCCCTCCCTCTCCGTATCTAGAGGTACTTCAGAAGACAGGGATCGGAGACATGCTGATGGTGACTATAATCCGGGGAATTCCATGACGTCACCCACATATTTCTTAATCTTGTTCACACTACCTCTACCTCTCTCTCTCTCTCTCTCTCTCTCTCTCTCTCTCTCTCTCTCTCTCTCTCTCTCTCTTGTATATATATATATATATATATATATATATATAGGGGAGGTGTGGTGGAGTGGTCTTGCCACTGGCCTGGTAATCCAATGGTCCCGGGTTCAAATCCCGATGTATCAATTTGGAAGATATTATTGGGATGGAATTTGTGCTGTACCTAGTATCAGTGCATTACCACAAGCCCACCGAAACGTCAATAAAATACCCTCATTGTTCCCTGATTAAATAGCACTGTATGAATATTCCATATTCAAAATATGCTATAGGGGTGCAATGCCTGGTGAGTTATCTGCTCAACAGGTGGCGTTGTGTGTGTGTAAGTGTGAGAGTCCGAGTGTAGGGGGTGAGACAGTGAAGCACAGGAACGAGGTGGCTTCAGAGATGGGGTCGTTTCGGGCCATGAGTGAGCACCGTGCCTCATGTGAAGGCAAGATGGCAGGTGCTCGTTGTACTCTACGTGCTTCACATGTCTCACTCCCTAGACTGGAACAAGACCTCACGGGCTTCACTGTTCATTGTAAAGCGGTGAATGTTAAGGCTCTCAGCCTATGCCCGAGAGGAAGTAAGTTGGAATATAGAAAAAAAAAAAAAAAAAAAAAAAAAAAAAAAAAAAAAAAAATATATATATATATATATATAATATATATATATATATATATATATATATATATATACCCCCTTCCACTATATCCCCACCTACCTACGCCCTCCTTCCATTCCACCCACGCCCTCCTTCCATTCTACCCACGCCCTCCTTCCATCCTAACCACATCTTCCCACTCCCTCCTTCCATCCTACCCACTCCCTCCTTCCATCCTACCCACACCTCCCCACTCTCTCCTTCCATCCTACCCACACCTTCCCACTCTCTCCTTCCATCCTCTCCACACCTATCCACTCCCTCCCCCCATCCTACCCACTCCCTCCCCCCATCCTACCCACTCCCTCCCTCCATCCTACCCACTCCCTCCTTCCATCCTAACTACACCTACCCACCATCCTATCCACACCTAGCCACTCCCTCCGTCCATCCTAGCCACACCTACCCACCATCCTATCCACACCTAGCCACTCCCTCCGTCCATCCTAGCCACACCTACCCACCATCCTATCCACACCTACCCACTCCCTCCGTCCATCCTAGCCACACCTACCCACTCCCTCCTACCATCCTAACCACACCTACCCACTTCCTCCTACCATCCTATCCACACCTACCCACTTCCTACTTCCACCCTATCCACACCTACCCACTCCCTCCTCCCATCCTACCCACACCCTCCTCCCATCCTAACCATACCTACCCACTTCCTCCTTCCACCCTATCCACACCTACCCACTCCCTCCTAACCACACCTACCCCCTCCCTCCTCCCATCCTATCCACACTTACCCCCTCCCTCCTCCCATCGTATCCACACCTACCCACTTCCTACTCCTCCCATCCTATCCACACCTACCCTCGCCCTCCGTCCATCCTAGCCACACCTACCCACCATCCTATCCACACCTAGCCACTCCCTCCTTCCATCCTAAACACACCTACCCACTTCCTCCTACCATCCTCTCCACACCTAGCCATTCCCTCCTACCATCCTAACCACACCTAGCTACTCCCTCCTTCCACCCTATCCACACCTACCCACTCCCTCCTCCCATCCTACCCACACCTACCCACTTCCACCCTAACTACACCTACCCAACTCACTCCTCCTATCCACACCTACCCACTCCCTCCTTCCACCCTATCCTCACCTACCCACTCACTCCTCCCATCCCACCCACACCTACCTACTCCCTCCTTCTCCCATCCTAACCACACCTACCCTACTCACTCCTCCTATCCACACCTAGCTCCCCCTTCTTCCACCCTAACCACACCTACCCACTCCCATCCTACCCACGCACTCCTCCCAATCTAACCACACTTACCTATTCACTCCCCTTATCCACACCTACCTCTCCCCTCCCAGCTTCCCCCCACTCTTGCTACCTACCCCCCCTCCCCCCCCCCCCTACCCTTGCTACCTGTGCCCTCACATCTCGCCCCTTGGTGCCCAAAAACTGCCTCACCTTGGGCCACGAACCGTTCCCCCTGAGGTTTGATCACTTGCTTGCTGGCTTACTGGGGGGAACTGGGCTTCTTAAGGGGGTGGTTGTCGCTTTTTATGGACTCCCTCTTTCCTCATGCTTACCATATTTGTTTTGAGATTTTATGACGTTCGTTCCGTTATTTTGGCGAGTTTGAGACATGTCGCCCCATTTCTTTCTCATTTCTTGCCATTTAGCTGTCGATTTTTTCCTGGCGAGCGATAGCGCGCCTGTAATTTTAGAAGGAACCGGCTTTTAGCCGGGAAATTTTTCTACCGAAAAATGTACAAATTTATCTTGAAAGGAAGTCAATTGGGTGTTTTTGCTTAGCTTTATGGAGGTCTAGGGAGGAAACTCAAAACTATATTAATAGATAAATATATAAACCAAAAAACAAGCACTACCCCCTTAACTTAGGGAGGAGTCATAATAGAAAGGTGTCCACGCACATTATCGTCTGACTGATCCTAATATCAGATAATTGTCTACCTAGCTACCCTCACCTTAGTTTGTGTGTACCTGTGTATCATTAACTTGGCTGAATGTCTCTCTTGTTATTCTGCATCTAAACTGTTCACACTTTGGTCCGCGTTCGTCAAGAGTTTCAGAGCATTTATTTACTTATGAAGACACTGTTATAAGCATAGATAGCCCTCACAATATAGTTTGGCCCGATCACTGGCTAACGGTTAAGGGAGCCCACCTCGCTTTTTTGTTCTCTTTCTCTCCCTCTCTCTTTGGCTTGTATCTATTCTGCCCTATTCAGCCTACTGGTTTAAGACGTTTACCTCTATCCAGGTGTCAATATTTTCCTGCCGAGTGGTAGCGAGCCAGCATATATTTATTTTTGTGTTGGCAGCAAGCTAAATTTGTACATTTTTCGACAGAAAAATCTCTCCGGCGAAGCCGGATTTCTCCATACAATGTTGGATAGCTATCGCTCGCCAGGAAGATATCGACACCTGGATGGGGATAAACGTCTTAAAACAGTTGGCTGAATGGGGCCGAATGAATACAAGCCAGGGAAAGAGAGAAAAGGAGAGAAAGATAAAAAAAGCCGGTGACCCCCCTTAACCTTAGGTGTTTACTTGTTTATTTTTTGTCTGGTAAAATTGGTGGTTTAAGGACGTTGATGAAGTGATCAGTTACTACCCCCTCTCCTCTCCCTCATCCCCACCCTCCTCTTAATATATGCATTTTTTTTTTTTTGGGGGGGAGCTTAATTGGAGGTTTAAGGGGAGATGGTTCACTTTTTCGACGATTTTTGCATTTATTCATTATTTTTCTAGTTTCCTCCTTAGACCTCCATCAAATTTAAAATAACATCCATTAGATCCCCGTTGTAGAATAATGTGTACATTTATCGGTAGAAAAATGGCCCGGCCGAAGGCCGGTTCTTCCAAAATTAGAGGCTCACTATCGTTCGCCAGGAACAAAAGTCGACACCTAAATAGCACAAACAGTCTTAATATTGACAACAACATTAGATGAAAGGTCTTAAAATCGATAAACTAATGAAACGACCATCTTAAAATCTGAAAACTAATGGGGCTAAACACGAGGAAGAAAGGGGACCAGAAAAGCTGCCCATCTCCCCTTAAGTAGCTAGACGAAATGATACATAACTCTCCCCCCCCCCCCCCCACCCCCTCTTGTTTTTATTACCTTCTGGTGACGCGCTTCAAGGATAATGTATTGTGGACAAGTTAGGGGTAGCTAGTTAGTTTTTTGTTCACCAAGGATCCTGAGTTTGTTTTTCGTTCTCTATGTGATATTTGTGTTTACCTGATTGTTACGAGCGGGTATTGTCTTATATTTGTACATGTTTATGGTCTGTATACTTGTTATTTAGTTTGTTCTGTATTGTATTATAAGTAATATGAATGTGTGAATTTTAGTTTGTATTATGTGTTTTTGTGTTATATATACTGTATATGTGTTTTTACATATTGTGCAGGTTATTTATATTGTGCCAACTCTTATATGAATATTTTCCTTTATAATATTTATTGTTGACTATTTGAGATTCAATTAACTCACACTTGTCAAAATTGTTACTATCAAACTATGATTTATAACAGGCTCTGAACATTACTTATAGAGACACGTAGATTTGCTTATTTTAGCTCTTTTGAATTACGACATTACAAAGGTGTAATTGTGTTATCTTTATTAAATATTTAGTTATTGTTGCAAATCAGAAGTTTTTATTATTATAGATATAGGAATATTGTATATTTATCTATCTTGTTATCTTTTTGTTTAACCATCTACCTCTCTCTCTCTCTCTCTCTCTCTCTCTCTCTCTCTCTCTCTCTCTCTCTCTCTCTCTCTCTCTCTCTCTCTCTCTCTCAAAAATAGTACAATGTGGTTAGATCTAACTTAATTTATGGGTTCATTATATCTTATTCTTTATGTAAGTTAACCTTGAGATCTATGTGATTAGTAAGGAAGACAAAAACACTATAATAAAGGAAGACAAAAACACTATAATAAAGGAAGACAAAAACACTATAATAAAGGAAGACAAAAACACTATAATAAAGGAAGACAAAAACACTATAATAAAGGAAGACAAGAACACTATAATAAAGGGAGACAAAACACTAATAAAGGAAGACAAAAACACTATAATAAAGGAAGACAAAACACTATAATAAAGGAAGACAAAAACACTTTAATAAAGGAAGACAAAACACTAATAAAGGAAGACAAAAACACTAATAAAGGAAGACAAAAACACTATAATAAAGGAAGACAAGAACACTATAATAAAGGAAGACAAAACACTAATAAAGGAGACAAAAACACTATAATAAAGGAAGACAAAAACACTATAATAAAGGAGACAAAAACACTATAATAAAGGAGACAAAAACACTATAATAAAGGAAGACAAGAACACTATAATAAAGGAAGACAAGAACACTATAATAAAGGAAGACAAAACTCTAATAAAGGAAGACAAAAACACTATAATAAAGGAAGACAAAAACACTATAATAAAGGAAGACAAAAACACTATAATATAGGAAGACAAGAACACTATAAGGAAGACAAGAACACCGAAGGTAGTGAGACCATAGTTATTGGAGTTATGTATAGACCGCCAAATACGAGTAGAAATAACGGAACGTCATTATGGGAGGAAATTAAAATGGCATCAAGGTTTAGCAATGTGTGCATTATGGGGGATTTTAATTTTCCGAATATAGATTGGCAGCATCAAATAGGAGACTCTGATTCTGAGGAGTTTATAGAGGTAGTACAAGATAGTTTTTTATTTCAATTCATAGATACGCCGACTAGAGGTAATAATATTCTCGATTTAGTTTTCAGTAACAATGAACATATGGTAAATAATGTAGAGATAGGGGACCACCTAGGAAATAGTGACCACAATTCTGTGTATTTTAATATACAATGGAAAGGTAATACCAGAGAGAATACAACATTAATACCTGACTTTAGAAAAGCCAATTATGGTGGGTTAAGAAGAGCCTTATTAGCTGACCCTATGGTCAAAAAATTAAGTCGATCCAGGTGTCCAAATGAGTGTACCCCTTCTCAGGCACCTGTCATCTTAAGTCAGGAAGAGACGTCAACCTTGGTAGATACATACGATAATTTTATCAAGTCAGTATTCAATGCACAAAATAAATACATCCCCAAAAGAAAATTTAGATCAACACAGAACCAACCCAAATGGATGAATATAGACTATTAGATCTTCTAGGACAAAAGAGAGGAATATATAGAAAAATTAGAAAAGGCGAAATTCACCTACTTGCTTACTATCAGAATCTATCAAGACAGGTAAAAAAGGATATTAGGAAAGAAAAAAGAAATTATGAAATTAAGGTTGCCAATGACTCAAAAAATAATCCTAAAGCTTTTTACCAACTATATAAATCCAAGGTTAGAGATGTAATTGGTCCCCTTAAAACTTCGATAGGAGAAATGACAGAAAATGATTTAGAAATGTGCAGTACATTAAATAGTCAATTTCTTTCCGTTTTCACTAATGAAAATTTGGCACAGTTTCCAGAAGTCCGTAAGGTATATAGCGATAGTATAGAAAATAGGTTAAGTACGGTTACTATAAGTAGAAATGATGTGCTTAAGGAAATTGACAGACTGAAACCTCATAAATCGCCTGGTCCTGATGAGGTATATGCTAGAGTATTAAAAGAATGTAGGGATGAGTTAAGTTACCCATTAACATTTTTATTTAACAAGTCATTGGAGACAGGTATAGTTCCAGAAGCTTGGAAGCTTGCAAACGTAGTTCCGATCTTCAAAAAAGGTGACAAATCAATAGCATCCAATTACCGTCCCATTAGTCTTACATCAATCATAGGAAAGCTACTAGAGTCAATTATTGCTAGTAAAATTAGAAACCACTTAGATACATTTCATTTAATAAATTCTTCTCAGCATGGATTCACACAGGGACGTTCTTGCCTTACTAATTTGCTTAGTTTTTTCTCAGAGGTATATGAAGCAGTAGATAATGACAAGTCATATGATATAATATATTTAGATTTCAGTAAAGCTTTCGACAGAGTCCCCCATGAGAGATTGATGAGAAAGGTTGAGGCGCATGGAATAGGTGGGGCGTTGTTGGGATGGATTAGGTCATGGCTAATTGGTAGGAAGCAGAGAGTCAGCATAAATGGTACGAAGTCAGAATGGGGAGCAGTCAGAAGTGGTGTCCCCCAGGGATCTGTATTAGGTCCTCTGTTGTTTGTTATATACATAAATGACCTTGATTTAGGTATAACTAGTAGGATAAGTAAATTTGCAGACGATACCAAAATGGGGAGAACAATTGATTCAGATAGAGATATAGAGTGCCTCCAAAGGGATCTAGATACCTTACACGAATGGTCAGTAAATTGGCAGATGAAGTTTAACATTGACAAATGCAAGGTATTAAAGATAGGGAAGATGCATACAAATGTTAAATATAAACTAGCTAATATGGAATTAGAAAACTCGAATTGTGAGAAAGATCTAGGTGTGTTTGTTAGCAATGATTTGAAGCCTAGACAACAGTGTATAAGCGTTCGAAACAAGGCAAACATGATTCTCGGGTTCATCTCAAGGAGTGTGAGTAACAGAACTGCTGATGTTATCTTAAAACTTTACTTGTCATTAGTGAGACCCCATATGGATTATGCTGTTCAATTTTGGTGTCCTTATTACAGAATGGACATAGATTCATTGGAGAGAGTACAACGTAGAATGACAAAAATGATCCATAATATTAGAAATCTTCCGTATAAAGAAAGGTTGAAGAAATTAGGCTTACATTCGTTAGAGAGACGCAGAGTTAGAGGGGATATGATAGAGGTGTTCAAGTGGGTTAGTGGGATTAACAAAGGGGACATGACAAATGTACTAAAGCTCAGTGATAGCGAAAGAACTCGTACCAATGGTTTCAAATTAGATAAAAGATATAGGCAAATATTGGTTTGGTAACAGAGTTGTAGATGGGTGGAAGGACTACCAAGTAGTTACCGATAGGGAGCTTTAAGATAAATTTGGATGAGCATATGGACGAGAAGGGTTGGGTGTGTGAAGGGGGATCAGCAGGGTTGGGCCAATCAGCGCTCTGCAGACCCCCGTAATCCTGCGTTAATCTCTAACCGTTTTGGTAAGATGATCCTCAGGGTATTAGAGTGTTGAGCCTATAATTGGGGTTTGTAATTGGGGTTGTGTGGGACAGGGATCTGCCTTGCTTAGGCCAATCGGCTTTCTGCAGACTCCCATTTTCTTATGTTCTTATGTTCTTATAATAAAAGGAAGACAAAAACACTAATAAAGTTAGACAAAAACACTATAATAAAGGACAAAAACATCTATAATAAAGGAAGACAAAAACACTATAATAAAGGAAGACAAAAACATCTATAATATACTGTATATACTGTATGTAAGGATGAATATAAGCGAGTTCACTAGGTACATAAAGATCAAGTGTGTGTGTGTTGTTGTTGTTGTTGTTGTTGTTGTTGTTGGACAAGGACACTAGACATATTTCCCAAACATCTACATTACCTATAATATTAGTACCTTGATTTTGGCTCTCTGTCACTCTTTCAACTTTTGGGGGAGACATTTGTTAAAGGCAGCTTTGTCTTTTGTCTCCTTCATACACATACGACAATAACACAGAATAGGTAGTAGAAGCTGCTGGCATTTTTAAGTTGCAATACAAATAAACTTATACGAATTATGATAAGTACAAGACGGATTACGCACACTATTAGTTTATTCGCTATTTTATTTTAGGAGGTTTTCGATGATATTCCGTTGCATTTTTTTTTTTTTTTTTTTTTTTTTTTTTTTTTTATAATACAGTTGAATGTTTTTTTTTCTCATGAAGTAGACTCATACGTTCAGAACACGATGATGTTTTCAAAATTGTTGTAAGCTTGTTATTTTCCGATATATGGAACGTATACTATAGCTTATTCTGTTAGTGCATGATATCACCTGTAATTATCACGTCATGCACCATCAAGAGTAACCTGTATTACTAGTTCGATATATCAGAAAATAATATACCTACAGCAAATTTGATGACACAATCGTGTTTTGGACATATGAATCTACTGCATGGAAAATTTGTAGCGAAACCTTAACATTAATGAATATGCATTGATAAAGACAATACTTGAATATTTTTCCATTACGAATCGAACAATTACCGTAGCTGCTTAAGGGTTAATTTTTCCGTTAGATGAGCATACATAGACTATATAGTTGGTGCACTATAGCACAAGAGTTCCAATCTATACCCTGTTCCAAGTAAATAGGCCACAACTCTTGAACATTAACCTCTATAAATCACAAACGACTAGAGTAATCCAGCTAATGCTTCTACCATTTGGGAAGGGTCAGACAGGCAATATGTGTAGACATTGTCAGCCCATTTGCTCGAGCCCTTTTCAAGTTACAGAGGTTAGGGTTCACGATTTCTGACCCACATATTTGGAAGAGGGTATGCAATGTTTTACAGGGAGATGCGACGTCTTAAGTGATTTAAATATCTGGGACTATCTGTTTCTTCTATCCATTCTCGTATTATTGTATTGTCTTTCATGTATCTACATATTATTTTTATTAATCTCACCACCACACCCCCAATGAAATTAATTAAAGTATATATGATCCACCGGGATTCGAACCCGAGTTATCACACACATATTTTTGCCACCTTAACAAATATATACATATAATATATTTAATTCCGATTACTTATTTGTCTTCGTTTCTCCGTGTGTATTAATAATTTCCAATCATTTCCTCTTTTCATTCCCTCCTTCTATTTCTCAAATTATTTATTATTTTTTTTTCCTTTTTTCTGTCTTGAGTCGGCCACCCTCAATAAAAAAGGAAAAAAATAACAAAATAGAATAAAATAGAATAAAATAGAAAATAAAAATAAAAATAGGAAAAATGGGGATTGGGCCTGAACATATAGATAGATAGATAGATAGATTTCTCAAATTGTACTCTCTTCATGTTTTCATTTGTTTTTTATATATTCATATATTATTCATTTATTACTATTTTCTACTTTCATTTATTCATCTCTTCATAATTTCCGTATGATATTATATATTCTCTCATGATACTGTTAATAATTATAATTCCTCTTTTGTATATCCCCCCCCCCCCCCCTTCTCTTTTTCCATTTCATTGTTTCTATGTTTTACCCAACATTTATTTACATAGTTTAGTCTCTTATTTCTAGCTCTCCATCTCTCAAGCGGGTATTGCTTGATTTTGGGAAAATGTTCTTCGTCTGATATTAATTATTATAATTCTTATTTATCACCCTTAATGCCTGTTTTCATTCTTCGCATCTTCTCTCCTGATATTGGCTTGCGTCTTGTGTTGCCCATATTATTATTGATTTCTATGTTCACCTTATCCACTTATCATTTACTCCAAAACTCACTGATTCTCCTATTTCTCCTCCTTCCTCTTCTTCTCATTTCTCGTCTTCCTATTTATCCTTCTTCGTCTTCCTTCTACAGTATGTTTCCTTCCTTTTCTTCCTGTTTCCTCCTTCCTCCCCCTTCTTCCCATCTTTCCTCCTCCACCTACTCTTCCTCTTACCTCCTCCTTCTCTTTATCTTATCCCTCCTCTTTCTTCCCCCCCCCCCCCCTCCCCCTCCACACACATGACTAAGGAAGCAGTCTCTGTGACGTCTCTGGGTTTTTGTCTGTCTGTCTTGGTTTTGGCTCAGACGTGTCAGTATGTGTGTGGGATTTTTGTGCCTGTGTGTGTGTGTGTGTGTGTGTGTGTGTGTGTGTGTGTGTGTGTGTGTGTGTGTGTGTGTGTGTGTCAGTACGCGTTCTTGATTTGTGTTACTGAGTGTGTGCATGTGTCAGAATGTGTACATGTGCGTGCAGTATGTGTTCGTGATTTGTGTTAATGTGTGTGCATGTATGTGTTAGTATGTGTGTGTGTGTGCGTGCGTGATTGTTGTGTGTGTGTGTCAGTATGTGTGCATGATTGTTGTGCCTGTGTGTGTGAGTGTGTGACCTTGTGTGTGAATAAGTGTGCGTGGTTTTTGTTCCTCTGTGTATGTGGGAGTGATTTTTGTGCCTGCCTGTGTGTGTTGTCATTTTTCTGCTAGAGAGTGTGCGTGTGTGTGTGTGTATGAACTGTAATGTGTATGTGATTTACTTTATTACATATTATATCTTTTAGATAACGTCCGCACCTTCATCTGTGTGTGTGTGTGTGTGTATGTGTATGTGTGTGTGTGTGAGAGAGAGAGAGAGTGTGTGTGTGTGTGTGTGTGAGAGAGAGAAAGTGAGCGTTACAAGGAGCTAAAAGGAATAGTTAGTATCTCAGAGACCTTGCAGTCCATTCCGAGGAGATACTCGAAGTGGAAGGAGACAGAATGTTTAGTGGACTACACTCATTACAGAGTGTGCATAATACTATCTACTGTCTTCTTGAACGACTCTACTTAAGAAATGTTTATAACTTCTAAGGTAAGTTTGTTCCAGGTAGAACATACCTTATATATTAACAGTTTCTACAACTACTATTGTGGAACCTTTTCAAATCTAACGTCTAGCCATGGTTAGACCAGAATTGAACATATACTCCAGGAGAGGCTGTATCAGAGCGTTGTAAAGTGCGAGGACTATTTCCTTATTGCTATACTTAAATTGTCTCTTAATATAGCACACACATTTCAGTGCACTGCTTAGAAAACTTTAGGTCACTGCTAATCAGAACACCAAAATCCTTTTCCAAGTCAGTCACTTTCATAGGCATTCCTAACAGCAAATAGTCTGACTTGGGGTTCGCTTGGCTGATTGAAATTTTAAGTAATGGATGTCTATGGCTCTACTTTTGTCATACTCACTTATCATTGCATGGACAAATTCCAGCAAATTGGTGTGAGAGAGAGAGAGAGAGAGAGAGAGAGAGAGAGAGAGAGAGAGAGAGAGAGAGAGAGAGTACAAAGGAGTACAAAGGAAATCAAGCAACAACAGATCTAGTGACCCTTCTAGGTTGCTTGTTCTCCAAAACACTGAGGATCAAGTGTCCAAACAGTGGTTTAGAGTGGGTAAGGGAACATTGGAAAGGGAATTACTGCCCTGGAACTAATGTCCGTGGCAGGATTAGGAAGTTAGTAGGGGACAGAGGGGTTAGTAACTGAGGGGGGGATAAATTAAAGTTATTCATTTACAAACGCAGTCAGTCGCGGGTTTGAAGCGAGATATTTGTCTAGGCGGAGTTTAAATGAATCAACGGTGATGCAGTCTATAACGTTTCGGGGAAGCCCATTCCACAAGTTGACAACTCGATTGAAGAAGAAATTCTTAGATTCGTGTGAGTTAAAAGATTTACCAATAATTTTGTAACCGTTTCCCTGCGTGTAATTAGATTGGTCGATAGTGAAGTACTTACTACAGTTCATATTGTCGATGCCTTTGATGATTTTGAACACTTGAATTAAGTCACCTCTTAATCTGCGCTGGGTTAAAGGAAATAGATTTAATTCTCTAAGACGCTCTTCGTATGGTTTGTTCTTTAGGCTAGGTATCATTTTGGTAACTCTACGTTGAACTCGTTCTAGCTTGTTTATATCTTTTTGGTAATAAGGGCACCAGGATTGAACGCAGTATTCCAGAAGAGGGCGGACTAAGGAATTGTAAAGGGTTAGGATAACTTCTTTGGATTTATGCTCAAATGACCTGCCTATAAAGCCAATTATTTTGTTTGCCTTCTTAACAACTTCTGAACATTGTTGACTCGGTTTTAGGTTACTCGATATTGTTACTCCCAGATCGGTTTCTCTGTTTACATTCTTAAGCTGAGTGCCATTCATCGAATAGTTTGCTTTCTCATTTAGGTATCCGATATGTAGTACTTTACATTTATCCGCATTGAAACTCATTTGCCAAATTTGGGCCCAACATGACAATTTATCTAGATTGTGTTGCATATCGTCAACTTGTTCTTTTGAGAGTACGCTATTTGCAATTTTTGTATCGTCAGCAAATTTTGAGATTGTACAGGTGAGGCCCTCATCTATGTCATTGATGTAAATTAGAAAGAGAATTGGTCCTAGTACCGATCCCTGGGGTACCCCGCTACTTACATTGGTCCATTTAGATGCCTTACCGTTTATGACTACTCTTTGCTTTCTGTCGCTGAGCCAATTTTCTATCCATTTCAACACACCGTCTTGTATTCCATGCGCTTTTAGTTTTAGCAGTAAACGTTTGTGGGGAACTTTGTCAAAGGCCTTTTGAAAATCAAGGTATATAATATCTACAGCTTTACTCTCATCGTAGAGGTTGAGGATTTCGTGGAAGAAGTCTAAGAGGTTTGTTAAACAGGAACGTTTTTAACGAAAGCCGTTTTGAGTATCTTTAAGTATGTTATTTTCCTCTAAGTGATTTACGAGTCTGTCTCGTATGACCGTGTCTAGCATTTTACATACAACTTAGGTTAAGCTAATTGGACGATAGTTACTTGGGTAGGGATTTGCTGCCTTTTTTGAATATCGGTGTTACGTTGGCTAGCTTCCACTGATCAGGCATAGTTCCAGACTGCAAGGATTTATTGAATAGTAATGTCAGTGGTTTGGAGAGCTCATCCTTAGCTTCCTTCAGAACTCTAGGCGAGATTGTATCAGGTCCAGGCGTTTTATTTACCTTGAGTTTATCTAAACAATTCAATACTTCTCTCTCTGTAACGGTGATATTGCTTAGAACATCTGAATTATCAATCTGAATCGGCGATGGTGTAGGGATATCACTGAGGTCTTTTGTTGTAAAAACTGATGCAAAGAAGGTATTGAGGGCATTACTCATTTGTACTTCGTCTTTGGTGTATTCTCCATTTCATCGACTAACGGTCCAACAGTTGAAGTAACTACTTTTTTCTTTCTGATATAACTATAGAATTCTTTCGGGTTTGTTTTACTTTGATTCGCAATATGTAACTCTAAGGTCTTTTTACTTTGCTTAATTAACTTTTTGGCTTTGCGTCGTAGCTCTACAAATTTCACCCGTTCTTCGTCATTTTGTGAGGATTTTAATCTATCATTAGCAAATTTTTTAGCAAGCAGGCAGTTTGAAATATCTTTATTCCACCATTTGGGCTTATTATTATGGCCTGGACGCCGTATTTTCGATGGTATGCAGTCTTGCACTGCTTTTAGGTAAGTGGTTTCGAATAACTTCCAAGATGTATTTATGTCGTTATTATTAATTAAATAGCTCCAGTCAGTTTCTTTAAACATAGCTCTAAGTTTATGGAAGTTTGCTTTCTTGAAATTAGGGACTTTTTCGATGCTACTATTTGGTTCGTTGATAGTAAACTTTAAAGTGAAAGTTATCGTACGATGGTCGCTATTACTGAATTCATCACCAACATTCAAATTCTCTATTAATTCTTCTTTTGTTGCAAGTACAATGTCAAGAACGTTATTACCACGGGTCGGCGTTCGAACAAATTGATAAAGCGAACTCTATTGCAAGTTCGTATACAAGTCATGTCCGGAGTGTGAAGTAAGAGTATCGCCCCACTTGGTCACAGGTAAATTAAAGTCGCCAAAAATTACGGTATCTTGTGAGTTACTTACATCTGCAATTTGTTCGTAAATTTCTCGGTCAGTTTGCACTGATTGAGCTGGAGGTCTGTATATTAATGCAAGTATTATTTTTGTACCTTTATTATTCTTTATTAGCACAAAAGATGCGTCGACGTTCACAATTTGAGGTTTTGACAAGAGGGTAGGGTTAAGACTTTCTTTGATATAAAGTAAAACGCCACCTCCATTTCTATTTATTCGGCTTTTCTCAAACATTACATAACCGGGAAGTGAATACTCTGCTAAAAAGTCTCTATCTTCTGTATTGAGCCAAGATTCTGTTATGCCAATCACATCATAATTTTCTGTAAACACTAGCTCCTCTAAATCTGAAAATTTATTGCGTATGCTACGAGCGTTTGCATAGAAAACCTTTAAATTTTGTATTTTAGAACTCACGGAACGCTCTTTAATAATATTTTTGGTTCTTGTCGGATCTACATTTATGTTCATGGCTGTCCTCGGTCCTCGCTGTCTTCGGTCCTTATCGCTGGTGGTCCTCGGTTGCCTCTGTTTTTTTCTTGGCGTTGGATGATTTATGTCACTGCTGCTTCTTCTCTGATGGCGTTTTTTGATCCATGGCTGCGGACTGCTTCGTGTAGGAGACGACCCATGCGTGCTGAACCCACAGGGTTTAGATGAGTGCCATCCTTGCGGAACAGAGTAGGCTGGTTGTAGAAGTTGTCCCAGAGGTTGATGAATTCAACTTCTTCCCTCAGACACAAATATTTTAGTCGGCTATTTGTGCTGAAGGCCTTGTCGTAGAATTTATCAGGTGCGTCGATCTTGGGGAGAATGCCTGAGATGATGATATTCCTTGACTTGTTTTTGTAGTGCTGGATCATCTTGCGATATTTCTCCATCAACTCTTCGGATCTGGTGCGCATGACGTCATTTGAACCAGCATGGATGACAAAAAGGGTATTTTCATTTGCATCCTTTGTGGTATCTTCGAAGGCTTCCACAATGTCGTCCAGTCCAGCTCCTGGGATGCAAAATCTTTTTCGTTGATTTGGGACTCTGTCGCAGAACTCTTCAACCTGTCCTCGTAGGATGGAATCCCCAACGAGCCTGGTCTCTTCTGGTTCGTCTTCCATCTCTACCAATATCTCAAATCTGTTTGACATTGTGACTGGTAGATGAGACCTTTTCTGCGTTGGCCGTGCACCGTTCCTCACTGGTGTAAATCCGGAAACCTTTGGTGGCGGGACTCTACGTACAGGTCGGGGAGAGGAGTGGTTAGAACGGGGGCGAGGGGTTGGTACTGTTCGTGCTAGCAGGTTTCTTGCACGAGGAGTTGGGGAGAGACTAAGGTGAACAGGGCGGCTGTCCTGGTTTGATGTCGGCTCAGGTTCGTCAGAAGCATCTGCTGCAGTGTCTACTGCAGGTGTTGGATTGTTGGCAGATGACGTTGGGGCGGTGGTGGATACTGGAGTTGAAACAATTGGAGTTAGTGATACTCCAACGTTGAGTGTTACAAACTCTTGGAGTGATTCCAGCTTCCTGGTGAGGGCGTTGATCTTGTTGTGGGCTTCATCCAATTTTGCTGTCAAATCCTCTCGTTGCTGGCAGAGTCGGCAGACTTGTGGATCGGCAGGAGCAAACATGGAAGCACCAAACCTACCGGCGCAGTTCGTACAGGCACGAGGCGTGGTGACGATCACTTTCTTCAGATCACTTCACTCACTTAAAAACACTTAACTCACTTTAAAAACACTAAACTCACTTTAAAAACACTTCACTCCCTTCAGGTCGCTTCACTTACTTAAATAGGCCTAACCGAAAACAAAAATGTTGAAATATACACAAATAGGTTATCAGCGGTGATAGCCTAACCGAAAATTAAAACAAAACAAAATTAAATTTGAATACGCAGTGATAGCCGAACCGAAAACAATTTTATGTTTATTTAAACAGAAATAGGCCACCAGGGGTTATAGCCTATCCTAACCGAAAACAAAAATTATGAAATACCGGTACGCAGAAATAGGCCACCAGCGGTGATAGCCTAACTGAAAATTTAAAAGAGAGAGAGAGAGAGAGAGAGAGAGATTGGAGATGTGTGTTTATATCTACGTGTGTGTGTGTCTGTCAGTATGCGTGTGACCATTTCATTTAAGTTAATAATAGCTCGGTCTAGACATGATGACGGGTGTCCGTATGTATGTGCGTGATTAAAACGTTTATGTGTCTCACCGAAAATACTGTGTATGTGTGTGGTCTGTATGTTGCCTATGTACTGTACGTGTGTATGTGTAGTGTTTGTGTGTGTGTTCGTTAACCCCTTCATTACCGGTGACGTCCTTTTCATTATGTTCTGGTAACTATAAAACGATATTCATCAGCTTACAAAGGACTTTTACCAATTATAAGGCTACAAACTATCTCAATTAATCCTTTTAGCTACCCTATATTCTTACTAAGCTTCATAAAACCGTCGAAATATAGCTAAAATAAAATACAAAAGACGTCACCGGTACAGAAGGGGTTAATATGTCTGACTCTGAATTGATATGTGTGGTTCAGTGTGTGTGTGTGTGTGTGTGTGTGTGTGTGTGTGTGTGTGTGTGTGTGTGTGTGTGTGTGTGTGTGTGTGTGTGTGTGTGTGTGTGTGTGTGTGTACGTGTATGTGTGTGTGTGTGTGTGTGTGTAAGTGTTGTAATACCCTGTACACCGATAATATCCGTCATGTACGTCTGTGCTTGACCATGTTTACCAATGTTGTGCTGCCGATAAGATAGTGCGCACATGTGACTGTATGTACATAGAAGTAGGCGTATATGTGTGTTCAAATCAGGGTACATGACCAGTACCTGATTGTGGGCTTGGAATTGTCTGTAATGTGTAGGCTATACCTATGATAAATGTTAACTATATATAATTATGTGTGTGGAGGAAAGGTTGTATATTGTATATCTGGTGTATATATACATTGATCTATCTATTCTCTCCCACTCTCGCTCTCTATCTCTCTCTCCATTACATGTGAAATATATTTGAGGGACAGTTGCCCAGATCCTTTCTATATTTAAGTAAGAATACTCAATTACATATATGCCGGAAGATTAAATGGTAATATCTATATATTTTCCTACGTCTAGGACTACTTGTATTATATATATATATATATATATATTTATAATTTATTTTATTTATTTATTTATTTAGAGAGAGAGAGAGGGGGGGGGGGAGAGAGATACACCGGATTTATTTTGTATATACCCAACACATATTATTTTGTGTGTATATCTATTGGTTATGTGTTTGGAAAATCTACAGTCAATAAATTAAAAAATAAACAGAGTAATGTATAATGAGTATTTACATATTTGCTCTAACTGTGCTTTCCTATCATTCAATCAATGTACCGGTATAGTGATTATGGGTTGATTATTTCTACTGCACACTTCCCCACGCGGTACTACCCCCACATCCTCTGGAACATTATTAGTTTACCAAGGAGAGGTATGAGATTATGGGGCAGTGATAAGACGATGATAAGTCGGGTGTGTATGTGTGCCTGTGTATGTGTTACTCAGTTACTCAGTTACTTGTTCGTCAAGGGGAATCCACGCAATGCGAGCTAAGCTCATTATTATCGCGCCTCCTTAACTGGGAATGTATTGCGTGAAATGCATGTTAAGTGTTTTATGTACTGTTGGAATGGCTGTGGATGTGTGTGTAGTCTGTATTTTAGCCAATTGGCGACATCGGAAACGAAGGCTTAGGGTGGATCTGTATGGTACCATTCTCACTATAGACGGTACCGTCTCGCTCGAAGGCTTTGGCAGCCATCAGCTTAGGTGAACCATATGATACCCATCTCGCCTTGTACCATTTTTGCCAACCCCAGATGGGACGTCACAACGTCGTCCACTTATTCCAGGTACCTATTTACAGCTAGGTGAACTGAGGCTAACACATGAAAGGAGACAAGCCCAATTTGTCTCCGCCCGGCCGGGGATTGAACCCCCGACCCCTCGTGTGTGAGACGAGAGCTCTACCACTAGTGTGTGTGTGTGTATGTGTGTGTGTGTGTGTGTGTGTGTGTGTGTGTGTGTGTGTGTGTGTGTAGACCTATGGTGATATTGGTACTTCAGGTCTTAATACAAGGTGGTGAAACATGGGTAATTTACAGTACCTTCAAGAGACCGGGTGGATGGGAATCGTTAGCCTTGGCCGGCAACCTGTCTAGGGGAATAAACCTTTTGCAAATCCATTCTGCTTACCTAAGGGTGAAGCAGGTTAGTGGATGGAGTAGCCACACACCACTGCAGAAAAATAGTGTTACAAAAAATACCTCGGAGTCGGATACACCCTAAGTTGAGAGGGCAATCCTGTAATTCCTTAAATATATTGGCACGGGTTGTCCTCACCTTGGACAGGTCCACTTGGGGGCGTTTTGTGTATGGCCATCCTCGTAAAGGGGAGTAAGGGGTTCGGCAATAGATAAATTGATAGATTCAAGAGACCTTTCAACACCTATTCATATTAATTATCCCCATAGTATATTAGTTGTTAGCTATAGCAAACCAACATTTTTTATCAGTAAACAAAATATCTAACCATGCTACACCCAGGACCGAATCTTTGCCTATTTGGGCGGTGTTGGAAAGAAGGAAGATATTGTATGTTTATTTATGATATTATACATTTTTAGTTGATGCATGTTTTAAAGATAGCCCCATACGTATTAACCTTCGTTTACACAGTCAATGCAACACACACACACACACACACACACACACACACACACACACACACACACACACACACACACACACACCTAGACAGTGAGGCCCGCAGTACCAGATAATTGTGCGATCCCTTCGACGAAGGACTCGCACGTCGGATTCGCACGTGAAGGTGGTACCACCAGTTGCTTCCTTGTGCGAATCTCTCGTGCGATGCCGTCGGACCTACAGTAGGGTTGGTAAGCCTGTCAAACTCGCCGCGGTGCATTTCTTACGGTTGGTATACCTGAAGAACGTTTTGTTTACAAATTACTGCCTCGGGCAGCCTCACGGGGGTACAGACGTCAGATGGAATGGAATCGTAATAATGTGATGGTCCCTGGTGTATTATTTACCCAGTTTATTGCATTAATCTTATTATTCTGTATTTAGGACATTCTCAATTGACGAAAATAAGGTAGCCTAGGCCCTAGTGATTTCCCAGAGGACCATTGAATTTCTCTAGCCTAATTTCCCTTCAACCACCAATCAATTTTTGAGTTTAGGAATAGCCATGGGGTTGTGGTATGGATTTTCGCTGAATAATTGGGTTGTGCTTGGCTCTCTGGACAAGTGGCTTGGTTATAATATCAAGCAAGCTTTTCTGTTATATTCAAGCCTAGCCCTCCCTGTTCACCTGTTCCAAGTAGATCTAGGCCTATGGCCATAAATCGTGAAATCTAACCTAATCTAGCCTATCTCTAACTCAAAAAGGGCCAGAGCTAGGATAGTGGGCTGTAAATTGCCATAGGCTATCTATCTCCTGGCTGACCCTTCCCAAATGGGAAAGGTAAAGCTTTGAGTCCTCCATTTCATAGTAAGAAATGCTTAAATTGGACATAGGCTATGAACAATTTTGATGAGAATTTAGCCTAGGCCTATATTGTTAAGTAATTATCTTGATATATTAAAACTACTGAAAACAGGGTAGGCCTAGCCTAACCTTAAGAGGTTACCAGGGTTGGATTTTGGACGATGGGTTAGGCATGAGAGGCTAGTGGATTATTTAGTTTATAATAACCATGGTAACCTAGGCCTAATAAAACTAATCTATTCTAGCTATCCAAGCGAGGTAACCTCCGACTCTCCGAGTTTTTCCAAAAATTTAGCAGGGAAAGTGTTTGGATCACACAATTGTTCTCATCGGCTTTAGACATCTAGGGATAGTCACCTATCCTAGCCTAATTATAGAAAAAGATTTCATGGCTAAATAGTATTTTTTAATCTCCATGGGACTTGCATATTTAATCAACATGTAGCCTACTCTTTAAACAATGCAAAATTGTTGGCACATTAATATAGCCAAGGTTAGGTTAGCTAATGGGGAAAGCGATTTCTGAGTTAACCTAACCTACAAATTTGGAATAGGCCTATGATAGGTTTCTTGAAGTAGTGTAGCCTAACGATACTCCTTACTTTTGAGTATAGGACTATCCCGTAAATTTCAGAAGCCAGCCGAAGCAAATCGGCTTCTAAAAGTTGGGGGAAGGATGTACGGTAGTATTCAAACGTATGGCTTTCCTTGTTTACACTACTCGCACGCTCCTTTATATTTTGACTGCCGTGGGATACAATAATAGGTTGAAGGGGGGCTTTTCCCCCCTAAGCCACCCCATGAATTAATTGTCATCTTATATATTGCCAGCATGGGGTCTGTAAGGTTAGTTACATTAGGTAAGTTAGGCACAGTATAGTATTGTAGCAATCCGATTGTGGGATTGGGTCGAGTTAGTTTAGCTTTATGAGGCAGAGTTTCTCAACTGAATATTACCATAGCCTAATACTCACAGATGTTTTTTTCTGGAAGAGGCCTAGGCCTGTGGCTCCAGTTCAGTAGCCTGGGTAAGATTAGGAGTAGTGGGCGTACCACTACCAACATACAGCATAACTCCTCTATAAAGCATTAACCTAACCAAACAACCTAACCTAACCTAACCTAACCTAACCTAACCTAGTATTCATGTAGTACTAGGTTAGGTTAGGTTAATGTTTTATAGATGATTTATGCTGTATGTCGGTAGTGGTACGCCCACTACTCCTAATCTTACCGTAGCCTGGTCACCAATTTGACCCTGGCTTCGCCTGTCTCAACTCTTATGTATTCCCTCAAAAACAAATACCTGTATGTATAAGTTCAGAATAGTGAATCCTATACAGATCACTTAGTAGGTACCGAGTACTGTATACTTTATGGGGTTATTTACCACAGCTGCACCAATTTGCCCCAAGTTTTATACTGTACAGTTCTGCTACATGAAAAGTGCCAGGTTTTAATCCAGTACCATTCAGTGGCAGTGCAGCAATATCATAAAGTTTTGGGTTTCAAGTTAATAGTAATGTGATCACCCCCTTTGACTAGGCTAATATAGAAAACCATTTATTTTCAATACTTATTCTGCATCAAATTGACACCTGCCCTGTCTACAGTAGTATACGGTGCCAAACACAGAAAGTCTAGTAGGCAGGTTTACTTTTATAAATGACTAAATATATGATGCTTGGACAATTATAGGTACCGCATAAAGAATGAACAATATATTTCACATAATTTATTGCAATTCTTACATACCCGGTACATAGGTACCCGTTATATAATATTGTATCATCTAATCACAACTCTTGTATGCTTCCATATGGATAGGTCCTTAAGACCGCTTCATCAGATTTTATTCGCCCAATTAGCCTACTACCAAGGTAAGAAAATTCACGACATTACATTATACTTGCTTGTATTTTAGGCTTGGAATCCTCATTTGGTGACCATTATTATCTTATCTATTTGAGGCATAGGCCTATTTCCTGAAATAAGTCTTGCAATTGACGAGGATGGGTGTGAATGGGATCTGCCGTGTGTGGGCCTGTCAGCTCTGCAGACTCGTTATCTTATGTTCATTTATGGAAGTATTTAAAGTAGGTCTAGGCCTAGCCCAATCAGGGAGAACATGTTAGTCCCTATTTATAGCCTACTTTAGTAGGGTATGCTGGTTAGGCCTATATTTTTTAATCCAGTAGGCCTAGCCTATGTTAAAATAGCCAACAATAGGGTACCTAGGTTAACAAGTCCCAGATATTGAAAGAAAAAGTGGTAAAAATTGAAGAGACCTTGGACAGCCTTTTAACTAGGCCTAGGCTAGGCCTATAATTATGTTTTGTTAGGTTAGGTAAAAAGGCTGTCCAAGGTCTCTTCAATTTTTACCACTTTTTCTTTCAATATCTGGGACTTGTTAACCTAGGTACCCTATTGTTGGCTATTTTAACATAGGCTAGGCCTACTGGATTAAAAAATATAGGCCTAACCAGCATACCCTACTAAAGTAGGCTATAAATAGGGACTAACATGTTCTCCCTGATTGGGCTAGGCCTAGACCTACTTTAAATACTTCCATAAATGAACATATATAACGAGTCTGCAGAGCTGACAGGCCCACACACGGCAGATCCCATTCACACCCATCCTCGTCAATTGCAAGACTTATTTCAGGAAATATGCCTCAAATAGATAGATAATAATAGTCACCAAATGAGGATTCCAAGCCAAAAATACAAGCAAGTATAATGGAATGTCGTGAATTTCCTTACCTGGGTAGTAATTGGGCGAATAAAATCTGATGAAGCATTCTACAAGTTGTCAAGGCTGGCCGACATAGGCCTCAGGTGAAGGTGCCTGTACAACGGCTCCTGTCAAGTTCAACATCGTCATTGAAGATATATCGAAAGTCTTTGGAAATGTGCTAATTGTAACCCATATTAATATATATTAATAGTTTCGTACATTATGCAATTGATTTGCATTAAAGAATGTCTTCTGTAACCTTTAATTTACGAATTGAAACAATAATACAAATAATAAAATTCAATTAGCAAACGAAGGGATCCGACGACCATCGAAGAGAAGGGTCGAAGGTCCTCTTCAGATTCCAATAATATTGGACGTAAACGGTCGCGGCGACCGTTTACGAAAGCATTCGCTCAGCCAAACAAATCCCAAAGAATGTTTCTATACTACGAATTTTGAAAGGAAGGATACCTTCGAAGGAAGGGAACGTTTGGTACTGCGGGCCTGAGTGTGAGAGAGAGACTGAGCGTACGTGTGTCTGCGTCACTTCCTTAAAGCGACAGGCAATTAGAATTATAAAGCAGTTTCTTCTCCACAAGTAATTTTGCGAGGAGGGTAAAAATGAGCTACAAGAAATGAGAGAGAGAGAGAGAGAGAGAGATAAACTTGCTCTCAATCACCCATTCTCTCTCTCTTTCATATACTGTATGTATATACAGTATATATATATATATATATATATATATATATATACCGGTATATATATATATATATATCGGAACGTATTGTATATGCGACCAGATAACAATATTCGTGGTGTTCTAATTATTCGTAGGAATTAAATAAACTTGGTCAACACAAATTTCGCATGTTTATAATCATATCATAAGTACACATACTCAACGAAATATGCAAAGCATAATTTGTTCTATGTGGATGAGGGAGACAAAAGGCAAAACTGCCTGTGACGAATACAAATAGCGAAAACAAATAATCGTGTACTTATAATAACATAGGCAAACATTGTATAGCACACACGCAACACAAATAAACAATACGTATATTGTATATTTATTCACTTAACACAGCAATTACCCGGAGAAAGTAGGTTTAGTATGCAAGCGAGATACCAAGACAAGGTTGAATGCAGATCATCTCTAGCAAGAACACAGCCATGGTGCAAAAAATAATCATGTTCTATATTTTATTCTGCCTACAGTACATCTTAACTATAATAATAATACTCGTCTGGTTACTTATATAGCGCCCGTATCTCCTCCTTCGAGGATTCACAAGCGCTTGGCTTTCTTCAGTCTACCAGAGACCATTACCCATCCCCCTTGCTCATGGGGAGATGGTAACCGCCGGCTATATCCCAGAAAAACTTTTCAATCTGAGCGGGGATTGAACGCTAGACCTTCAAGATGGGATTCAGGCACGCTATCAACTGAGCCAGCCGGACGGGGATATATATGGTCTATTTTTTAGCTTGTAGCATGTTAGTCATACTACATATTGTACTTTAGTTGCTCTGTATCTTTATTTAGTTTTTGTTTTTAGTTTGTTACATTTTTCTATTATTTATATATTTATTATATTTTGTTTACTACTATCCAAGGCAGACCCTGAAGTTGTTAGTGTTGATTATTGACAGTTAATTAGTAGCAGCATGGCTATAATTGAAGATTATGTATGTAGGTATGCATACAGGGAATCTAGAGTGTATGAGTTTCTTTATGTGACGCTACGTGCAGATAAATAGAATATTATTTTATTTTTACAATATGCTCATTGGTGAACAACCGACAAGGTTGCTCGTAAGCGGTTTATTTGTACCGGGATGTCTTTTTGATATTATTGTAGCTATATCTAGACGATGTTGTGGAGTTTAAGAAGGATTTGTGGTAGTGAAAAGGGTTAAGTGAGATAATTCGAAGGTTGTTATTTCTGGAGGCCCTTTTGAAACTGCAGAAAATCGTTTAAATATACCTAGAATAAAATGAAGGAGACGTCGCCGGTACAGAAGGGGTTAATTTTCTTGACACTTATATAATTCTGATTACCTAGGATTAGTACTATTTGTTTCGCGTCGTAAACAATGGATTAAGGTGATTTTTTAGTTTTCTCCCTAGACCTCCATCAAGCTTTGAAAAAAAGGAAAACACAAAAAATAAGGCCCTCTTTAAGATATATTTGTGTATTTTTCGGTAAAAATATGTCCTGGCCAAATGTGGGTTCCTCCTAAATTACAGGCTCCCTCTCGCTCACCAGAAAAAATTTGACACCTAAATGGCACGAAAGGTCTTCAAATTCATAAAGAAATTGGTCGAAAGTTCTTAAAATTGCCAAACTAATAGGGGAGGGGGGCCTTTTAAAATGTCAAAACTAATGGGGTTAAGCATGAAGAAGAAGAGGGTCCAGAAAAAAAAATACTCCCTTAAGACAAGCAAACAAAACAATAATACTAATTTTAAGGAGAGATATTTGTTTTCTTCTTTCTTTTTAGTTTCTTCCCTAGACCTTCGTCAAACTTAACACGACCCCCCCCCCCCTCCCCTGCCCCTCCTTTCGAGATGTATTTGTGCATATTTCGGTAGACAATTTTCCCGGCCGGAGTCCATAATATCGACACGAAAGGTCTTCTATATGACAAAGAAATGGGGACGAAAGGTCTTCAAATCGCCACACTAATGGGGCGAACCTCTTAACCCCGAAAGGGGTTGAAATAGGGGAGCTATCCCCCCGCCAAAGGCGGCTTTCTAGGGCCTTTCCTAGCTGATGCTGAGAGGATTGGGTTCTAGTCATGTGGTGATGGGCTGGTCTATCAGAGTAAGAGCTGAGCAATCTCTGCCATACCCATAGCTTACTCTGACTGTTCCTTTAACTTATATATTTTCTATATCTCAAGTGACGGCGTCTCTTCCGTGGATTGACCTCCCAATCTACCAAGATTGGAAGCCAAAGCGTCACATTTTTCCCTTGCCCCTCAACTTTCTCTTCATAATTGCTGAGGGGCACAGGGCCCTGGGTGGGGCTTTGGTTTCCCCGGCGTTTCCGCACCCTCCTCAGCTCCCCGTCATGGAGTGGCTTCGGTCACCCAGGCTTTATTGTGGTCGGCGGGGAGGGTTCTGTGGGGCACTCGGTTATGGCCTTGGAATTGCTCGGGGCCTTGGGGCTGTTCGGCCAGGCAGCTTGGGGAACAACAACAACAACAACCTCTTAAAATCTCAAAACTAATGGTCCAGAACATGAGAGAGAAGGGGGTTGAGAAAATACTCAATCCCTTAATCCCTTATACCCAATATTGTTTCCATTGCAAAGGGTTCTATTGATTTCACGCAACCTTGCCCCCTCCCCGGTGGGAGGGGGGACTTATTACAGGCAGCTTTGCATTTTGTCTTCTTCATACACATAGCAAAACATAAACACAAAATACATACTGTACATAAATAAATACAACTAATAATAATAATCCCTTATGCCCAATATTGTTTTCATCGCCAAGGGTTGTATCTATATGGGGAAGGGTATGTTGTAGTTGAAAGGTTATAAGATCATCTGGTCCAACCACAGCTGTTGGTCCTGTTACAGCATGGGTGGGTTGGTTGGTTGGTTGGCCTTGAACACACCTGCCTCCTTTGTCCTTGGTTACTCCTTGGCCCGACACCTGTACAGTGGCGATCATATCCACGATCAGAGGAGAGAGAGAGAGAGAGAGAGAGCATAATAATATACTTAGTGTACACTTGTGAGACATCTACTAATCAATTATTATCTAAATTATTATTTTGTGTGTGTTTTAAATAAAAAAGCATCACAATTATGTATTGTCAAGTAATCACGGAAATCAGAGTGGAACCCACGTCTGGAAATGCATATATTTTCAAGTTATCCTCATTAACATTCTTATTTTTTACTTTAATTGGCGATTTCCTCTGTACCTGTCTCTTGATGGACAGCTGCAGTGATAGTGGAGACAAGGGCAGCTGAAAAACCTTGGTAATGTACCCACAGGAGTCTTGTTGCGTCCTTAAGGCTACAATTACGGCAGGAAGAGTGGGGACAAGAATGGGTCGATTAAGATTGTTATTGTTGAGGTTGTTGTTATTGTTGTGGGTGTGCTTATGTTTTTGTGAGTGTGTGTGTGGGGGGGGGGGTTAATTTGGAAGGCATTTGCGGGTATTTGCTATGAGAAATAACCGTGATAGGTGTGGAAAGTGATTGGATGTGTCTGCAATAAATATATCTATGTATTGAGTCTGAGTGTCCTGTGTATAAAGAGCATGTGTGAGTTGCGCGTGTGTGTGTGTATGCGTGTGTGTATGTATGTGCCTGTGATGCAGAAGACAGGGCCCTGGAGCAACATTACAAATATACAGTATTATGCAGTGTTTTCCTTGTGTAAGTGTGTGTGTGTGTGTGTGTGTGTGTGTGTGTGTGTGTGTGTATTCCTAGAGGCCCATGGTGTGACAGGGGCGACGGTGTCAGCGGTTTGTCTCTGTCTGCCTCTTATTGTGTCATATCCCCCCCCCCTCTCTCTCTCTCTCTCTCTCTCTCTCTCTCTCTCTCTCTCTCTCTCTCTCTCTCTCTCTCTCTCTCTTTTTCATACACACACAAACACGTACACACTCCCTCATTTTGTGTTGATAAATTGTATCTATGTAGATTTTTGTATTTCATTATTATTCCCTAGTTCCACTCTTGCATTTTTAATTTAACCACTTTGTATATATATTTTTGTATCATATCATCAAAAAAAAATTGTTACCATAAAAAAATATACATATAGAGACAGGAAGATATGACAATATTAAAAAAAATATACGAATCCAATATAATAGATCTCTATAAGTACTCGTGTGTCTCTGGCTTAATGTTATTTGTGTGACGCCGCCTTTAACCCCTTCTATCAGAGGACGATTTCTTGTTTTTATTATTATTTGTTTCTATGTGAATGAAGGAGACAAAAGGCCAGACTGCCTGGAACAAGTGTCTTCCCCAAAGTTAAAGTAGTGACAGAGAGACAAAATCAAGGAACGTCAGAGTCTAAATGCCTTGACACAGGGAGCTTGAAGCAGTTTAAGTCATATGGTAAAGGAAAGACAGATTGAGAGAGAGAGTTCCAAAGCTTACTGGGAAAATCGGTTCACTCTTAACCCTGCTCAGGTAATGTTCCAGAAGTGTAACGAAATTAGCAATGTGGTCCCATATGGGGACCGGCACTTTAAACGGCTCTCACCCGAAAACTGATTGATGAATTTTAAATTTCTTGTTACCAATAGAAACTACAATTAATGCTTAATATTATGTTAAGAGCAAATTACACTACTGTAAATATTAAGTCATATAAAAAAATAAAAATAAAAATAAAAAAAGGAGTCAACAAAAGTGAGGCATATCTCATACATTACATAAGCTGGATTAATTTGGTTGCAGGGCTGTGGAGGGTATGGCTGAGGGTCTAGGGTGACAACAAGGCAGAACTCTGGGGCTAAAAAAAAGTTCGATAGGAAGGGGAAATTTGTAGTACACATTTGGGATTATGGACCCCATATGGTGACCGGACAGGTTGGTACAGGAAAGGGCAGGAGAGAGAGCGGCGGCTCACACCCTCCCAGTTGTAGTACGATGCGGACTGACTGCTCGTCTTCAAAATGTTTTGCCATCGGCCTCCGGCCGTGAAATATTCGCAAAAAACCTGTTTTACACATATTTTTTGGCCCATATGGGGCCAATATGCCTGAGCAGGGTTAAAGAGTTGGACAGAATTGGGGTAGGAGTGTATTGAAAGGCGGGCGCTTACCACTCTCCATAAGGGAGGAGGCATACACTGAGAAAGCTTTGAAGAACTCTGATTATTGTAATAGTGGTAGAAGAGTGAAAGAGATGCAACATTGTGGCGTGTAGAGAGAAATTGTAGGGAACTAGTTAGAGGAAGTGAGTTACTGAGACGAAATGCGTTTGAGTCTACCCTTTCGAGAAGTTTGGTATGGGTGAAACCATGGAGTGTATTACCATCTCCCTGGGTGGAACCTCCCCACACAATTGAAAAATACTCATACTTTGGTGCAATGTGCCCCTATATAGAGCAAAAAGGTGTGTGAGGGAATAGAACCCACGGAGACGGTTTAGCACATCTAACTTCTGGGATTCTGTTTTAGCAAGAATGGTAATATGAATTTTCCAAGAAAGATCAGAAGAAAAAGAAACCAAGAATACTGAAAGAACATGAAGGGTTGATTTGAGCATTGTTGAAGTATAAGGGATAGGCTTGTGGAAGTTCGTGACGGGTAGATAATAAAATGCTACTGCTATGCGATATTAATCAGTCTAGGATATAGCTATATGATTCAAAGGAGTATTAAAAGATATGCCAACCAATCCTCTACCTCAGAATGTAATTAAATTAAACCATTTGAAAATACAGTCGTGAGCATAAATAAGGTTACACCAATTTGAATCTTTGAACCTCTACAGCCAGGTTCATAAGCATTTGGGCTATGATAAAACATCGTATTGTCTTGTGTGGGTTCTATACTGATTCAAATAAGTGCTTCACAAATCTTGCCACCATATAAACCCCTGAACAATATTATCGAGGTTCCATGTTATCTCAACCAGTAGACCATTTCAACCAGTAGCTCTCAACCAGTGCCAAATTAACTCAGACCAACCAAACCAGTGCCAAAATATAGTACTATCCTAACCTAACCTAACCGTATTGGTTGATTTGGTACTGGTTGAGAGCTACTGGTTGAAATGGTCTACTGGTTGAGTTGACCGGTCACCTATTATCGAACCTCCGAAATGTAAATATTAGGTAAACAAAAACAAAATTATGAATTCTAAACCCAATGGACAAATTTTGTGTCCTAGAGTGTACCTTGAATAAACTAAAATGTGTGACCTCTGCTTGAAAGGGTTAAAGCGGTGGTGGTGGCGGTGGTGACGGAGCGTGTTTCCAGCACGAGTGACGAAGACCCATTCCCAGCCGCAGACTCAATGGAAATAGCCAGTAATTTCCACATTGAGCTGCCTCCTTCTCGTCTCCCTCTTATAACTCTTGCACTCATCCTCTTGCTCTCCTCCTACACCTTCTCTTACAAATTACTCTTGCACTTCATCCTCTTACTCTCCTTTCCTCCTACGCCTACTCTTCCTCCTATTCCTTTCTTTCCCTTCTTACTCTTGCACTTCATCTTATCTGCTTTCCTCCTACACCTCCTCTTCCTTCTTACTCTTGCACTTTATCCTCTTACTCATCTTTCCTCCTACACCTCTTCCTTCTAACTCTTGCACTTCATCTTCTTACTCATCTTTCCTCCTAAACCTTCTCTTCCTTCTTACTCTTGCACTTCATCCTCGTACTATCCTTTCCTTCTACACTTTCTCTTCTTTCTTACTCGTGCACCTTCTCTACCTTCCTTCTATTCCTTTATTTCCCTTCTTATTCCTTCTCTTACTGCTCCTCTTCCTCTTTTTCCTCCTACTTATGTTCTTCCCTCTCCCTCTTATCACTACCCTTCTCCTCCTCCCACTTCCTTCCGTCCCTTCTACCACATCCTACTCTGTATTCTGGTGATCTTCCTCTTTCTCCTTTATATTATTCTCCCTCATTCTCATTACTATCATCATAATTTCTTGTTCGCGTTTCTTCTCTCTCCTTTGTGTTTTAGCGGGTTAGAGACGAAGGGGCGAGGCAACATGAGGGCAACGCAACTCTCATCTGCTTGAACACACACACACGCGCACACGCACACACACACGCGCACAGAAGGTCCCGGGTTCGAGACCCGGGCGGGAAGAGACATTTGGGCAAGTCTCCTAACGATGTAGCCTCTGTTCACCTAGCAGTATAAATAAGAACCTGGTATAGGTGGACGAAGTTGTGACGTCCCATCTGGGGTTGGTGATCGGTTACAAGGTGAGATGGGTATCGTACTGGTCAACCTAAGCCTTCGGGTGAGACTGGTACCGTAGTAAGAATGGTACCGTACAGATTAACCCTAAGCCTTCGTTTCCAGATGTCGCCAATTGGCTAAAATACAGACTATACACACATCCACAGCCATTCCAACGATACATAAACACTTAACATGCATTTCACGCAATACATTCCCAGTTAAGGAGGCGCGATAATAATGAGCTTAGCTCGCATTGCGTAGATTCCCCTTGACGAACAAGCAAAGTGAATACACACACACGTTACAGTAAATTAATAATGTAATTGTTAGGGGGGAATTATGATTCAGCTTTACAGTGCTGTTTTGTGTTTCAAGACTTTCGTAAGTTGTAACTCAACCTAGTTCTCATAAATTATTTCAATTAAGAGGGATAATCAAGTCGCCGAAAGTACAAATGTAACGTTTTTCCCAGAAAATCCTTGTTTCCATGCGTGTTCAAAACTACTACAATTGTGGCTGGAAATGTTGTATATATAAGATATAATTGTATTTAAAAAAAAAAATCCATCTTGTCTTTTCATCCATGCTACTTATTATTTTGAATTTTGATAAATTGATAACCTTGCTTTTGTAACAAGACACATCTGTGGTATTTTGGCAATGTGTACTGTGATGATATTTATTTATATAGTTATGTATATATTTATTTATATAGTTATGTATATATTTATTTATATAGTTATGTATATATTTATTTATATAGTTATGTATATATTTATTTATATAGTTATGTATATATTTATTTATATAGTTATGTATATATTTATTTATATAGTTATGTATATATTTATTTATATAGTTATGTATATATTTATTTATATAGTTATGTATATATTTATTTATATAGTTATGTATATATTTATTTATATAGTTATGTATATATTTATTTATATAGTTATGTATATATTTATTCATTTTGGACTGGTAGTCTCAATACATAAGTGGATTTTGTTATTTATATGTTTGTTGTATATAATTATTTTATATTTATTTTATTATTCTTTAAAATAAACGTATTGGGTATCCCAAAGTTCATAAGAGTACACAACAAGTATATTACATTGTTGATACCAGGTAAGTACAGTATACTTGAACTTCGTCGAAATCAAAGACATACTAAGTCACAGGGGTTATATAGATTATTGTAGGACCGCTAAATGTATGCATCTATCTATTTGTATATCTATCTATCTGTGTGTGTCTATCTGTCGTATCTATCTCTCTTCCCTACCTGCGCCTGATTGAGACGTCCGTAACCAAATCAGAATTATATAATCCCAGAATTGAACCGACGCCCAGAATGTATCTCTCGCCTCCCTTTATCCAGTCATTACCTCCCACCGCCTCCACCCTTCCATTGCCGCGTCCCTCATCCCCGTCCCCCTTGATCAACTCTATTACAATCAGTCAGGCTTTTTGTAACCGGATACCTAGACCGGCATTAGTGGCTCACGACTGATGGACTGTACCTTTTTATGTTGTACTCTTGTTGACTTCTAAATCTATCCCAGCCCCCCCCCCCCCCCCCCCCCCTGTACCTATCTCCTTCTTCTAATACCTGCTCATCCCTTGTACCCTTTTCATCATTTAAAATCGGGTGTTTTCCAAATTATCTGCAGATAGCCAAAGTTATTCCGATTTTTAAAAAAGGAGATAAAAGTGTTCCCCAGAATTACAGGCCAATATCTCTACTTCCCATATTTAGTATAATATTTGAAAAACTTGTGGGATCCAGGCTAATAAATTATCTCGAATCACAATCTATATTAACGAAGTGTCAGTTCGGGTTTCGGCCTCGATCTTCTACGGAATGTGCCGTTCATGAGCTAACTAGGGAAATGTATAAAGTTTTAGACACAAAACAATACCAGTTAACGGTTTTCTGTGATCATTCCAAAGCATTTGACACCCTACCTCATGATATTTTACTTAAAAAGTTACATAACTATGGAATACGTGGCCCTGCCCTTAAATGGTTCACTAGTTATCTTAGTCAAAGGAAGCAATTTGTTTTTTATAATAACGTAAGTTCTAAATGTAAATCTATGACGTAGGGTGTTCCACAGGGGTCTGTGCTTGGCCCTGTTTTGTTTATATTATTCATTAACGATATTGTATTCTCAAGTACCAAACTGAAATTTCTTTTATATGCAGATGATACAAACATTTATTTACAAGGCAATAATCTAATGGAACTGGTACACCAAATGAACGAGGAAATAGCTAAGGTTTCAACCTGGATTAAATCAAATGGTCTTACACTTAATTTAAATAAAACTCATTATCTTGTGACTAATTTTACTAGCTATCGATTACCAAATATTGATATTAAAATAAATAACCATGTAATTAATAAAGTTAATGATGTAAAATGTCTTGGTATTACGATAGATGGTGGAATAACATGGAAACCTCATATTAATGACATTACCGTAAAATTATCGAAAATTACTGGCATTCTTTACAAAACTAGAGATTCCTTGAATATTGATAACTTAAAGCTACTTTACCTTTTTTTGGCTTACCCTCATATAATTTACTGTTCTGCTATCTGGGGAGGAGCAAACAAGACTTACCTGGACTCTTTATTCTTGGCACAAAAGAAAATACTTCGTATAATGACTTACCAATCTTATAATGCTCATACAGGTCCAATATTTAAAGAACATGGTTTACTAAATTTATGTGATATTTTGTTTGCTCAGGCAGTGAACTTTGTGTATAAATCTTTAAATGGTCTTGTGTGTTTGGAGGGCGATTTTCATATCATGGTCCATAACTTTAATACCAGAGGAGCCCAGGAGTTGCTACGACTCCCATATTGCAGAACATCACATGCACAACGTTGTCTTAGCTATAGGGGAGCTACATTATGGAACACCCTTAACGAACCATTCAGACATGCTGTTTCTATATTTGTGTTCAACAAATCTATTAAGAAACACCTTTTAGATCAATACTAAAAATAGATGATTTTATGTAAACCAGTCTATTTAATTTCTCCATTAGTAGTGTTCATGTAACTACTGTCATACCTATTCTTAAAGACTACTGAAAATAATGAACTAAGTTGATTCTTGCTGATTCCATGATAAAGCAGGTAATTATACTGTAATGTTTTGTATACCCGGTATATTATATTTTTAATAACCATGTAACCTAGCATTAAATATTTACTTACGTCTATAAGGCTAGCTACATAGAGCTTTTGCTTAGCTAGCTATATATGCCAATCATTCAAATATATGTATTATGATGTATTATTGTATATTATGTATGTACACAATTGCCAAAATCAATCAAAAATCAATCAATCAATCATCCACCCTATGCCCATCTCATCCACCCCCTGCACTCTTCTCATCCCCCCCAGCCCCCCTTGTACCGTTCTCATCCACCCCCTGCCCCCTTTATACCCTTTTCATCCCCCCCCCTGCCCCCCTTGTATCGTTCTCATCCACCCCTGCCCCCTTTATACCCTTTCCTGCCCCCTTGTACCGTTCTCATCCCCCCCCCGCCCCCTTGTATCGTTCTCATCCCACCCCCTGCCCCCCTTGTACCGTTCTCATCCACCCCCTGCCCCCTTTATACCCTTTTCATCCCCCCCCTGCCCCCCTTGTATCGTTCTCATCCACCCCCTGCCCCCCTTGTACCGTTCTCATCCACCCCCTGCCCCCTTTATACCCTTTTCATCCCCCCCCCTGCCCCCCTTGTATCGTTCTCATCCACCCCCTGCCCCCTTTATACCCTTTTCATCCACCCCCTGCCCCCCTTGTATCCTTCTCATCCACCCCTGCCCCCTTGTACCCTTGTACCCTTCTCATCCACCCCTGCCCCCCCCTTCTCATCCACCCCTGCCCCCTTGTACCCTTCTCATCCACCCCCTGCCCCCCCTTGTATATCTCCACCCCTGCCCCCCTTTTCTCATCCACCCCCTGCCCCCTTTATACCCTTCTCATCCCCCCTGCCCCCTTTATACCCTTCTCATCCACCCCTGCCCCCCTTCTCATCCACCCCCGCCCCCCTTTTACCCCTCTTCTCCCCCCCCCCCTGCCCCCCTTGTATCGTTTCTCATCCACCCCCCTGCGCCCCTTGTACGCTTCTCATCCACCCCCTGCCCCCTTTATACCCTTCTCATCCCCCCCCCCTGCCCCCCTTGTACCCTTCGTTCTCATCCCCCACCCCCCAGCCCCCCCCCTTGTACCCGTTCTCATCCCCCCTGCCCCCCTTTATACCCTTCTCATCCCACCCCTGCCCCCCCTTGTACCCGTTCTCATCCACCCCTGCCCCCTTGTACCCCCTTGTACCTTCTCATCCACCCCTGCCCCCTTTATACCCTTTTCATCCCCCCCCTGCCCCCCCTTGTACCCTTCTCATCCACTGCCCCCCTTGTACCCTCTCATCCACCCCCTGCCCCCCTTCTCATCCACCATCCACCCCTGCCCCCCTTGTACCCTTCTCATCCACCCCCTGCCCCATTGTATCCTTCTCATCCAGCCCTGCCCCCTATAGCCTTCTCATCCACCCCCTGCCCCCCTTGTACCCTTCTCATCCACCCCCTACCCCCCTTGTACCCTTCTCATCCACCCCCTGCCCCCCTTGTACCCTTCTCATCCACCACTGCCCCCTTGTACCCTTCTCATCCACCCCCTGCCCCCCTTGTACCCTTCTCATCCACCCCTTGTACCCTCTTCTCATCCACCCCCTGCCCCCTTGTACCCTTCTCATCCACCCCCTGCCCCCCTTGTACCCTTCTCATCCCCCTATACCCATCTCATCCAACCCCTGCCCTCTTCTCATCCCCCCTGTACCCTTCTCATCCACCCCCTGCCCCCTGTATCCTACTCATCCACCCCCTGCCCCCTGTACCCTTCTCTCTTCTCACCTCCCCCCCCCCCCTATACCCTTCTCATCCACCCTTGCCCCTCTGTACCCATCCTATCCTCCCGCTGCCCCCCTCCCCTTAACCTATCACCCTTCCATCCACCCCCCCCCTAAATCCATGTTATATACCCCTGCTTCCCTATGCCCTTCCATCCACCCCTTCACCCCTCAAATCCATGCTATACCCCCACCCCCCCTCCCCTTTAGCCATCGTACCCCCCTCCCCCCCAGTTATGTATTGCGTAAGTCATGATCGTACCCTTTTTTGTAGCATTTCCGTCGGGGGGGGGGGCTTTTGAGTGAGAGATTCACTCTCATGTTGGTGACTCAGACCCGACCACGTGCACCTATTTTTTATTTTTATTTTTGTTTCGTCATCTCACTTATTGTTATTTTGTCTTCTCCACGTTCTATTTATTCTGTTACGCCACGATCTCTTTTATATGTTCCTTTTGTTTTGCTAAATTTTCGACAACTGCTTTCTCAAGGTCCGCGCATTGTATTCATCCAAAATTTCCCATATTTCTTGTGCAATTCCAGTTTTCCTTTTTCAGATGTGTGGATGTGTGTATCTTTAACTGTACGTCGACTTTTACTCTATAACTTTCACACGTTCTCACAATTTATTCTGAAGGTTTATTCCCTCCTTTCACTTTCCTTGGCTTTTATCTTCCCACCCTCCTTCTGTCTTCAATTTGTCTCCCTCGTGATCCCCCTCCTCCTTCTGTTGCACAAGTCTCAAGCAGTGACTACAGACACGTCGATAACAGAGACTGGACAACTGCTGTTTTCTATAAGAACATAAGAACATAAGAACATATATATATTTATTTGTTTATGTATTTATTTATTTGTATTCATAAATAACTATAAACACCAAATTATGTGTAAGTTATTATACCTAATTCCTCAGCTTCGATAGTGGTGATGGAAAATTCCTTCGGAATAGTTTTTCGTGTTTTTGAAGTGTCATGGCGGATTACTGGAGTGCTAATTTTTCGACATTTGGGGCCTGATACCCTTTGCAATTTACTTTAGTAAGAAATCTATCACCTACAAAAATCTACCTTCAATTTAGTGATCAATACAGTTTCGAAATAGTCCTGAAAAGTTGTTAGAAGAAAGTTGCCTGTCAAAAGCTGTCTGCAACAGCGCATGTTATTATGTGTTTATACCAATTTGCATTCGGTGTCTTTGAGATCCCGAATGGCGTCTCGATGACGGGTTATCCCACGTCCCTGTTCCGAAGCCTCCGTAGCTGCAGTGACGTGTGTTTAGCAGTAACCAGTAGCCGACCGCACGCACATCACGAACCTCATTCTGCTTGGACACCCGGACAAAAGGGGTGTTGATGTGGGGGTGTGGTGGTGAGGTGGGTGTGGGTGAGACAGGGATAGGAGAGTGTGAAAGGGTGAGGCTTTGATGAGACTGTGGGAGTGGGAAGGGTAGGTGATTGTGGTATTGATGTTAATTGGGTTTATAGATGTGAAGGTGTGGTGATGAGATGGGCGTGGAGAAGGGGAGTGTTGGGGTGAGACGGGGGGAGAGAGTGATGGGGTGAGACGAACGTGGGGAAGAGAGCGATGAGGTGAAACGAGGTGGGAGAGAGAGTGATGGGGTTGTGGGGAGAGAGTGATTGCATGATACAAGGATGGGAGAAAGATGGGGGTAAGAGAGGGAAGGGGGTGAGATGGGGGTGGTGGGAGAGGGTGAAGGTGTGAAGCATTGATTGGGCTGTGAGTATGGAAGGGGTAATGATTGGGGATAGAGATGTGACGGAACGAGGGAGGGAGAGAATGATGAGGTGAGGGCGTGAGGAGGGGTGAGAGTGATGGGGTGAAGCATTGATTGGGGGGGGGGGGTGATGGAAGAGGGAGTGGTAATAGTCATGTCGGTGTAGTGATTGAAGATTGATATGTGAGGAGATGGATTAACAGTGGTGGCAATTATCGACGAGGTGTGGGTGTGGGGGGTGGGGGTGGGAAGGATAGATTAATTTGGTGTTAGTATTGTCTGGGGATAGCGTTAGGGTGGGGTGGGAGGAGGGGATGAAACAAAGGTTATTAAGAGTGATGGGGTGATGGGGGAGGGAGAGAGTGTAATGAGTGTTGCATTGATTGGCGAGGAGGTGATAATGATGTGTGGGTATGTGTGTGCGTGTGTTGATTGAAGATAGAGACATGGTGGGGCGGTGTACACATAAGGTGTGGAGGAGGGAAGGTAAGGTGATTGGGGATCTGAACTGGGGTGGTGGGTGAGGAAGGGCTGGGATAGTGAAGCTGTGGGTGCAGGGCGGGGAAGTATTAATGGTGTGGGGTTTATTTTAAGACATATCGCTTCATTTCCTTGTCAATTTTAAGACCTTGCGTGCCATTTAGGTGTCGATTTTTCCTGGTGAGCGATAGCGAGCCTGGAATTTAGAAGGAATCGGCTGGGGCATTTGTATTCCGATTTTATTTTACAAATGATTTGTTCTAAGGGGGTGGGGGGGGGGGGTCTTGAGTGTATTTGTTTAAGCTTGATGGAGGTCTAGGGACAAAACTAAAACAAATAAAATAATAATAAATTAATAATAATAATAATAATAATAATAAGAACAATAATATATGAATAAACAAATGAACAATACATTCAATACCCTCCCTTAAGGTATACATAAAGGTAAAGTTGTCGTTGTCAAAGCATACACCCGACTCTTGAACCCTACTTTAAAGCCGGTATCACACGAGAGCTATTATAGTCAACATTCGATGATCACCATTTTTCTGGCAACATTTCTGGTTTATTTTGCTCTGGTATAGGATGATAGATGAATTTAGGTGACATAACTATTTTAAATGATCACCTCATAAGCTGCCAGACCAGTGTTGAGGATAAATGTTGAGTGAAAAAAGCGCTCGTGTGATACCGGCTTAACAGTTGACCTTGACAACGCCGTGCACAGATGACCCGAGTTAAGGGGGGGGGGGGGTAGGCGTACTTATTGGATTATTTATTTATCCTTTTATTAGTTTTTTCGTTTCATCTCTAGACCCCCAGCAACCTTAAAACAAACACAAAACACACACACACACACATCCCCAAGAACCCCTATATTACAGGCTTCTATCACTCGCCAGTAAAATAATCGACACCATAATTACACGAACGTTATTTATATTGAAAAATAAATTGAACGAAAGATTTTAAAATCGCCAAAGTAATATAACAAGCGTCTTAAAATCTCAATACTAATGGGGCTAAACATGAGGGAGTAGGGGGGGGGGGGGGTCCGGAAAAAGCGACCAGCTCTCCTTAACCCATCTTAAGCTGGATAAAGGTGAAGGGTTGTGATGAAAAACAAACATCAAGGTTACTGGTTGTTTTTATCACGAGATGTTTGAGGTGTGTGTGTGTGTATGTCTGTTTGTCTGTGTGTGTATCTGTGTGTGTATGTGTACGTGTATGTGTGTGTGTGCATGTATGTGTGTGTGCGTGTATGTGTGTGTATGTGAGCGAGAGTGTGTGTATGTGTATGTGTATGTGTGTGATTGCATGTGTTTGTGTGCTTACCTGTTAATTAATCACGAAACAAAAAATACGATGGTAGTACATGTACAAAAATAATTACAACAAAGATTACGTTTGTCAATGTTCCCTCCAATAGGATAAATTATGTAAAACACACACACACACACACACACACACACACACACACACACACACACACACACACACACACACACACACTAAAACAAAACTGCTTCTGGTGGCTTGCGAATTTCTGCCACCGTGCGTTAATCATAATATATTAAACAATAATACCTACAGTTAGTCTTTACAGTATTATGTGGCTAATTAAGTGAAGTTCCCAATATTAAGGACCTAGACTATAATAACCCTTTGCCATTAAACCAACAACTTTTTAAATGCCTGCTAATGGTCACGAGGCAGCCTTGTATGTGTAGGAATGCCAACTTTAAAGAGGGGAGTGCTTGTTTTGGGGTCTATGTATATATTTATTAATGTTTTTTTTTAGTTCTTCTCTAGACCTCCATCAAGCTTCAAAAAAAGAAAAATCCTAGACCCCCTTTCAAGATAATTGTGTAAATTTTTCTGTAGAAAAATATTCCGGCCGAAGGCCGATTACTTCGAAAATTACAGGCTCGCTAGCGCTCGCCAGGAAAATGTCGACACCTAAATGGCACGAAAGGTCTTGATATTTACAAAGAAATGGGGCGAAAGGGCTCAACATCGCCAAACTAATGGAACGAACGTCTTCAAATCTCAAATCTATTATGCTAAACATGAGGGAGAAGGTGGTCACAAAAAAATGACTACCTCCCCCGGAAGGATACAAAATATGGTGAAAATTCGACTGTAGTCACCTGAGCACGATGGTCAATTATTATATATTATATCATATTTTAACTTTGTGACTAGTTTTTCCTGTGATCGTTAATGACAAGTTGGTAAGGTCAAGAACATTAATAACGAGACAACACAATGCTTTATAATAGCACAGATGCTCCAGAACTTTACTTTAAAGATTCACATTATTCAAAATACAGCTCATGATTACATATTATATCAAACGATTGGAAGGCTTAAAGAAACTATGAGTTACATTCAAGAAGACTACTCTTTTTAATTATGTGTTTTTACATTTATTTATTTTTTATCACTGATGATGACATCCAGGAAGTCAATGAAAATAACATGTTGTTTGCTGCCTCACTGGTCATTTTGTTCCTCTTAAGATTGTACATGCGAAAACGATAGTACCATTAATTCATGGTCCTTTAAAACAAATATATATATATATATATATATATATATATATATACGTGTGTGTGTTCGTGTTCTCATTATTATTATATATTCTCATCTTCATTAAAATAATCTAAATTGCCTACAGTACAGTGTTTGAATGTTTGACTATTTCGATTAATTGGAGTTAGTAGCTGTGTCTTGATGCCTTGCTTATCTTTCTATCTATTGCCCCTTGTTAAAAGTTCAGCTAATGGTAATCTGTATGCCTTTTGGTTTGCTGTAGCCATAATGTATTTATCAGTGAATGTATTATACAGTATAGTAATTTGTTTTGTTTGTATATGCATACCATTATATACTGTATAGTAGAATATACTAAATAATACAGGATTACATTATTGTGCCTGTATAATTATCTTTAAGGCACAATGCTCTGGAATTGGTAAAATATAAATGACCGAAAACTGATATTCGAAGAAAACAGGTTCCGAAACCTGGCCGTCCTCGAGAAGTCAAAATTTGTCCACAGGAATTCACAAGTGTCTATAAAGTTAATAGAATCTCAAGGACACACATTTTCTCACGGATCTTCTATTTTCCCTCAAACATATAAATTCTTTAAAAATCCAAGATTTACTGAACACATTTTTTTTTTTTTTAATAAGAATATATATTTTAGTTTAATCGTGCATATAAGTAGCTTTTTTATCGTATGCCTTTAGATATTTCAAAAGAATCTGAGTAACTGAACACTAAGTATTCATAAAATGAAGATTATTATACATTTCACACACACACATACACTCACTCTCTCTCTCTCTCTCCTCTCTCTCTCTCTCTCTCTCTCTCTCTCTCTCTCTCTCTCTCTCTCTCTCTCTCTCTCTCTCTCTCTCTCTCTCTCTCTATCTAAATATATATATATATATATATATATATATCATGCAGCTATGTGTATGTACTGGACAGTGTGTGTGTGTGTGTGTGTGTGTGTGTGTGTGTGTGTGTGTGTGTGTGTGTGTGTGTGTGTGTGTGTGTGTGTGTGTCAATCTGAACCCTGAAAATGTAATGAACCTTGGCACCTTCAGACGATGTTCTCATGGCCTTGAAGCCTCTAGACGGGTTTTTATTTAATATAATTTTTGTTGGTACCATAGTCAGAATTGTAGGTCTCTCTCTCTCTCTCTCTCTCTCTCTCTCTCTCTCTCTCTCTCTCTCTCTCTCTCTCTCTCTCAATATTATAGGACATTAGATTCGCACTCTCCCTCAATATTAATAATAATAATAATTGTAATATTTCGGGAGAGCCGGCACATGAGAATCGTTTCTTTATGGTCATGTTCTCGATTTTGTTCTTCATGCTTCAATTTCACGCACATTTGATAAACGATTTTTGATAACTGATATACTGTATGTGGTGAAAGTTGTTAGTCCGAAGGTGTTTTTTCTTTATACTTTTCGATAAATGTTTTTACGTTTTTAGTTTGAATGTTTTTGTTCTGTTCTCTCCGATTGTATATATATATATATATATATATATATATATATATATATATATATATATATATATATATATATATTGTGAGTTTTCATCTGTATATCTACATTTGAGATTATTTGTTAACTTTACTTGCCATAAAAATTGCTAATATCCTTAAGATGTAAAATATAGATATACTGTACAATATTTACATTAGATTTGTTATTTGTTATTTGAATGGAAGCTTAAGTCTCTCGGGCCATGTGATGTGGTGGGATTGTGGACACAATATACAGGATAGGGTTAGAGGGTTTTACTTCTCCTACTCTTAAGGGGGCCCACCTCGCTTTTTGTATCTTTCTTGCCCTCTCTTTTTGGCTTGTATCCATTCGGCCCCATTCAGCCTACTGTTTTAAGACGTTTACCCCCATCCAGGTGTCAATATTTTCCTGGCGAGCGGTAGCGAGCCAGCATATATATATATTTTGTTTTGGCAGCAAGCTAAATTTGTATATTTTTCGATAGGAAAATGTCTCCGGCGAAGCCGGATTTCTCCATACAATGCTGGCTCGCTATCGCTCGCCAGGAAAAAATCGACACCTGGATGGGGATAAGCGTCTTAAAACAGTTGGCTGAATGGGGCCGAATGGATACAAGCCAGGGAAAGAGAGAAAATGAGAGAAAGATAAAAGAAAAGTTGGTGACCCAAAGGATTGTGTCATTGCTTTTTCTTCTTCCTGGCAGTCATTCCGGTATCCATAAACCAATTAATCAGTGTATATAGCTATTTCAAGTTCCAAACGTCATTATTTGTTGGTTTAAGGGGGGATCGTTAGTATTTTGGACCCCCCTTCGCCCTCATGTTTAGTCCTATTAGTTTTCAGAGATAATTAGACGTTTGTCCCATTATTTTTTTTTTCAATTTTGAGGCCTTTCGCCCCATTTCTTTGTCAATATTAAGACCTTTCCTGCCATTTTGGTGTCGATTTTTTCCTGGCGAGCGATAGCGAGCCTGTAATTTTAGGAGAAACTGGCCTTCGGCCGTGACATTTTTCTACCGAAAAATGTACAAATCTATCTTGAAAGAGGGTCTAGGGGGTATTTTTTTAAAGCTTGATGGAGGTCTAGCGAGGAAACTAAACAATAAATATATACATAGTATTATATAGACCAAAATATATACATAGATATATAGACCAAAATATATACATAGATATATAGACCAAAATATATACATAGATATATAGACCAAAATATATACATAGATATATAGACCAAAATATATACATAGATATGTAGACCAACAAATATATACATAGTATTATATAGACCAACAAATAACCAGTACTCCATTAACTCGTAAAGTATATCGATCCTTTATCACCAACCTACCTCTGCTCCCACACCATTTAACCAAATTTGAGACACGGGTTCTTCTGAGAGTGTCTCTTTTAAGGGGAGGTCTCCACTTGAGGGATTTTTTTCTTGACCCCTTTCTCCCTCATGTTTAGCCCCATTGCTTTTGAGATTTTAAGACGTTTGCCCCATTAGTTTAGCGATTTTAAGAACTTTCACCCCATATTAAGACCTTTCGTGCCATTCAGGTGTCGATTTTATCCTGACGAGCGATAGCGAGCCTGTAATTTAAGAGGAACCGGCCTTCGGCCGGGACATTTTTCTACCGAAAAATGTACAAATATATCTTGAAAGGGACTCAAGGGGGTGTAATTTTAAGCTTGATGGAGGTCTAGGGAACAAACTAAATACCTCCCCTTAACCCTTTCAGGATACTGGACGCGTTTCTTACTCTTGTGCTGGCTGTTAGTAGACCATTGTGTTCAGTTTTGGAATGAACAACAGTGGGAGTTAGATGTTTCATCGATATGGGCTAACCTGAGTAAAATCGTCTTATGTTAGCCAGAAATAAATTTAAAAAGCGTCCTCGCAGACTGAAGAGGGTAAATTAGAACTAGCGTCTGTAGATATTATGGTTAGTGTAGTGTCAGTCAAAAATATTGTTTTCCGCCTAGCTATCACGCACAGTCTAGTATAATTTGACATTTTTAGAGTTGCTGTAAATCTATATTGGCGTGATGATTTTGTAGGTAATTTGGTAATCATGTTATCATTTGTTAGTATTGTTTTTGTAGGTAATTTGGTAATTATGTTATCATTTGTTAGTATTGGTTTTATGAGGTGTTGATAACTTATTGCTGGTTACTTATTGCTGGTAATAAATAGGAATTAATGGAGAATGAGTGAAAACGCGGTCGTTTGGGAGAGGCGGTTGGGCGCCAGTTGGACTAGATACTGTAATAGTCAGTCAGGTGACTTGCCCAGGGAGCCGGTATACTGTATAATAAAATTATATATAAGGGTACGCCAGGATGCGTGGTTGGCGAGCACTGTGGTGTGCTCCGCTGCATGACTGCCTTCTGAGACCGGAACTTCTCCGGGAGTTCGGGGGCCGGGGGAGTGCTGGAGTGCCCTTAGTGGTCCCTGGTCTCTGGGGTTTCTCCTGGGTGACCTAGATGTGTGTGAATTTGTGTTTTGTTTTGTGTTTTTTCTTGTGTTGTGTGGTGTTGTCCCTGTCTGGGCTCTGTCTCGAGTCGGCCACAACCCAGCTAAAAAAATATATATATTATATAAATAAAGACAAACAAAATGGGGTATGTGCCTGAGTATATAGATAGATAGATAGATTGCTGGTTACTTTAGCGTCGGAGGAAGTTCCAGTTAAGTGATCCATTTGTAATTAACATAATTGATGGTAGTGGTGGTGTGATTGCTATTATCCGTTGTTATTGATGAGAGAGAAGATATCTCTAAATACCATGGTGCTTTAGTTGTTGTTGTTGTTGTTATTGTTATATTATTGTGATTGATACGGATAGGTATGTATACTCTTTTATGATGTTTTATTTGTCCTTTGTGCACGAAGGAAACAAATTGTTGGCTGCCTGTAACGAGTGTCTCCCCCAAAGCCAAAAGAGTGACAGGGAGCGAAATTCAAGGGACGTTGCTGATGTTGTAAGATCAGTTGTTAATAGTTAGTGTTGTTGATAAAAGTTATTGTTGATGGTACGTTGATAGTGATGAGAAAGAAGGTATCGCTAAAGGGGCCTTCACACAGTCAGGAGTGCGAGCAAGTGGGAGTCTAACAGGAGTCACTTGGAGTCGCTAGAGTCACTAGGAGTCATCGATTTTCACCGCGAGCGAGTGGGAGTCTAACATAAGTCGCTAGGAGTCGCTAGAGTCACTAGGAGTCATCGATTTTCACCGTGAATAGGCCCGCGAGTCCGAATTGTCCCCTACTCCTACTGACTCTAGCTCGCACTCCTGACTGTGTGATGTACCCTTTATACCATGATACTGCTGTTGTATTTTTGTTTTTGTTTTTTTCATTGTTTTGATTGATGGATATAAATGTGTGTACTCTTGTATAATGATGGTGTTGCTGTTGCATTTAGAGTGGATGTTAATAGTTAGTGGTGGTTAGTTATTCGTTATTTGTTAGTTAGTTATTCGTTGTTGATGCTATCATTGTGGTTGTTGTTGTTGCTATACCCTTTTCCAAATAAGTAGGCCACTACTCTTGACCATTAAGGGAGCCCACCTCGCTTTTTTCTTTTTCTCTCCCTCTCCCTTTGGCTGGTATCTATTCGGCCCCATTCAGCCTACTGTTTTAAGACGTTTACCCCCATCCAGGTGTCAATATTTTCCAGGCGAGCGGTAGTGAGCCAGCATATATATTTTTTGTTTTGACAGCAAGCTAAATTTGTACATTTTTCGATAGAAAAATGTGTCCGGCGAAGCCGGATTTCTCAATACAATGCTGGCTCGCTATCGCACGCCAGGAATAAATCGACACCTGGATGGGGATAAACGTTTTAAAACAGTTAGCTGAATGGGGCCGAATAGATACAAGCCAGGGAAAGAGAGAAAAGGAGAGAAAGATAAAAAATAAAAAACGGTGATCCCCTCTATAACTCACAAAAGACGAGAGTACTTGAACTAATATGTCTACCATTTGGGAAGGGTCAGCCAGGGAAGAGGTGTGGAAATGTACAGCCCTTTTTGAGTTACAAAGGTTATATGGGCCACGACTTCTGCCCCACCTACTCGGAACAGGGTATAGTCAGTGATGCGCTAAATATTATGTTTAGGGATGTTGAAGGTAAGGATATTTTGGGTGGTGGTGGCATAGGTATTAATTAATATTATTATTATTATTATTATTATTATTATTATTATTTTTTTTTATTTTTTTTTTATTTTTTTTGTTACCACTTCATGTTTAGCCCAATTAGTTATGAAATTGTAAGACGTTCCCCCATTAGTTTGACGTTTTTAAGACCTTTCGCCGTATCTAGGTGTCGTTTTTTTTCCTGGCGAGCCTGTAATTTAAGGGGAATCGGCCTTCGGCCGGGACATTTTTCTATCGAAAAATTTACAGATTTATCTCGAAGGGGGGTCTCGGGGGTATTTGTTAAGCTTGATAGAGGTCTAAGGAGAAAACGAAAACAAATATATGTATCGGTGATAAAATCAAACAAACAAATATGTAATATAACGTTCCATTAACCCTTTCAGACGATGAGGCCATTTCCGTTTCATTTTGGCTATTACAAGACGATTTTATTCAGTTTAGGAAGCCCCCGAGGAATCAAAAGGGTAAATTCTATCTCGATTAACACTTTGGCTACCACAGATCAATACTAAGCTGGATAAAGCTGGATAATGATGCCTAGCATATAAGGGAAGAACACGGCATACTTTCTGTTTTAGCTACATTTAGAGGATTTTATGAAGCTTAGGAAGGATATATGATAGCTAAAAGGATTAATGGAGATAGTCTGTAGCCTTTTAATGGGTAAAGGTCCTTCCTAAGCTGACTGAAATATAGTCTGTAGCCTTTTAATGGGTAAAGGTCCTTCCTAAGCTGACTGAAATATAGTCTGTAGCCTTTTAATGGGTAAAGGTCCTAAGCTGACTGAAATATAGTCTGTAGCCTTTTAATGGGTAAAGGTCCTTCTAGTCTGTAGCCTTTTAATGGGTAAAGGTCCTTCCTAAGCTGACTGAAATATAGTCTGTAGCCTTTTAATTGGTAAAGGTCCTTCCTAAGCTGACTGAAATATAGTCTGTGGCCTCTTAATGGGTAAAGGTCCTTCCTAAGCTGACTGAAATATTCCAATAGTTGCCAGAACATAATGAAAAGGACGTCGCCGGTTCCGAGTGGGTTAACCCTCTGAGGATCGATGACGCACTTCTTTTCTGTTTGCTGGCTATCATTAGACGATTTTATTCAGATTAGGAAGGGTATATGAAAGTCAGAGGGTTGATTGAGATAATTTTTACCCTTTGCTTTCCCACAGATCCTTCCTAAGCTGTATATAATTGTCTAATATTAGCCATACTATACTGGTAAAACGCGTCAGATCCTCAATGGGTAAATATAGGTCATGTTGTTATAAGTCGGTGTATTTCCAGCTGATGGCAAATTTAATCCTTTAGTAGCTGATTTATCGATATTTAGTGAAAGCATATGACACTACTATGTATCTGCTTCATCATAATTATGACACTACTATGTATCTGCTTCATCATAATTATGACACTACTATGTATCTGCTTCATCATAATTATGACACTACTATGTATCTGCTTCATCATAATTATGACACTACTATGTATCTGCTTCATCATAATTATGACACTACTATGTATCTGCTTCATCATAATTATAGCCAAGTGTTTTATAATCAGCAACATAATTAGCTACAGAATCTTCGTAATAGCCAAGTAATTAAGATGAAGATATGGCAATTTACCATCAGCTGGAAACATATAGACTATAGTTATCATTATCTTGAAGGTTTGGTCTTGCCTGATCACCTGGACCGGATGAACTCCTCCTCCTCCTTTTGTTGCTTGTATTTCCTTTGTTCTCTACCAAATAGTTACTGTGATTAGTTAGTCAGCTTAGCAGTGTTGATATCCAAACTACCCCGTAGGGATCAATAGGTCTGTTGCAGTTTGTAAGTCCTTTGTATTCCTTTGTATTCCTCATTCTTCTCCCCGTCCTCCTCCCCCTCCTTCTTCTCCTCCTCTTCCTCTTCCTCCCCCCCCCCCCTTTCCCCCTAAAACACAACTCATGACTTCCTCTTGTCGTAAACCCAAAGTTTGTTACAATTTGTCCATTTGTGCACGCTTTTCATTGCGTTTATTATTTTTTGTCTTCCAAAGGCTACCTCCCCGCCCCCCTCCATCTCTCTCTCTCTCTCTGTCTTAGTGGTGGGTGGGGAGAGAGTCTTCTATTTTGCTATCCTTACCTTCCACTTTATAGCAAATTCTATGTTAGCATTAAATCCGGACTGCCTAATAGGGACCGCATGGTCTGTGCAGTCTTTGTATCTATGTAACTCTCTCTCTCTCTCTCTCTCTCTCTCTCTCTCTCTCTCTCTCTCTCTCTCTCTCTCTCTCTCTCTCTCTCTCTCTCTCTCATTGTTCATTTCGGCCTTAGAATTACCATCATTAGTATCATTACAATTTCATTTTCTCATTTAAATTCTTGTGGTATTCGGCGTCTCACTCGTTTTTCGGACCTGTGGGAGAATCACAGATTTGTTATATGCTGTCTATATATTTTGTGGAGACGTGAAAAGTTATTACTTAATTTAATGGTACGCTTGACTGGAGCGGGAAGCAGCGGTCGTTTTTATGTGTTGCGCACTGATAGTTATTACGTGTATTATTATTATTATTATTATTATTATTATTATTAATATTATTATTTATATTTTTATTATTATTAATATTATTATTATTATCATTTTTATTATTATTGTTGTTGTTGTTGTTGTTGTTGTTATTATCATTGCTATTACTATAAGCTGAACGTTTCCAAATACATTAACCTATTAACTTAAATGCGTTATATTATCCCATGACTACAAACGAAATAAATATAATTCCGAACATAATCACCTGTTGGTTACCTTACTAACTGGTTGTTATAACAGTACGTGTCCAGGGTTTGACTCGTATTGCTATTTGCTAGACACATTTTTCATTGTCCGTGGTAATTAATGTAGTTTTGCCGTATTCCAGTTAATATGATATGTTAGTTGTAATTGCAATGAGGAGTAGTGGGACAATATTACATTACTCTCATTGCATTTTTTTTGTTTATCTTTATTAATTTTTGCAACTACAGTATACCCTATTTTTTCCAGCCGATGGTAAATTGAATCCCTTATTAGCTGATTTATCGATACTTAATGGAAATATATGAAACTACTATGGCTGTGTGCCGCAATAATGCCAAGTTTTCTTAATTAACATCATATTTCGCTACAAAATCCACCTTATACTGTAGATAACAAAGATAGAAACATGACAATTTATCCTCAGCTGGAATAAAATAGACTTATTGTGTATCATAATGACAGGCTAGGTATACGGCGACCCAATAGTAATTACCAGCGACAATGATGGGGTTTGTTTAAGGGGGATCATTTTTTTTTTTTTTTTTTTTTATCTTTCTCCCCTTTTCTCTCTTTCCTTGGCTTGTATCATTCGGCCCCATTCAGCCAACGGTTTTAAGACGTTTATCCCCATCCAGGTGTCGATTTTTTCCTGGCGAGCGATAGCGAGCCAGCATTGTATGGAGAAATCCGGCTTCGCCGGAGAAATTTTTCTATCGAAAAATTTAAAAATTTAGCTTGCTGTCAAAACAAAAATACATATATGATGGCTCGCTATCGCTCGCCAGGAAAATATTGACACCTGGATGTGGGTAAAAGTCTTAAAACAGTAGGCTGAATGGGGCCGAATGGATACAAGCCAAAGAGAGAGGGAGAGAAAGAGAAACAAAGCGAGGTGGGCCCTCTTAAGACTATGGAGCAAAATGTAAACTATGGTATTGTCTCGCATGGGTTCAATATTGGTTCTTGGATTAGGTTCCCATTGGTCGTTCACGCTTAACCCTTTCAAGATACGATTACGTTTTTTTTTTTTTTTTTTTTTTTTTTATTCTGGCAATTATTAGACGCTTTGATTCAGATTGGGAAGGGTATATGGAGGTCAGAGGGTAAATTGAAATAGTCTTTACCCATTTACTCCCCACGGATCCTTCGTAAACTGCATAAATTCGTCTAATGATAGTCAGAATATACCGTACTCAAAATGCGTCATAATTTTCAAATGGTTAATAAAATAGTAAAAAGGTTGGAGGTTAGGGGGGGGGGGGTATATACCCCATCGACCCACTACTGAAGAGAAAGGAGAAAATCTACGAGAAGAAGAGTTAAATATGCGTTGCTAATCACCAATGGCCTCCTCCGAACCCTGTCGTTCACCCAGTCACTCCAAACCCTTCTCCTTCCTAGTCTCTCTCCTCCCTTACAACTTGTTCGGTTGATGCAGAACAAGAAGAAGAAGAAAAAGAAGAAGAAGAACAACAATAACAACAACAACAAGAGTGGGACAAGCGGTAATAAGCCTCACGTAAAACAAATGAGAGGATGGGGGGGGGGTAGTCTTTTTGTTTTTTTTTTTTTTTTGTTAAGAGACAATGAACGGAGGAAGGAAACACACAGATAAAACAAAAAGGTCCATGTGCCTAAAGGCATCCTCCATTCATAAAATGTTTGTAACAACTGGATTTAAACATTTGTAGATTGTAAGTTTGTGGAAAGCAATTCGAGGGAAGTGAATTCCAAAGAGTAGTAGCTCTGGGGATAAATGAATTCTGATAAGCAGAAGTTCTGCATTGTGGAGGAGAAAGTGTAAATTGGTGATAGGTCGAAAATATGGATAAAAGCAAGATCAATACAAAAGCATAAACATGAAATATGAGAAAGGAAACTCGAGAAGAACAAAGCATGAGACTAGAGAAGGGGTAAAGGCAGGACTAGGGAAGGGTCAATGCAACAGTGAATGCAATATCTGAAAGAGTAAAACACTTATGCAAAATTTAGGAAAGAAGAACTCAGGAAAGCATGAAAACTGAGTGTATGAGAAATATAGAGAGGGATAGGGGATGCAAACATATTGGCTGATGACTCGACAATCTACTCGAGATAAAATACAAATAACATCAAATAAGAGAAAATACACCCAAAAGAAGAATACAACTACAGGTGTGTGAGAGACTTAACCCGTTCAATACCGGTGCCGTCCTTTTAACTTTATTCTGGCTGTTATTAGAAGATTGTATTCAGATTACAGAAGGCCCTCCTGTAATTAACAGGGTTCAAACTATCTCACTTAACCATTTTTACTACCACAGATCCTTCTTAAGCTGCACAAAATCGTCTAAATCTATCTATCTATCTATTGCCTGACGCCGTGATCCCCGAAGGGGTGGCCACGAACGAACCGCCCCCATGTACCTCTGTCCCCAGTCAGTCGACGCCCCTCCCCCCAACCAGCACCGCCTTCGTTCATGTAGTTCCTCACTCCATCCTTCCACCTCATATTCGGTCTACCTCTCCCCCTCTGTCCCTCCACCTCGCTCTCGTACACCCTCTTAGTCATTCTCTCGCTTTCCATACGTTCCATATGGCCGAACCATCTCAAGTTGTTCCTTTTCACACTTTCCAGCACATCTACCTCCACACCACACCTCCTTCTTACTTCCTCATTAGTCTGTCTATCCCTCCATGTAACTCCGCACGCACTCCTTAAGTAATTCATTTCCACTGCTCTCACTCTTGGTCTGAGTCTCTCAACCAACGTCCATGCTTCGCTTCCGTAAGTCAGTGTCGGGATTACCACACTGTCATGCAAGGACTTCTTCACTTCCATACTGACCACCCTATTTCTTGTTACTGCTTTTAGCGTTCCTACAACCCTCTTCCCCTGTTGTACCCTCTCCCGCACCTCTTCATCCATAGTCCCATCTTTACTCAACACACTGCCCAGATACTTAAAAGAGTTGACGATCTCCATAGCCTGACCGTTCAGCTTCACCTCACACTCAGTGACTTCACCCCTTTCGAAGACCATAACCTTGCTCTTCCCCGTATTTACCTTCAAATTCCGTTTTTTCGCACTCTGTTCCAAACTCATTTACCAGACCCTGCAACTCCCATTCATTATCACTCATCAGAAACTGTATCATCCGCAAACAGCAGTATAGGTAGCTTCCACTCAATTCCCTCCCTTTTCAGCGATACACCAACATCCACTGCTCTTGATAGTATTTCTTTCATAAACTCCATCCATATATACAGTAAACAACCACGGGGACATCACACACCCCTGTTTCAAACCAACATTCAGGTCAAAGAACTCGCTCTGCTCACTCTCCACACGTACTGCCGCCTTTGCACCCTCATACATGCTCTTCACTGCTTTCAGCAACTTGCCCTCTACTCCGTATATTCTAAGTACTTTCCACAAACCTTCTCTATCCACTCTGTCATAGGCCTTCTCCAAGTCCATAAAGGCAACATACACCTTTTGTTTCTTCTCCAGATACTTCTCCACAACACAATTCAGGGTAAAAATCTGATCTACACATCCTCTTCCCTTCCTAAAACCTCCCTGCTCGTCGCCTATCCATTTCTCCGTTCTCACTCTCACTCTCTCAATCACTACCCTACTGTATACCTTCCCTACTACGCTTAGAAGACATATTCCTCGGTGGTTACCACACACTCCTCTTTCCCCTTTGCCCTTATATAGGGGGACTATTATGCCAGTCTTCCAGTCATCGGGTGCACTCCCCTTCTCCCATGCTAGTTTGCACATTTTCCATACCCATTCTATCACTATCTCACCACCATACCTCAACATTTCCCCACACACTCCATCTGTTCCTGGTGCTTTCCCCAATTTCACTCTTTTCATGGCTTCCGACACTTCTGACCTCCTGATCCCCACCTCCTCCTCCACTACTTCTCTTCTTCTCCCTCCCATACCATATCCAGCTATGTTTGCTGGCTCTTCATTCCTTTCATTTAGCAACTCACTGAAGTACTCCCTCCATCTTTCGACTCTCTCTTGCTTCTCGGCTAGCATTCTCCCATTCTTATCTTTCACACCCTTACTGTTTCCCTTGCTACCTTCCCTAACTTTCTTGACTTCTTTCCAGAACAGTTTCTTACTCTCCCTCCATTTTACACTCAGATTCCTTCCAAATTCCTCATCTACTCTTCTCTTACTTTCCTTCACTACTCTCTTCACCACCCTCTTACTCTCCACGTACCTCGCTCGTTTCTGTCTCTCGGAATCTTCATTCCCTCTACTACCCAACCACTCTCTATATGCTTTCTTCTTTTCTTCCACAGCTATTCTTACCTCTTCTGTCCACCATGCTGTACCTTTCACTCCCCTCCCTCTTCTCCTCACTCCACACACCTCCTCACATGCTGCACAGATCTCATCCTTAAACACCTTGCTCGTCTCTTCCACTTCCTCCATAACTTCCAGGTCGAACCCACCTAGTCGTCTTTCCACTGCTCTCCTGTACTCCTCCCTGACTTCCTCCTCCTGCAACCTCTCCACCCTCCTCACCATTCCACCCTCCTCTCGCCTCCCTCCCGCTCTCCTCACCCACTTCTTTTGTATCCTAACCTTAGCTACCACTACATAATGATCAGACAGACCCCCTCCAATACCCCTATACACCCTAGCATCCATCACAGATTTCTTCATTCGTTCATCCACACATACATAATCAATCAATGACTTTCGTTCCACCACTGTCTTATCCTTCATCGTCAACATCCGTTTCCACGTGTACCTGTGGATCATTCTGTGTCGGAAGAAGGTGTTGGCTATCCACAGCCTCCTCCCCACACATACGTCCACAAGTGCACTACCATTCCCATTCACCTCTGATGGTACCCCCCACCCTCCCACCACTCCCTCAACTTTCCTATCACCCACCTTACCATTCATATCCCCAATCAGAAATATTCTTTCGTTCTTGTCAAACTTCTCCAGGCACGCCTCCACATTCATCCAGAACTCCTCTTTCTTTCTTTCAAGTATATCCTCTGTCGGGGCATACACGCATACAATCACCCACGTTTGTATTCCTACTTTCATTCTCACCCACACAATCCTTGAACCCACAGACCCATACTCTCTTACACATTCCTTCCATTTGCTACTTACAAACAAACATGCACCTTCTCTCGCTGTTCCTTCACTCACTCCAGCACACACACCCATTCCACACTCCCACTCTCTCACATCTGAACCTTTCCATTTGGTCTCTGTCATTCCACATACATCCAGCCTGGCATTCACTAACACTTCCAGAACCTCTCTCTCTTTTGTGCCATCATTCATGCCACTAACATTCCATGTAGCCATTCTCAGAATGTCCGAAGGCATGTCCTTAGTCAGTCGTGGTTCGTCAACGTTGGTTCCGTCCGCATCCGAGGCTGTTCGTTCGTTTTTCTTTGCTTAGATATTTTTTCCGGGTGGGGGTCGCAAGCCCACCGACCCAACCTCTTTAGTCGCCTCTTACGACACGCAGAAGGCACGTGGGGCATATTCTATTCCCTAACCCCCAGGGGGGTACAAATAACATCAAATAAGAGAAAATACACCCAAAAGAAGAATACAACTACAGGTGTGTGAGAGACTTAACCCGTTCAATACCGGTGCCGTCCTTTTAACTTTATTCTGGCTGTTATTAGAAGATTGTATTCAGATTACAGAAGGCCCTCCTGTAATTAACAGGGTTCAAACTATCTCACTTAACCATTTTTACTACCACAGATCCTTCTTAAGCTGCACAAAATCGTCTAAATATAGCTAAAATATAATTAATAAGACGTCACCAGTACAGAATGAGTTAATTAAAAAGAGGGGTAGGGCTAGACCACCAAGACCAATTGAATACCAAAAAAAAAATGTTTATTACAGTAGTCTTGGTGGTCTGGGGTAGGGGCGGGGGAGGCATATTGGCTGATGGAAGATAATTGTAAATAGCGAATTAAATATCTGGAAGAGCAAAACTGCGAATGAAATGTCCGAAAGAGACAAAAGCACATGCCAAACTTAAGACAGGTGAACTCGAGCGAAGAAGAATAATGAGGGAAAATGAGCGTATGAGAGGTAAAGAGAGGGGTAGGGGCGAGAGACATATTGGCTGATGACTCGACAGTGCTACTCCAAAGAAAATGCAAAAGAATGAGTTTGTGGCTTGTCTGGTTCCCACGGCGAGTTCCTTGTTTTCTTTCTTCTATTTCCTTCATTTATTCAGCCTTATTTTTCTTTTATGTCTTGTATTAACAGGGATCTGCCTTGCTTAGGCCAATCGGCTTTCTGCAGACTCCCATTTTCTTATGTTCTTATGTATTTCTTCATTTGTTCAGGCTTGCATTCTTTGTTTATTGTTCCTGCTTATTCCTTCTCTCTTTATTTATTACTTCTTTCTTTTAACTTATTATTTTCTTTACACTCCTTCCCTTTCTTAGTTTATTCTTGCTTTCATTCATCTGCCCATCTTGAATTCCTACCTTCCTTCTTTTTTGTTGCATTCCTTTGTTTCCTCAGGCTTGCATTTTCTTTGTAATATGCCTGTTTAATCCTTCTTTGACATCATCCCTTCCTTTATTCAGGTTTCTCTTTATTTTTAATTTCCTGTATTCCTTCCTTTATGCAGTTTTCTTTTCCATAATGTGTTGTATTCTTTCATTTATTCCAGCCTTTTCTCTGTAATTGCTTGTATATATTCTGTCATTTATTCAGGCTTTTTCTCTTTAATTGTTTGTATTTCATTTATTCAGGCTTTTTCTTTTTAATTGTTTGTATTCTTTCATTTATTCAGGCTTTTCCTCTTTAATTGTTTGTATTCTTTTATTTATTCAGGATTTTTCTCAAATTGTTTGTATTCTTTCATTTATTCAGGCTTTTTCTCTTTAATTGTTTGTATTCTTTCATTTATTCAGGCTTTTTTCTTTTTAATTGTTTGTATTCTTTCATTTATTCAGGCTTTTTCTCTTTAATTGTTTGTATTCTTTCATTTATTCAGCATTTTTTTTTAAATGTATTGTATTTCTACATTGATGCAGGATTCTTTTTCAATTTAATTTCTTGTTTTTCTTTTAATATTTTGACCAATTTGCTATCGACTTTCTGTAATTACTTCATTTATTAAGACTTGCATGATTTCCCCTTTTAATTCCTTCTCTCCTTTTTGCTTACTTGCATTTTTACTTTTAATTCCTGTTTTCTTTCTTGCGTTCCTCCATTTATTTAGGCTTACTTTACTCTTTAATTTCTTGTAATCCTTCATTTGTTCAGACTCGCATTACTTTCCCCTTTAATTCATTATCTGCTTTCATCAATCGTGTTGTTTTAAGTTCCTACCTTCCTTCTTGTGTTCTTTTATTTATTCAGGTTTGCATTCTTTATTCCTTTAATTTCTGCCTTCCCGTTATCATTTAATCACTTCCTGTCTTCGTTCATTCTTGCCTTTATTATTGGTCTTTCTTTAATACTTGCCTTTCTTCTTTTATTCCATTAATTTTTCATTCCTCTCTTTCTTTCTTCCATATTCGCTTGTTCTTTCATTTTCTTCACTTTCCTTCCGAGTTCCTTTTCATCCTACTTTCTTTCTTATCTTCCTTCCTCTCCTCTCCTTTGTCTTTCCTTTTGTTTTAATTTTGCGTTTCTTCATTCCTCATTGTTCTCCCTTTGCATGCTATGCTATTTCCATCTCTCGTGTGTTATTCTCTTATATTCCTTATTTCTTATGCGTCCTACGTACTTCCTTCCAATGCCATCATTCTATCGTACCTTTTCATCATCCACCTTTCCTTCCTTACCCCCAATTTCTGTCTTTTATATATACAGTATATACTTTTATTTGTTATTTGTTTGTTTGTTTGTTCCATTACCTCTTCATCTACCCCATCTCACACTCTTACTTACTATATTACTTTCTTCACTTGACCTTTTCCACAGTACCACATCGCACGTAGACTACTTTGTTCTACATAACTTACGAGGCCACTTTATGATCTACATTACCACATCCTTTCTGCCACTATACTTAATCCATTTCGTCCTCTCCACTTTGTCCCTTCCATTTGCTCTAGACCGCAGCTCCACATTAACCCTTTGAGTATCTAAGACGCATGTAGACATTTTATGTGTGATATCATTAGCCGATTTCAAACAGTTTAGGAAAGATCTCTAGGAATGAACGGGGTAAAAATATCTCAATTTACCCCAAGACTCCAATCATTCCTCTCTATACTGGATAAATTCGTCTCCTGATGGTCAAGATAAACTGTCAAAATGCGTCATAATCCTCAAAGGGTTAACTGTTCCACCGATCTCTTCATATCCACAATACGTTTTGCTCGTATCTCGCATACTCTTTCCCATGGTCCCTCATCCTCTCTCATTTTGTATGCTGAATGGTGATTCCTCTACATTTTATTTTGCCATATTTTTTCTGGAATGACTTGTGAGTTGGGGAACCTTCTTGTCTTGGTCCTCTATAGTGTTGTGTCAAATAAAGTGGTTCGATCAGCGATTTTTATTTTAGATGGATCAATAAATATGTTGCGTTTCGCTATTCTCTCCCTCTTTCTCTCTCTCTCTTCTCTCTCCTCTCTCTCTTTCTCTCTCTCTCTCTCTCTCTCTCTCTCTCTCTCTCTCTCTCTCTCTCTCTCTCTCTCTCTCTCTCTCTCTCTCTCTCTGCTTCTACTCCTCCTATTCCACCACCCCCACCATCACCATCTCATCATCATCATCCTCAACCCACTCCTACTCCTTCTGTTCCTCTTCTTCCTCATCCACCTCCTCTTCCTTCCTCTTCCAGCCGAGTCTCGCTGGTTGATTGTGGACGTTCAGTTTCCTCTGTGGAGCGTGTGGTTGTGAGGGGTCAGAGGTGGACTATTAGGGGCCTTCCTTCCTTCCTTCCTTCCTTCCTTCCTTCCTTGTGTGTCCTTTTGTCCTTCCAGTCTTCTAGGTTGTTCTCATTTGATATTATGTTGTCCTTGCCGTTTTCCCCATTTTGTTTTCTGTTTATTCTTCCCACCAACCTTTCTTCGGTCTACCCTTCCTGACTTATTTCCTTCTGTGTACCTTTGTCCTTCCCATCTTTTATAACCTATAACTGTCTTGATGGTGTAATGGTTAGGGTGTTTTAAGATCTGTATGTGGTAACCCAGGTTCGAATCCCGGTAGGATCACATGCTTTCATTAATTTCATTGGGAGGTGTTTGGCGTTGGGATTGAAATTGATAAATTAGGATATTGGATTAATTTGATAGTCTTTAGTACTCTCCGGTATTCCCTTTTATTTTCCTTTTGTTTATTATTCTTACCTATCTTTCTTTGATCTGCTCTTCCTGCCTTCCTCGTGTGTCCTTTGTCCTCCCAGTATTCTGGGTTGATTCATTTTGTGGTTTTCTTGAGTCCTTACAGAATTCTATATTATCTTCATTTGGCATCTTTCTTTCCCACTGCTCTTCCATTAGTTTTTCCCATCCTTCGTTTGCTTTGATCCTTGTTCCATTTCGTGTTCCATGTTCCCTTGGCATTATTCCCTCTTACACTTCCCTCACTTCAATTAGTATAAACTCTCTGATCTTGTTTTTCCTCTGTTGGCTACCCCTGTATTTTCATGTCTTCTTTTGTTTCCCGTTTTCTGTCTTCATGCGGTGCTCTTTTATTTTTTGTTTGATGTCATTTTTCTGCTCTTGCGACTTAGTTTCATGTTGTATTTTTTGTTTATCTGTATTTTTACCTTTTGACCTGTGGCTCTTCGAAATCTTCTATCTATCTATCTATCTATTGCCTGACGCCGCGATCCCCGAAGGGGTGGCCACGAACGAACTGCCCCCATGCACCTCTGTCCCCAGTCAGTCGACGCTCCTCCCCCCAACCAGCACCGCCTTCGTTCATGTACTTCCTCACTCCATCCTTCCACCTCTCATTCGGTCTACCTCTCCCTCTCTGTCCCTCCACCTCGCTCTCGTACACCCTCTTAGTCATTCTCTCGCTTTCCATACGTTCCATATGGCCGAACCATCTCAAGTTGTTCCTTTTCACACTTTCCAGCACATCTACCGCCACACCACACCTCCTTCTTACTTCCTCATTAGTCTGTCTATCCCTCCATGTAACTCCGCACGCACTCCTTAAGTAATTCATTTCCACTGCTCTCACTCTTGGTCGGAGTCTCTCAACCAACGTCCATGCTTCGCTTCCGTAAGTCAGTGTCGGGATTACCACACTGTCATGCAAGGACTTCTTCACTTCCATACTGACCACCCTATTTCTTGTTACTGCTTTTAGCGTTCCTACAACCCTCTCCCGCACTTCTTCATCCATAATCCCATCTTTACTCAACACACTGCCCAGATACTTAAAAGAGTTGACGATCTCCATAGCCTGACCGTTCAGCTTCACCTCACACTCTGTGATTTCACCCCTTTCGAAGACCATAACCTTGCTCTTCCCCGCATTTACCTTCAAATTCCGTTTTTCGGACACTGTTCCAAACTCATTTACCAGACCCTGCAACTCCCATTCATTATCACTCATCAGAACTGTATCATCCGCAAACAGCAGTATAGGTAGCTTCCACTCAATTCCCTCCCTTTTCAGCGATACACCAACATCCACTGCTCTTGATAGTATTTCGAAATCTTCAATTGGCTTATAATTAATTATTTGTGATTTGGCATTGTAGTTCTTCAATTCTGATTATTAATTATTCTCATTGGCTTCAAACCTTCCTCCCGTACGAGATATCACTCAGTTTAACTGACGACGTACTTGGTGAGACTAACTATTTTTTTCCCACTTAGGATTGGCTTTTAAGGGGACAGCGGCTGCTTTTTTGGCCTATACATTCATATATTTATTTATTTATTTGTTATTATTTTAGTTTCCTCGCTAGACATCCCTCAAACTTAGAAAAACATCCCCCCAAAAAAAAATAAAAAAATAAAATAAAATAAAAAATCGAAAGAAAAATGTCCCCCCCAAAGGCCGGTTCCTTTTATGAATACAGGCTCGCTATCGCTCGCCAGGAAAAAATCAAAACCTAAATGGCATGATAGGTCTTAAAATTAACAACGAAATGGGATGAAAGGTCTTAAAATCGCCAAACTAATGGGCCTAGCGTCTTAAAATCTGAAACCTAATGGGGCTAAACATGAGGGAGGAGGAGGAGGGCCAGAAAAACGACCTATCTCCCCTTAAAATATAACGGCTGACAACCATTAACACCAGTATGAGTATAAGACAGGGGGTGGTGGATCAAGGTGAGGGGGTACTGCAACAAGGTGTATATAATGCCTGCTTCATCACTCTGGGTTAACTCGTGTATTCCTTCACCTTCAACTGTATATGACTAGTAAAAGTGAAATAACGTTGGAAGATTTAAGTGATGTACGTACGGCATATCTATCTATCTATGTATTTATTTATCTATCTATCTACCTATATGTCTATCTATCTATCTATCTATATATACAGTATATATATATATATATATATATATATATATATATATATATATATGCCATGCATTCATCACTAAAATCTTAGATTATAATTATATTTTTTTCTTTGTGTATAATATGACGAATATGTAGAGAGAGAGTGATAAACAATGCCTGTCATACTAGAATATCATACTGGTAATGATGCATGTGTTTGGTTGATTATACTCTTGTAATATATTCTCACACTCCTTGTAGAGATGTATATTCTCACACCCTTGTGATATTTATATATATATATATTTTTTTTTGCATTCTTGACCAGTCATATATCTCTCTTAAATAACTTCCTCTGCCCACCCTCTTCCATTTCCTCAATAATAATTTTCCTTTACGCTATCCTTCTGTTCTGTCTCTCCCACGCTCTCCTCCTGTTTCCTCTCACACCTCTCTCTCTTCCTTGATGCCCTTATTTACCCCCCCCCCCCTCCTCTGCATCCTTTTATTATCATCCCCCCTTCTCACCCCTCCTCTTTCTAACCTAGCAACGGGTCAATTGTATTATTTTCTTGCTACCTGTTATTTCTTAGCTTCCACTTGTGCATCTGTTTAATATAATATGTTATTATGTATATGTATTGTTTTCCCGCTTTCTTTGTATTTATACTTTTGAATTTAAGTTAAACCTGCCCAATGCATTAACAAAATTCTTATGTGCTCAGTATTTTGCTTTCATTTTGCGTGTTTACAATGTTATGCCTCCATCTTCCAGTATTCTTATAAACCCCTTTCAAGATCATTAATTTGCTCTCTCTCCTCTCTCTCTCTTCCTGCCAGTAGCTACCACCTGTTCTACTGACCCCCTCCTCCTCGTTTCCCCTTCCTCCTCCTCCTTATCTTAATATTTCTCCTCCTCTTTTCCTCTCTCCTGTTCCTCCTCCTCCTACCCCTCCTCTTCTTCTTTACATTTCTCCTCCTCCTCCTCCCCCATCTATCCCCTCTTTCTTCCCTTCCCCTCCTTCTCCTCATCCTCCTCACATTTCTCCTCCTACTCCCACCCCTCATCTTCCTCCTCACATTTCTCCTCCTTCTCCTCCCCATCTATCTCTCTCTATCCTCCTTCTTCCCTTTCTCTCCTTCTCCTCATCTTCCTCCTTCGCCTAACCCTACTCTTCCTCCTTCCCCCTCCTCTTCCTCCCTCCCCTTCCTCCTTCCCCTCCCCTTCCCCTCCTCCCCCCTCCTCTTCCCACACTTGTTGATGAGGATATTGCTAAGTGCACCTTTTTTTTCCTCCTCCCTCCTTACCCTGCCTTCTGGTGTCCATGTTACTCCTTCCTTTTCCTGTTCTAGTTGTCCCTCCTTTGCTCACACCTATCCACAAACCCCGCGTCTTCCGCTTATTAACCTCCCTTCTCTTTACTAGCTCTCTTTCTTTATTATTTAACTAATTTTCCTTCACTCCTAAATAATGTTTTGTCTCCTCCTTTTTGTTATGCTGTTCTTCCTTCCCTATTCTATTCTAGTTTCCCCTCTTATCTCATTCGGTTTTATATTTGCAGTCCTGTCTTTTTTCTTGTTGCGTAGGTTGGTTAGACTATCTGCAATCAGCCTCGTGAGAATGAATAGATCTATTGTTGTTTGCTTTCCTATACACGCATTTGTACTTATTATCTTCCTCCTGCCTTCATTTGATATCCCTTCTATTCTGTGTATCTCTTCTACTTAGTTTACTCATCATTTGTTGTTCACCTTTCCTTTGCACGTTTGGTTATCGCCATCATTATAATCTTGTAAATCATCACTATAATCGTCATCACTATTTCTCTCATCGTGATTTCCCACCTTATTATTTCTTACATCATTATTTTTCACATCATTATTTCTCACATTATTTGTCACATAATTATTTCTCACATTTCTCATCATAATTTCTCACATTATTTCTCACATCAATATTTCTTACAATATTTCTCACATCATTATTTCTCCCATCATTATTTCTCACATCATTATTTCTCACATCAGTTCTCACATTATTTCTCACATCATTATTTCTCACATCAGTTCTCACATTATTTCTCACATCATTATTTCTCACATCATTATTTCTCACATCATTATTTCTCGCATTATTATTTTTCACATCATTATTTCTCACATCATTATTTTTCACATTATTTCTCACATCAATATCTCTCACATTATTTCTCACATCATTATTTCTCACATCATTATTTTTCACATTATTTCTCACATCAATATCTCTCACATTATTTCTCACATCATTATTTCTCACATCATTAATTCTCACATCATTAATTCTCACATCACTATTTTTCCCATCATAGCCTCTCTTCCGTACTCCTTAATTGCTTCCCTGCTCATCTCCTCATTCCTCCACGTCTTCCTGTGCTATCTTTTGTATCCTGTGTATCCCCGTTCTTCCTCTTCCCTCCCGCCTGTGTTTCCAGACTGGTTATGGTGGTAATGATGCGGTTAATAATTGTATTCTTCTCCATGCCTGTTTGCTTGCTGCTCTGGTTTCGTTGTCCTGCTTCTTACATTTTCTTCCGTTTGATTTAGTTTCCTTGACTTGTATTTGCTCACACACTCGCCCCCCCCCCCCCCTCCCCACCCCCCGAGGGAAAAAATAAATAAATAAATAGATAATACAAATAATAATAATCAATATGATATAATAAATTAGTATATAATTAAATACATGCATTAGTAAATAATATTAATATAAATATATGCATTAGTAAATAATATTAATATAAATATATGCATTAGTAAATAATATTAATATAAATATATGCATTAGTAAATAATATTAATATAAATATATGCATTAGTAAATAATATTAATATAAATATATGCATTAGTAAATAATATTAATATTATATTCTCATTTGTTTTCCTTACATACCGCTTTTTTTCCCAAAAGTTTATATACATTTCCTCGATGCTTTATTCCATTTTTTACTCTATCTGTATATGTGTTTTGTTTTCTTTCGGAATTTCTACTTTTATCTTCATTATATTCCTTTATGTTTATGTTTTCCCCTCTACTCATATTTACGTGTGTGTGTGTGTGTGTGTCTGTATCTGTGTATGTGTGTGATTATCTGTTTGTGTGTGCGTGTGCCTATCTGTGTGTGTGTGTGTGTGTTTCTGTGTGGGTGTGTGTTTACTTGTCAGCATGTGTTGTGTACAGGTGTGAGTGCGGCTGCTCTGTGTGTGTGTCTGGTGTGTCTGAACTAACTGCAATGTAGGATGTTCGTGTGAATTGTTTACATTATTTAAATTTGTGTTTTGTAAATGTAGCTGCTTCTTGTTAACGTAAATGGTTTGCATATTTGATGTTGCATACCAGTATTTTCCAATATACGCAACACAAAACATATTAAAAAGTAAATAAAAACAATGGAGAACACGGAAATCGAAAGGAATACGAAATAGTAGGTAGCGCCATAATATGAATAAAGGCAAAATGATATATATATAGAGAGAGGAATAGAATAACGAGACTCCAAGTAAACTGCAATATATTTATTCGAACGTTTCGGCATTCGCATTATGCCATCTTCAGTGGATTCTAAAAGATGAGAGACAATCTCTTAGAATATAAAATATATAAATCAAAAGTTAATTAAAATAGGGAGTACAAATACAAATATTAGCTTAAACATTAAAGACTAAACATAAAGAGTTAAAAGGAATTAAGGGGAACAAAAAATAATACGTAATCATAAACCCAAGCAAACGCAAAAGAAGAAAACAAAATATATATATATATAATATATACAGTATATACAGTATATATATATATATATATAGAGAGAGAGAGGCTGAATTACGAACAAGTTATCAATATTATGGAAAAGAAAAGGAGGGGTAGGGGAGGGTAGTAGAAGGGTTGACTATACAGGACGTGGCGTATATCCTCCCCTAGAAAACGCAAGGTGAGAGGCGTATGAGAACCTCTCTCTCTCTCTCTCTCTCTCTCTCTCTCTCTCTCTCTCTCTCTCTCTCTCTCTCTCTCTCTCTCTCTCTCTCACTTACACCCTTCTCTTAATCCCTTCAGACTCATATGACGCAGAGGTTGCCAGATTAGCAATAAGAAAGAGTTCTCTCACTCTTATAATTACCTCTCCAAAATTAGTTTTCTGCCCACAGCTAACTCAAAGACAACTGCAGAGATTGAAGTAACTAAACTAAAGGTTTCTAAATACCCCTGATGGTAACAAAGGCTTTAAAAGTATCTTAATAGGCTCAAAATCGCGTCATATGTCGGAGAGGGTTAAGGGCGGGGGGAGTTAGTTTCCTATACCTCTGTCCAAAAACACACAGAAAAACAAATCGAGACAAATTAGTATTTTTGTATTTGTTTTCGGTAGAAAAATGTCCAGCCTGAAGGCCAATCCCTCCTAAATTAGAGGCTCGCTATTGCTCGCCAGGAAAACCATCAACACCTAAATGGCACGAAATCGCCAAACTAATAGGGCGAATTTCTTAAAATGTCAAAACTACTGAGCTAAACATGAGGGAGAAGGGGCACAGGAAAAAAAAATCCCCTTACTTCCTAACATACCCTGCTATTTTAACATTACCCTCCCGCATCCCCTGCATCCGGGTGACTAACTCTCTCACACTCTCACTCTCAAATCATGTGTGTGTGTGTGTAGGTGTTTTACTCAATATATGTGTGTGTACCTTGTTATTTACACATACAGAGAGAGAGAAAGAGAGAGAGAGAGACACACACACACGCACGCAAGCCACCACACACACACAAACACAGTACGCACACAAACACACAGTACACACGCCACCTGACACACACACACACACAAACACAGTACACACACAAACACACAGTACACACACAAACACACAGTACACACGCCATTTTTTTTTTTTTTTTTTTTTAAGAGACAATGAACGGAGGAAGGAAAAACACAGATAAAACAAAAAGGTCCATGTGCCTAAAGGCATCCTCCATTCATAAAATGTTTGTAACAACTGGATTTAAACATTTGTTGATTGTAAGTTTGTGGAAAGCAATTCGAGGGAAGTGAATTCCAAAGAGTAGTAGCTCTGGGGATAAATGAATTCTGATAAGCAGAAGTTCTGCATTGTGGAGGAGAAAGTGTAAATTCATGGGCGCTCTCAGCTGCCCTAGTTCTACGGGGAAAGATGTGGAGAGGCGGCACAATTGAAGGCAAGTTCCTCGGAACAATTGCTGTGAAAATATCTGTAGAATAATGCAAGGGATGCAACGTTTCTTCGTATGGATAATGTAGGAAGTTCCTGTGTGATTGCAGGGTTATTGATTAAATCTAATAGCTTTATTTTGAATTTTGTCCAACTGCCTCAATGCAACCACTCCACTTCCACCCCACAGAGGTGAACAGTAATCCATCTGAGAGCGCACATGACTTTTATATATTACGGCCAACTGCTCGTCAGTGAAGAATTCTCGAACTCTGTACAGGAGTCCCAGTTTTTTAGAGGCATTCTTAGCAATGCTTCTAACATAATGTGTCCAGCTCAAGTTAGTAATTAATGTTACAACCGAGAATGTCAATACTAGGGGAAGTGGGAATATTTACATCATTAAAAAATATATGGGAGTCAGTGAGATTCTGTCGGTTAGAAAATTGAATGTACTTGGTTTTCTGTGCATTAAAGGAAACTAGATTCTCTTGTCCCCATTCATTAATTCTAGAAAGGTCCTGGTTCAGAGAAATTGCAGTGTTTATTTTTGAATTTATAAGATCGGGTTGGGTGAAAGAATTGGTAAATGTGAAGGAACTGTGGAGTGTTGAGTCATCTGCGTAGGAATGTATTGGATTATGAGTGGTAGATATGAGATCATTGATATGAATGAGGAACAGAGTTGGGGCCAAAACTGACACACACACACACACACACTCCCACACACAGTACACACGCCAATTCACACACACACACACACACACATACACAGTACACACGCCACCTGACGCGCGCACACACACACACACACACACACACACACACACACACACACACACACACACACACACACACACACACACACTCCCACACACGCGTCCATTCTCTCCTTTGTTCACCCCGGCGTATTTTGCGTACACCGACCAGAGTAGCGGACGTGCGTAATTGAGATGGCGGACTGTCAGTTTCCTCTCTCTTGTAGCAGCATTTTTTTCTCTTCCTGTCCCCTACTTGTTTCATGTAGAATTGTCCTTATTTTTATTTATTTCTGTCTCCTCGTTTCATTTATATTTGTCTTTGTTTTTTCTCTTTCTGTCTCCTATTTGTTTAATTTATATTTGTCTGTGTTTTCTCTTTCTGTCTCCTACTCGTTTCATTTATATTGTCTTTGTTTTTCTATTGATCGAGTTTTCCGTTTCCCCTGCTTGTTTCAGTTTTATTTGTTTGTCTCCTTGTATATTGTTTTTCAGTTTTTTAGTTATATTTGTTTTGTCTCCTTGTTTATTTGTTTATTGTATTTTGTCTGAGTGTCAAAATGCGTCATAATCCTCAAGGGGGTTAACTGTTCCACCGATCTCTTCATATCCAGAATACGTTTTGCTCGTATCTCACATCCTCTTTCCCATGGTC